>VZRF01008256.1:14636-33114 GCA_013396875.1 Vireo altiloquus | reverse complement strand
CATATATTCACACATTTATTTAATATAAATATCTGGTAATTTTAAAACAAAATTTTGAATGGAAATATTCAGAGGTTGCATATTGCAACATCAGTTTTGATTGTCTCTGATTTGTAAAATGAAGTGGTAGCCTAAAGAAGAAAAATAATACTCTTTTGACAATCTAAATAATTCAGATGAAAACACAGGCTCTTGCTGGTTAGTTTCTTATGCCAAGAATGAATCTCAGCTATTTACTAATATGAAACAAGTAAGAAGTACCTCATGTGAAGTGGAAAACAACATACTTCACAAGAGTTTCTAAAACTGGAATGCCATTAAAAATCTAAATTGCTGCAATACCAAGAGAATGGCTAATAAACTTAAACTTATGGATCTCACTCTGATTTTATCACTGTTTCTGCTGTAAACAAATCCTGTTCTTAATTACAGCAAACAAGATATTCCAATCAGATGTCAGATATTTCAACTGGGATTTCACTCACATTGCACTATGAATAAGCAGCAGTTTATCCAAAGAGAAATATTGTTGGTAAGACAACGACAATATTTTTGAAGGTATTTGGAGGTTGTTATATCTCCAAGCCCCTAAACATCTTTAAAAGTCTCTATTTAAAAATAATTTATTGCTGTGGAACTGATTGAATTGCTTCTGTGATTCCAATCAGTAATAAAACTTGACAAGGCACCTGGGCAGGCTTTGACAGACAACACAGTTCATTGTTGATTTGCTGGGGGGGGGGGGGAAAGTCATTTTCTTTTTTGACTGAAAGTTAAAATTATTTCACAGAATCAGTTATGTAGGAAAAATCCTCTGAGATATCAAGTCCAACCTATGACATAACACCACTTCGTCAACTAGACCACTGAGTGACACATCCAGTCTCTTCTTAAACACCACCTCCCTGGGCAGCCCATTATAGGTTTAACCACCCTTTCTGTGAAGAAATTCCTCCTTATGTCCAGTGTAAACCTCCTCTTGTGGAGCTTGTGACTAAGGACAAGAGCAAGAGCAATGTTTAGAGATTTCTGGGGGCCTCAGAGGTGTACTTTAGGACTTTATTCATGTAGCTTTCTACTAAAATTTCATTTAGCAAGTGCCAGGCGGTACGAGGGCCAAAGCTCAGTAAAAATCTATTTCTGGTCCTCAGGAATATTCCTTTCCAGGAAGAGGATGTTGTTGGACTGCTTCAGACTTCTGTCTAATTCCTTCTCCAGCCCACAGAGAACAGCAGGGTGTCAGACTTATCGTGCCAATTTCTTATTGTCTGTGAATTTGTTTAGGGAGCCCTTTGCCCCATCATCCATGTTATTAATGAAGATGCTGATCAATATTACACATCAAAAGTTTTACAGAAATACAGAAAAAGAAGATACTCTTGGGGCCCAGAAAGCACCCGTAGGCTTCACCAGCCCTGCCAGCCTTCCCGTGGAACCCCCTTCCCACAGTGGGGAACCCCACCTCAGCTCTGCTCCCTCTCAGCCCCTGGGCCCAGTGCTATTGCTGCAGGACCCATCTCCAGCTCCCAAGAGCCCAGCTCTGCCCTGCCTCGGGCCCTGCTGAGCCAGGTCCAACACGCAGGCTGGTGTTCGGGCACCCTGTCCCCGTGGAACACTTAGCCTGAGCCTTCCCTCCGCCTAGACACCAACCTCCCGCCCGTCACTGTCCCCCTGGCCCTACGCAGTCCTCTCTGACTGGATCCTAGCCATGCCATTCCATTCTCTGTCCTGACCTCACACACGACTATGGTACTGCCTAACAGCCTGGGCTCCTGTCTGCACCTGGCCACCACCTCCAGGCCTCTCCTGCTGGCCTTGCTCAGGCCCTCACCTCCCTGCCCTCCCACCTGCTCCTGCTGCCTCCAAGCAAAACCAAGAAGTGATTTCACAAAAGTCTCCTTTCCTGATACTGCTAAAACAGGCAAATTTTTCCATGTATAATTCATACGTGGGTGACTGCTGCAGCACTTTCTGCTGGTGCACTCAGCCTATGGAGGGAGACATTCACAATTCAGTATGTCATTTAAATGGTCATAACTCATTCAAACAAAAACAAATTACTTCCAGTACAGGATTTTTTTGAAAAAGTTTCATTCTTATGGCAGATTTCTTTTTTGTAAGAGTCAGCAACCTTCAGAGGAGTGTTCAAAAATAGGTCAGTTTTTTGTATTGCATAGATCTTATTGTTTTCCATCATTTATGCTCAGAATTACTCGGAAAATACTTAGGCTTTTAAAATACAATGAAAGGCAAAAAGCATATAACAGAAGGAAATATTTAAGAAAGGTTTTAGGCAAGTTCATTTAAAACAGTAACAATTACTCTGCTATTTTAAAGAGGGCAAAATGGAGATTTGGTTGCAACAGGGTTGTTTGATTAGTCTTTTAACTGATGCTCTTCCTCCTTCCTGTGAATGTTTTTCATCACACATGCTTTCCAGAGGTGCTACTACTAAAAATATTAGCTGATTATCTATTGCAAAGGAGCAAATTTTCATTTTCTTGGTGGTAAAAGACATGAAAGACGTCTCTGATGCCTCTTTGTCTCAATCTCTCCTCCTAAGACCAATTAATGGGAATCCAAAGTTCCTAGTATGAGTAGGAAAATCTGGAATAAGGAAGACTTACTTTAGGAGGGGGAGAAGGTTAGAGAATATTTAAAGAAATAGGATATTCTTAGGTTCACAGGACTTGATAGGATGCACTCCCAAGTTCTGGGGGAGCTGGTCAGTGTTTTTCATAGGCACTCCTAAAATACACAAAGGACAAGGATGTTATTGGGAATGGTCAGCTGGGACTTGGAAAGGAGGAATCCCCCTTAACCAACCTTACAAGTTCCTGTGTTGAGTTGACCAACTCAGTGGATGATGGAGAACAGCAAAGGTGTTACTCTGTTACTCTGCCACTAATCACCAACACGTTGAATCTGGCGGTCACCTTTCAATCTACCTCACTGTCCACTTAAGGGGCTAGAAAAGCAACAAAAGGAAGGGTAAGGAGAATCTTTATCTTTTATTGGGTATCAAGGAAAATATAATGACAAAGAATTAGGAAAAGGTTGATGTACTCAATACCTTTTTTGCCTCAGTCTTTCGCAGTCAGACCAGTTGTCGCCAATGTACCCAGTCCCTGAGCGGAAAGACAGAGACAGGGAGCAGATAGAAGTCCCCATAATCCATAAGACAATGGTGAGTGACCTGCTATGCCATTTAGACCATGGAAGTTCATGGGATTCACCCAAAAGTACTGGCAGAAGATCTCACCAAGCCGCTTTCAGCCATTTATCTGCAGACCTGGTCAACCAGGGAGGTCCCAGGTGACTGGAAGTTGTCCAGTCTGACTCCCTTCTACAAGAATGGTTGGAAGGATGATTTGGGGAATTACAGGCCTTCAGCACTTGAGTGCTACTTCCACCTGAGTGCAGGAAACATTATGGGGCAAAACATCTTGAGTGCCATCAGGCAAAATGTACAGGGCAACCACTGGATCATGATTTCAACAGGATTCCAACACTATTTTCAGTAGCATTCTCCTGGAGAAACTGGCTGTCCATGCCATGAGTAGGCACACTTGGGATACAAGAGGCTCGATGGCTGGGCCTGGAGACTGCTGGTGAATGGAGCTAAGCTCGCTTGTCAAGTGGGGTTTCTCAGGGCCCAGTGTTGGGTCCAATCCTGTTTAGTATCTTCAGCAATAAGCTGGACAAGTGGACCAAGTGCATCCTCAGTAAGTTTGCAGACAGCACCCAGTTGGGCAGGTGTGGGAAATGCAAAAGGTGAGAAGGCTTTTAGTTTGAGTGAGAAAAGCAAGTTTCAGAAATAAAGCAAAGATTTTAGGTTCAGCTGCAGCTGCAAAATCAGAATGTAGAAGAAGATACAATAATCTAGACTGCAAGGACATTAGAACAAGGGTTAGTGTTCCTAGATTTGGCTCAGAGAAGTATTGAGGCTGCAGAAAATGTGCTTAGCAAGGACACCGAAGTTTTAGGCTTAAGAATGGAATATTGTGCATTGTTATTACAAGCATACAAGCAAGTATTGTTTGTAACAGGTATACATGTGCTTTTAAGTGACTGATTAGAACGCTTGTCTGTAAACTTTAGGAGCATGCTAATGGCTGAAAAGCCTTTAAGAATGTTCTGTATCTCCAAAATCTTTGGGATGTCAGCAGATGTGAGCCATGTACATCTCTTGTGTACATGAGGCGGATGCCTAAATAAAATAAATAATTAAAAGCTCGTGGAGCGTCTGTCTGCTCCCCCATCCTGTTTGAATATTTTCCCCGACAGGCAGGAGTGTTGATCTCCTGGAGGGTAAAAAGGCTCTGAAGAAGCATCCGGACATACTGGATCTGTGGGCTGAGGACAATTACATGAGGTTCAATAAGGTGTCAGATTTTGCCCTTGAGTCACAACAACCCCATGCAGCACTACAGACTGGAGGAGGACTGGCTTGAGAGCTGCTCAACAGAAAGGGATTTGGTGGGAGTGGTTAACAGCCAGCTGGTATGAACCAGCAGTGTGCCCAAGTGACCTAGAAAGCCTGGCTTGTATCAGCCATAGTGTGGCCAGCAGCATCAATCAGTGATCATTCCCCTATACTGGGCACTGGTGAGGCTGCTCCTGGAGTGCTGCATTCAGTTTTGGACCCCTCACTTCAGAAAGGACATTGAGGTGCTGGAGCATAAACAGAGAATGGCAGTGGAGACGAGGAAGGGCCTGAAACACAAATCTTATGAGGAACAACTGAAGGAACAGGGGTTATTTAGCCTCAAAAAAGAAGACTTGGGGAGGAGTTTGTTGCTCTGTACAATTGCCTGAAGGGAGGTTGTAATGAGATGGTTATTGATCATTTTTCTCAAGTACCAAGTGACAAGATAAGAGAAAGTGTTCTCGAGTTGTTCCAGAGGAGGTTTAGATCAGATATTGGGAAAAATTTCTGAACAGAAAGAGTTATAAAGCATTGGAACAGATTATCCAAATGGGAAGTGGTCACCATCCCATAAAATGTTAAAAAAATATGTGGATATAGCACTAAAGAAACCATAGTGCTAGGCTGATGGCAGGATTTGATGATCTTAGAGGTCCTTCACAACTTTAATGAGTCTATGACTCTATAGTTTGAAGTCCATCTCCTTGCCACTAACACTGATTTGTATGATGGAGCAGAGGGACACTTCTATCACATTACAGAAGGAAAAAGAGCTGCACATCCATCACTAAGTCATTTGACAAGACATTCTTCTGAGGATACTCTTGATCTACCCTGTTCATCAATCAGTTGGGTCTATGCTGAGATTTATTATAAACTCTGAATGATTGCATAATTAATCTAAGCAACAATAGGAGGAACCTGAGAGCTGACCCACAGCTGCATTAATTATTCCTCCAAGTACATATGCATTTGTTGTGGTGTAAAATCAGAGTGTTTCATTCAGACTCTTTTGCTGGTAATTAGGGGCAGTGCCCTTTTAAAAAGATGTAATGGCTTTCCTAAGCTGTGCTGTAATAACTGCAATAAAGGAAGGCAATATGAAGATTTTAGTCACGAAGAACTAGCTAAAACTCTTAAATTCACAAGGACTCTAATCATGCAATTTCTATCGTATGAGGTGAGCCCATTAGAATTCTTCATTCTCACGAGGCTCTGCTACAGAGCTCCTTGCAAGTGCCAGGGAGGTTTGTATTCGAAAAAAAAACCTTGTTCATATCCTATGTCTTTGCTTCATTTTTCTGCAGCATTTAATACCATTTCAAACAAAGACAACAAAATAAAGAAATAGATAATTACATTGCTGCAGAATTCAATAACCAGAATGTATTTCAGAGATGAAATGTTAAACCTATCTTGATACACAGTGGTGCGAAGCCAATGGCTGAAACCAGCCTTTTTTCATTAATTTATTAGGGTATTTAACGACATTAAAGGACTGAAAGTTTCAGCACCTTGCTAAATTAGTTGCCTTTTTTAATACATAATATTCCTTCTCCAATTCCATCCTTAATTATTTTAGGTATTTTTCTACATCTACACTATTCCTCTGTTGTATAATGTTGCCTGCACATCTGGTAAAGTAATTGAAGGGAATAGATTTCAGAGCATATGCAGGTCCACCATCTGAACAAGCACTGGTCAAAGAGGAACTGGTAAAATCACTGCATGAAGGAGCAAGAAAAAGCAGGATTGTTGCAAAAGAAAAAATTATTGATTCCAACCATCAGGCTTGCACGCCTGTATTTACCACTAAAGCATATGAAGTGCTACATCCACACATTTTTTAAACAGTTCCAGGGATGGTTACTCTGCTACTTCTCTGGGCAACCTGTTTCCATGTCTCTGGACAATTCCATTTTTAGTGATTAGTGTGTTTATTGTCATGATCATGAATCAGAGGGATCAAGAATACAATTCTGCAATGCTTTTCCATAAAGCATACGAAAAAATCAAACACAGACTTTCCCTCGGAAAAAAATCACAGTTATGAAAAAGAAGGACCAAAGTGAATGTAATATAGTAATGCAATGTAGTCTGCACCAGCTGCAGGTTTGCAGGACAAATTGGACAAAAGAGTCAAGAGTACAACAATGTCAATCATTTCCCAAGACTATGTGGATTTGTCAAAGAACTGCAACATAATCCTCTATCCGTAAAGTCTCTTTAACTTCTTATGATATGTATAATACATCACTTTCACCACAGCCTTCCACTATGGGGAACCAGCTATCAAAATAGAATAAATTTTAGTCTTCAAATCAAAATCTTCTCTCAAAGAGAGTACTTTCCAATATATTCGAAAGGGTAAAGTCTGAATTTCAAATTTTGCAAGAAGAACAAAGCAAACAAATAGAAACAAAAAAAAATAAATGGTATAATTAGTAATCAACATTTGGTGGGTACATAATGTGTAATGTAAACAGTAAACACTGGTTTTTTAAACATTAAAAAACGTGCTTTCATGTTCAATTAAATGCCTAGAAGTTCTACTATACTTGCAAGCAAATGAAGTTTGAAGTGCTGTGTGGTTGCATAGGCCTATGCAATAATGATTCACCCATTTATTTGTATTCTCTTTGTGTATTTGTTTAGGAAAACCACACTTGAACTGCTTCCATTTTTTCTTTTTATGTATTTTACATAGATACACTAAATTTCTAAACAATGAAAATATTATTATTAAATAGTATTACACATGTAACTGGGGCCCAATTCTGACAGCCCCAGTACACCCCTATACCAGGGACAATCCCACTACTTAACTTCACCTGTTCTTGTTATAAAGTTGTGTGATAGAGTCTCTTTCCAAGTGATAAAGAACTGTCAATTTGTCTTTTTTAAAATTCACTCTCTCATATTACTGAAAATAGGGCTAGTATCTTATGGGTCACCCTTGTATTTTAAACACAAGTATTGGTGACCTCATGTATTTGCTTAAGTAAGAAGATATTATAAATTTTGTAAGCTTCAGTTTCCAGTAAATTATATTTATTTCATCTACATTCTGAGGTACCAATTAGGAATGTTAAATACATGACATAAAAAACCTGAGCACCACTGAAAAGAAACAGCTTGAAAAGACTGCAAGAACAGAGAAAAAAAATAAAGAAAAAGTTAAGGAAGTAAACAATTTTTTGGCTCATTATTGTTCTCGAATGGCCATGAAGATTTAAAACCTAAGTTGCATAGGATGGGCTCCACTGCTTCAATGATGACTGGACTATATTGATCCCATACAGAGAATCAGCTAGGGGTCATAAAGAATTCATTGGTAATGTCAGTGTACTTAGAGTATCCTGCAGAGATAACTTCATTATGTGAAGAACAGAAAAGCCAGTGTTAAGGATATATTCTTTTCTACAAAGCTGAAAAATTTCATTTTCACGAACTGCTGGTACATGTGCAGAAGAGCACCTGGATGAGATTCTCTTGGTTCCAACTACACAGATTCAGAATAAATTAGCTTCCCACTGTGGCCTTTTTCTAGGAATCAATTTTTTTTATTTTGTACATGGATTGGACCAATTTGCTCTCTCTAGGAGCTAGAATTTCCTATCTCACAAAGAAAGAACCACTGATTTAATAAGTTGTCAATGAAAAAGTAAATTAATTGGAGAAGCCTGCAGGATGACCTTACTTTACTTTGACCTAATGTCCCACTAACTACAAAATTTATTTGAAAAAAGCTATGCCTGTCTGATTTTCCAACATGGAAAGCAAGTGCAAAACACTGTCCAAGAGTTTTGGAACTGGTTGTTTGCGGTAGCGTTCTTGGGTCCTTAGTTGAATCTGACACCTAAGAAACACAGACCCTTGACATCCTTGTTTGGATCCAAAAAAGTTGTTCTAGCAACTAACAACTATGAGTTCATGTTGCATATTACATCACTGGTCATGATTTGCTTTCACAATATAGATGAAACCAAATCAGATTTGTCACCCGCATGCATCTTCCTGACTGCATGCTACTATCCACTCTAAATCAGAAATAAAAAGAGAAAAGATTATGCCAGCAGAAGCAGTGCTGCCAGGAGCTGCATAATCACAGCCATCAGAGGGAAAACCACAAGGATAAATTGTACTAAAAATGAGAGATGGGAGAGAAATGGAATAATTTGGTTTGAATTAAAGGGGTTAGTAGAAATCCCAGGGAGGAATTTCAGAGGGGTCTTAGCATGAGAACATGAATATGTGAATAGTTCTGGAAGTCCTGAGATTGTTGGTAACTAACAACATACGACAGAAGAAATATCCCTCTACATACACCCAGTTTTACATCCTGTCCTAAGGCAAAAGAGACACAGCCAAAATAAGAGAATTACAGAACCATTAAGAGAATTATAGAATCATTAAGGTTGGAAAAGACTTCCAAGATCATTGAGTTCAACCTTTGACCAAACATCACCATGTCAGCTAAGACATGGAACTGAAAGTCACATTCTGTTGTTTCTTGAGCACTTCAAGGGATGGTGACTCCACCACTTCCCTGAGCGGTCCATTATGATATTTGACCACCCTTTCAGTGAAGAAATTCTTTCTGTTGTCCAATCTGAACATCCCTTGGTACAGCTTGAGTTCATCTCCTCCTGTTGTCACTGGAGCCTGGAAGAAGAAGCCAAACCTCACCTGCCTATAACCTCCTTTCAGGCAATTGTACAGAGCAGTGAGGTCTCCCCTGGGCCTCCTTTTCTCCAGGCTAAACACTCCCAGCTCCCTCAGCTGCTCCTCACAGGACCTGTGCTCCAGACCCTTCCCCAGCTCCACTCCCATTCTCTGGACAGGCTCCAGCCTGTCTTTCTTCTTGTGAGTGGTCCAAAATTGGACACAGGACTCAAGGTGTAACCTCACCAGTGCCAAGCAAAGGGGAAATATCCCTGCCCTGGTCCTGCTGGCCACGCTATTGCTGATACAGGCCAGGATGCCCTTGGCCTTCCTGGCCACCTGGGCACAGCTGACTCGTATTCAGCCTCTATCAACAAGCACCCTTAGGTCATTTTCTGCCTGGCAGCTTTCCTGCTGCGCAGCCACTCTGCCCACAGCCTGTAGCACTGCCTGGGGCTGCTGCAACCAAAGTTCAGGGCCCTGCATTTTGCCCTGCCGAGCCTCATACTGTCAGCCTGGGCCCATGATCCAGCCTGTGCAGATCCCTCTGCAGAGCCTTCCTGACATCCAGCAGATAAACACCAGNTGGCCTTCCTGGCCACCTGGGCACAGCTGACTCGTATTCAGCCTCTATCAACAAGCACCCTTAGGTCATTTTCTGCCTGGCAGCTTTCCTGCTGCGCAGCCACTCTGCCCACAGCCTGTAGCACTGCCTGGGGCTGCTGCAACCAAAGTTCAGGGCCCTGCATTTTGCCCTGCCGAGCCTCATACTGTCAGCCTGGGCCCATGATCCAGCCTGTGCAGATCCCTCTGCAGAGCCTTCCTGACATCCAGCAGATAAACACCAGATAAAACTGGTGTCATCTCCAAACTGCCTGAGGGAGAGCTTGAACCCCTCATCCTGGTCACTGATAAAGATATTAAAGAAGTCTGGTCCCAACACTGAGCCTCCAGGAACACCACTGGCACCTGGCTGCCAGATGGATCTAATTCCATTCACCTCCACTCTCTGGGTCCAGCCATACAGCCAGTTTTTAATTACGTGAAGAGTGCACCTGTCCAATGAATGTTTGCTAGGCAGATTTTTGGTGTGAATCAAAATGGAAGAATATATTTTACAGTCTTCCTTTTGCGTGCAGTTGAGACTATCATATCTCAGTACCAGAACAGATATGAACACTGTAATAATTTACTTTTCATTGCTCAATTTGAATGAAGCAATGTACTCAGCTTGTGGTCACTGATGTGGAATCAAATCCTATGCTGAATTAAATTGTAAGGCTGAATGCTTTCCTATGTGCACCCTTTGAAAACCAGAGTCAGCTACAGTTTTGCTTTATTTGTAATGCAACTCTTTGCAAGTGATCGTGGTTCTGGAAAAAAAAAAAAAAACAAACAAAAAAACCTTGGGAGCAATTCAAGAGAAAAATAACTAGCTGTATTCTGCATTTGCCTAAATATTTACAGAATGTACCTGCTGTGAAAATATGTGTTTAACATATGAGGTACTCTTTTCTAAAAGCCTCTTGTGGATGTAAAATACATAAAAAAATAATAGTTATTCAAAGCAAAAGTAAACAAACACATACAAATAGTGTTCTCAACTTTTTCTTTGCTTCTCTGAGACAATTTCTATTGTCAGCTACACTAATGCAAGCAAGCCTGAATGAAATTGCCAGATTTAGTATACTTACTGTGGGTATTTACCCATAGAATTCTTCATACATAAGAACCACAGAATTTGTTGTAATGCAGTAATTGGGCCAGGGGGGAGGGGAACCAGTTTTATATGATGTCATTTCGTTTCTTGAAAATTCAAACCTGAGATGAGTTTAGTTACTAGAAACCAGAATAAATAGCAAGAATAGAAAGATTGGGTGGCACTTTTCAAAAAGTTGATCTGTTCAAGCCTTTTTAGAATGTGTTAGATTTGACAGTCCTCAAAGACTAGATTCAGATCACAACAAAATAAAGGACAATAACTACACAGAATTATCCACTTCTGTTCACGTCATTTGTACATCCTTCTTAACCGTAACATCGTGACTGTGAAAGAAGAAGTATGCTGAAGCATGGGGCAAAATATTTCTCTATTTGTGCTATATTTGTCTAGTGACCAGACCTTGTCAAATCACTTCGTACTCATACTAGATTTTCTTGTAAAAAATGATAGAATATTTTTTCTTTTCAAAAGCAAGGACAAGTTTGAACTTACGCTGATTCTCTGCACTATTGTGTTAAATACTGTGCACCTGGCAGTTAAATGAGTTCGTTAATTCTGACAAGCTGCATGTAAACACAGTACAGATAGCAGCAGGCATGACATACCCTGAATAGAAAGCAAGGCCTTTGCCACCCAAAATGCAAAGACTTAGAAGAATGTCAGGATTATATATTTGAAAAGATTGAAATTTCTCTTTTCCTGTGTGAGATCACAGTTTATACAAAATATAAAAACCCCTTCTAAACTGCCAAGGCTTTTTTAACCCTTTTTCAGTGGATTTATTTTCATTCCTGTAAGGAGAATAAAATAATTTTAAGATCTTTATTTGAGCAACAGGCCAAATTCATTTTAAAAGCCAGTGACGCTTACTAGATAGATTAATCAGATATGTACTTGTGCTTGTCTTATGTGGAAGGTAAGAATATTAAAAACTTTGGAGGTAAAGAAGAAGCTCTTATTTCAGTAAAAGGTTTTTTCCTTCCTTTAGAATGTAAAAATATGTGAATACACATTAAAATAACCAAACTCCATATACACATAAAGGCATAAAGCAGATCAAAAAGCATTATGCAGACACGCAGACATATTTCTATATCATTTTAGTAGCTATTTTATCTTAAAATTGCAGAATCACAGAATCGTCAAAGTTGAAGAGACCTTCAAGCTCATATAGTCCAATTGTCAATGCAGCACCTCCATAATCACCCCTAAAACACATCTCTAAGTGCCATATCCAGACACCTCCTGAAGATTTACAGAGATGGTGACTCCACCACTTTGCTGGGCAATTTATTCCAAAGCACAACCTCTCTTTCAATAAAGTTTTTTTCTAATATCTGATATTCACCTTCCTTGGTGAAATGTGAGGGCATTTACCCTCATCCCTTTCACTTGAGCCATGTGAGAAGATACTGACCCCCAGCTTGCTACAACCTCCTATCAGGCAGTTTTAGAGAGCAATGAAGTTCCCCTTGGTCCTCTTTTTCTCCAGGCTAAACCACCCCAGCTCTCAGCAGCTCCACACAAGGCTCGTGTCCAGACAATATGTCTGCTGCCCTCCTCTGGACATGCTCCAGCACTTTGATGTCCTTTTGAAGTGAGGGACCCAGAAATGAATGCAGGACTCAAGGTGTGGCCTCACCAGTGCCAAGTACAGAGGGGGACAATCACTGCCCTGGTCCTGCAGGCTAGTCTATTCTCAATACAGGCCAGGATGCCTTTGGCCTTCTTGGCCACAAGGCTGGCTCATATGCAGCTGGCTGTCAACCAGCACCCTCCAGCTTTCTGCTGAGCAGCTCTCAAGCCACTGTTCCCCCAGACTGTAGCACTATTGTAATCAAAGTTAGGAACTGGTATTTGGCCTTAATGAACCTCATGAAACTCATGACCTTGGCCCATCGATCCAGCCTGTCCACATCCCTCTGTAGAGCCTTCCTGCCCTCAGCAGATCAACACTACCCAACTTAGTGTTGTCTGAGAACCTGCTGAGGGCTTGCTGAACCCCCTTGTCCAAGTTATTGACAAAGATTTTAAACTGGACTGGACCAATACTGGGCCCTGGGGAACCTCATTAGTGACTGGTCTCCAATTAGTTTTAGCCGCATTCACCTCCACTCTCTGGGCCCAGCCATCCAATCACCTTTTTAACCCGTAATAAAGAGCATCCATTCCCACCATGGACAGCTAGTTTCTCCAGGAGGATGCTGTTGAAAATGGTATCAGGAACTCTACTAGGTAAAGTCTAGGTAGAGTAGGATATGTCTAGGTAGGTGTACTAGGATATGTCTAGTACTAGCACATGTGTGGGCAGACACATCCACAGCCTTTCTGTCACCCTCTAAGTGTGCCACTTTGCCTTAGAAGGAGATCAGATTGGTCAAATAGGACCTGCCTTCAATAAACCCATTTTGCCTGTGCCTGAACTGCTCTTTTTCCTGTATGTGCTCACGATGGCACCCATGGATAAACAACTCAGTGTCCTCCCCCAGTACTGACCCAAGTCTGAAAGGCCCGTAATTTCCCGGATTGTCCTTCCAACCCTTCTTCTAAATGGACATTACACTGGTAATTTCCAGTCAACTGGAAATTGACTCCATCTGACCAGAACTGCTGGTAAATGATTGAACATAATGTCAATTTAGGGGAAAAAATTCACTGCTTTTTTACGTAGCTACATTTTAATGGACTGAGTAGGAGAATGTTACAATTAAGTTCTCCTTTGTGACTCTGTGTCAGTAAAAGGAGAGGTTGAATGTACTGCTTATAAATAGATGAAAATTTTAAATATCCATAATTAATAAAATAGGTGGAGGTATGTATAGATTATACTCAGAAAATGCTGAGTGGCAGGATTTACAATACAAAGCCAATTAAATCTATTTTCTTAGCCTGCTTCTATTTACTGCTTATAATTAAGAAGTCAAATCTTCCCATATTATTCAGTATGAGCTATTAGTCTTCAGGCTGGGATAAATTGGTGATACTTTGTTTTCTTTGAAGATTATTTTCTAACAAGCAACCTAACACTGAAGAAGGCAGAAATGTAAATACATTATATCTGATGAAAACTAGATGTTCCGTGCTATATCAGAAGAGGCATATGCAAGAATATGTGCGGAAATATTAAGAAATGTTTAATTCTACATTGGAACTGACTGGCCTGAAAAGTATTAAAAGCAGAAGAGGACACAGTTGTAAACTTATATGAAAGCAGATTGAGGAACAGAATTTTATATCCTTGCCTTTATTGTGACAAAGACTCTGAGTTTTGACAGGACCCATCAGTAACTCTCGAAACTAATACTATTTCTGGAAGCAGAGCAGTTGAAAAAAAATTATCTTTGAAAATATTAAAAAAAAAATTAAAAGGAACATCAATTGTATTTAGCCTGATATTTTTAAATCTGTTTCATTAAAGAGGTTTGCAATTTAAAAAAAAAAAACCCTGAATACTGAACCTACTACAATGTTTTACTAACATTAGTATAAAAAATGATGAAATATTGACACACGTCAGGATCCTTGATCTCTGTTTGCTGACATTTTTGCACTCAGTAACCCACATTCCAAAGTATGTCATTTGAACTATTTACTCCCAGATAACTTTTAAATTGAGAAAGAGTAGGATCAGACTTTTTTTTTCATTGAAACCATGATGGGGCATGAAATTAAAGATAACCCTTAAAAATTGCTAAGAATGAGATATTGTACTATGCTAAATCATTTCACTCAGTATTTCAGAAGAGAAGTTCCCATTCTGAGTTTCTTCTGTCTTGTATGTTAGCGAGTAGGCACCTCATGATTCAGAGTCTTTTCCATGTTTTAACCAGGAGAAAAAGTACCATTGGGATCCTAAGCCTCAGGGCCAATATTATTGTTCTGTAATAATATACTTTGGGAGGCATCAAAATACAAAAAACCCCCAAAAAACAGACTATACCTCTCACTTATTAATTGCTTTCTTGACAGAAACAGGCTTACAAAAACAATATGCACAGAGTAGTCTTGTTCAGTGTTTACGAAAGAACCAGCTAATTCTGATCCCTCCTGTAGTTTTGTGGATTTCTTTTGAAGAATTTCTTTTTCTTCCTTTGGAAGGAATAAAAATTCTGCATAAGAGCATAATTTCTATTAGCATTTTTGGTCACACTGTGTGTACAAAACAGTATTTTTTATTCATTTTACGTTGCCAAAGTTTAATCCTGACTGGTTTGTGCCTTTATCATGTATGTACTAATTGTCAATACAGAGTAAGGGATCAGCAGAAAGAATTTTAGATTAATTAAAAAAGACTCCATGGGAATATTCACTTAATGGTGGTAAAATTCATTTTCAGCTATATTCAGTGTTATCTTAAAAATTACAAAGGAAAAAATTTGGAGAGAAAGTAATTCTTATAATTTGTTGGTCTGTTAAACTGATAATACATGAGAGTCTGACTTGCAAGTGGCTTATTTTATGGTGCAGTGAACTGCTGACCCAGAATTAGTCATGTTGAAACAAGTGCAGGGTTACAAATATGACATTGCTAATTAAAATTAAGTATTTTTCTTTACTTGCATGTTTGCCACCATTGGCAAGAGGTCTTACCTGCCTTTTGCTTCTGAATGGCTGAATATGATTTTGGTACCTCTCCTATAATCTACCTTAAAGGGAAGTTCTGTACTTCTGTTAAAAAGAAAAGGTTGAAGGGAAAGCTGAAATTTTACATACTTTGACCAATCCTGCAAAGAGATGCACATTTTTGTCCCCTTGTGTTGAATGTGTTCAGTGTTGAGTCTTACTCCTGCCTGAAGTTCATGCATCTACAAAAGATGGACCAGAACCTGATCCTTGTCTACAACTTCAACAATGTGTTGTGAAACGTGCACTCAATTGGAAGTAAACTAAACGGAGAAATAGAGCATTTGCATCTTATTGAGATTCGTGAAAAATGAATCCACACTGTGGAAATGTGTTTTGAAAGTTTATAAGGATTTTTTGCAAAGATGTTTGGTTTTCAGGCTTTGCATAAGGAACCCTGTTGACGACAAAGAGGGTATCAGATTCTTCTCTCCTTCCATACCACCCTCAATATTTCTTTCAGGGCTTGCTTGTCTGAAATGCTTGTGACAATTGAGTTTAGAAGTTTAAGGGTCTTTCTCCAGTCCAGGAGACTTGCATTTCCTGAGTTTGTTTCTTTGATTTGTTTCTATAACTTTTGCTCCATGATGTAAGGGATGAAGTTATCTAACTCCTTCCCCCTTTAACTGAGCTACCAGAAATTCTCTCCATCATTTGTCACATCCATTCAATTAAAAAAAGAAAAAAAGAAAGCATTTATCCTTAAAACTTCTAATATCCTTAATATATTTTAATATTTTTCATCACTCTCTAGAAATTTTGTCAGTACACCTTCAAATCTTGATCCTAGAACACCTATGAGTTCAAGGATGTTACTATGGAGATGCAAAAAATTATCAGCTGCATGTGCAAGCTAATAATGCAGGCCCTGTAGGTTAAAAAGTGTTTGACTCCTTTGCTCACAGCAGCATAAGCACTGACATCAACACATTTCAGAGCAAATCAACATAAATATTTGACACATAAAAAGAAAGCTCTGTGTTACTGAGGTGGGAAATTTCGGGCAAGTGACTGTCCAGTTTTGTAGCCTGTATTACCATTATAGATTCACTGACACTTGTTTAACATTATTGATTCAAGAATAGAATTAAACACCCAAATTAAAATAAATAAACCAGAAAAATTTAGAACAGGAATATTTAGCTACTGCAGTTCTGTCCAAAGGTGTTGTTGTGCAATTCAGTACATACAAAAAAAAAAGTACAGAAAAGAAGAGCCAGCTGGGCAATGTACACAGACCTTTGTATTAGTGTAATAGGAACTGACACAACCATTCATTCTTCAAGAAGGAGATATAACCCCTGTACCTTTTGGGCTGATATAAAATAGTAAATTATTACTACTTCAGTGTTCCAGATTTGTTTCTAAATTTTGTGACACCAACAGTCCTTTTCCATATACATAGATAGCAATGGCAAGGCACAATTTTCAAAAACTTGCAAGGACATGTTAGATTAGCCTGTACTATTATTTTCCAAAGATATTCTAATTCAAGTATCTAACTTAGAGACAAAAAGAAAGCTCATAGCATTGAAAAAGTTTGACATTTAACTCTCTTCTTTTTGGGAAAATTTTTTGCCACAAAGCTGTTAATATTTGGTCTTAAGGAAAATGGGATTGAATTTGCCATTGCCTATATTTTTTCTGCTGGATTTCATCAAATTATGCTGTGCATACTTTAAAAATTATTTTACTTTCTGCTATCTCCAGACTGAAGCTATAGATTTGGTCCAGACATTCCAGACTCCGGAGAGGCTAAACAGATGGGCTAAGGACAATTTCATGAGAATCAGCTTGGTCAAGTACTGGCTTCTGCCCTTGGGTCATTTACAAGGTAGAGCCTGTAGCTGCCTCCCCTTTAGGTTTAACCGCTTCCATTTCACCAATAAGGAGAAGAATGTGAGAAGATGTAAGTGAAAAAGTAAGAGTTTACTAAAAACAACCAAATGTTTTTAAAACTAATAACTAATAACTTTAATTTAATTTAATTAGTTTTTAATTTAATTAGTTTTTAAAACTAATAACGCACTAGATACAAGGGTGTTGAGTCCTGTGGACTCCCTTGGAACAAAGACAATATGCTTTGACCACTTGGCTCAACCTTCCCTCTGGAACAAAAAATGGGGAGGCAGGAGCTTACAAAACCCCCAGCAACCCTGGCTGAAAATGGTGGTGTAAAATTTTCTCCCAAACAGTTTAGGATTGTGGAATGGAATTTCTTGGAGACCCTGTTCCAGGCTTCTGTCTGGACAGCCCAGCGAAAAACAAGGAAGAAGCTCTGCTTGGGTGTTCCCTGGCCCTTAGAGGAAGCCCAGAATGCCTCACTTCTGCAAAACCACAGCAAGACACCCCAGTTCTGCTTCCAGCCCCACACACAGAAATGACAGTGAAAATCACATTGGTGTAGAAAAGATGTGGAATACAACACACATTTTTTGGGGGCTTACCCAGGGCAAAGAGGCTGCACAGGGAGGTTGGTGAGTCACCAACCCAGGAAGTGTTCAAAAAACTTGTGGATATGGTGCTTGAGGACATGGTTTAATGGTGACCATGGTCGTGGTGCGTAGGTCTGTTGCAGTGGCTCAGCCTGGGGCTGGGGCCACCAGAGCATCCCCTGAACCAGCAAGCCACTGGTCAGACAATTCAGAGGCTTGTAGTGAGGCTTTGCCCATAAAGCAGTGAAATCTCTACACATACCCTGTTCTAGAATGTTCCCACTGTCCCTGGTATCCCCTTTCAGCCACTCCTCCCTTGTACACCCATTGGACTGTGTACCCCAACCCTGCCTTTACTCCTCCCCTTTTCCCCCTCCCATTGGTTCCCACCTCCTGGACCCTCTTTGTTTGGGGGCTACTTTGTATTCAGACCCCCTGCAGAATAAACCCTGCAGATTTCCATACAAAATCCCCTCCCGTCTCTTTGTCTCCAGAGTGTGTTTGCGTGTTCCTACCTGCACGAGTGTGTCTCTGTGCTGCCAGTGACGCCTTGAATGGCTAACTAGAAACAGAGACTAGACAGGAATAAAGGAATAAAGGAGG
>VZRF01008256.1:0-13606 GCA_013396875.1 Vireo altiloquus | reverse complement strand
TTTTTAAAACTAATAACTAATAACTTTAATTTAATTTAATTAGTTTTTAATTTAATTAGTTTTTAAAACTAATAACGCACTAGATACAAGGGTGTTGAGTCCTGTGGACTCCCTTGGAACAAAGACAATATGCTTTGACCACTTGGCTCAACCTTCCCTCTGGAACAAAAAATGGGGAGGCAGGAGCTTACAAAACCCCCAGCAACCCTGGCTGAAAATGGTGGTGTAAAATTTTCTCCCAAACAGTTTAGGATTGTGGAATGGAATTTCTTGGAGACCCTGTTCCAGGCTTCTGTCTGGACAGCCCAGCGAAAAACAAGGAAGAAGCTCTGCTTGGGTGTTCCCTGGCCCTTAGAGGAAGCCCAGAATGCCTCACTTCTGCAAAACCACAGCAAGACACCCCAGTTCTGCTTCCAGCCCCACACACAGAAATGACAGTGAAAATCACATTGGTGTAGAAAAGATGTGGAATACAACACACATTTTTTGGGGGCTTACCCAGGGCAAAGAGGCTGCACAGGGAGGTTGGTGAGTCACCAACCCAGGAAGTGTTCAAAAAACTTGTGGATATGGTGCTTGAGGACATGGTTTAATGGTGACCATGGTCGTGGTGCGTAGGTCTGTTGCAGTGGCTCAGCCTGGGGCTGGGGCCACCAGAGCATCCCCTGAACCAGCAAGCCACTGGTCAGACAATTCAGAGGCTTGTAGTGAGGCTTTGCCCATAAAGCAGTGAAATCTCTACACATACCCTGTTCTAGAATGTTCCCACTGTCCCTGGTATCCCCTTTCAGCCACTCCTCCCTTGTACACCCATTGGACTGTGTACCCCAACCCTGCCTTTACTCCTCCCCTTTTCCCCCTCCCATTGGTTCCCACCTCCTGGACCCTCTTTGTTTGGGGGCTACTTTGTATTCAGACCCCCTGCAGAATAAACCCTGCAGATTTCCATACAAAATCCCCTCCCGTCTCTTTGTCTCCAGAGTGTGTTTGCGTGTTCCTACCTGCACGAGTGTGTCTCTGTGCTGCCAGTGACGCCTTGAATGGCTAACTAGAAACAGAGACTAGACAGGANAGACAGGAATAAAGGAATAAAGGAGGTATTTTTTGAAAGGCCTTCAAATGTACACTCCGGGCTCCAGAGGGTCCTGCCTCAGTGGATCCCAAAATGGACATCAGGTCACGAGTTCTTCACACTTTTATATCAGCATAAATCCACCAACCAGAGCTCAGCCAAGGATGGAATTTCCCCAAGCTTGTCCCCCTCTCCCCAAGATGATGGTTTACAGTTCTTGGGCCTAGGATGCTCTAGCTGTCCTTGGAGAGAGAGCTGGAGAGGCTTTGTTATGTCTGTGTGAGCATGAGAGAACAGCACTTAACAAGCTACAGGAAACTGCAGAGCTACGCTAGCAGTATAGGACTTGAAAACCACAAAAGTTAAAACCTAAGGCATCACCAGCAGCCCGAGTGGCTGTGCCGGACTGTCCAGTGAAGGGCGCAGTGCAGGGGCAGGACGCAGTGCTCAGCTCGCTGACCACCGCACTGCGTCACAGGTCAGCAGACAGACCTGATCATCTTGGAGTTCTAGCCCAACCTCAACCAGTCTATGAAGTCTGTGATTAATTTTGGTTTTTCGATCCAGAATAGTCTGTTCACCTTTCTGCAAAATCTTACTCATGGTATTCTGAGGTAACAATTAAAAGCTAAATTCATCAGCTACTGCCATAACCATCGTGTGCACTGTATTTAGCATTCAGAGAAAATGAGATGGTGATCATGAGCATCATGCAGAATAGGTTGATAACACCTAATAGTGCTGAATTCTGAATCGGGCTCATAGATTAAAAACACTGTAAATTTTAAAGACTGTAAATATAAATAATATAAAATGAAATGTAATTGTAAATATAGGTGTAAATATATATTATTAAGTATATCATAAATATCATGTCCACAATAAACAACTATTGTCTTGCAATGCAGAAACATGGAAGAAACCCCAAACATCCAGGCAGAATGAACAATTCACATGTAAAATTGTACGCAGTTCTGCCATCTTTCTACTTTTCACACCCAAGAATTTCAAAGCCTGCTAGACTAGTAATGAAAATAAATGCAGTACCAAAAGAAAAACAGAGGCTGTAATCCTTGTTTTGATTGCAGGAAAAAATAGAAAGGAAGGAACATTTACTAGATACCATGAAGAGCAGAGGAGGATAAAGCAAATGTTTGCAAAAAAAAAAATAGGGCTGTGATATCAAACTAAAAGGTTATTTATTTCAGATGAGAAGGACTTAGTACAAATCCAGAGACAGCTAGAATTTCTGTTTTAAGATGTCTTCTAAAAATATCAGCCAAAATGAAAACAAAATTCTGCCCAATTGCTTCAAAAAAATTATCCTGCACTTGACATGATGAGTGAGAGGCCATTTAAATTGAAACCTGGTAAACTTAACAAATTAGTTTTTCTACACACTCTACAATATTAGAATTTCTTACTCAGTCAGCCTAATATTAGTTATAGAAGATGGCACTGTGAACATTCATTTGTGGATACAGTTTACAGGCCTAAGTTGAAAAATACAAATATGATTTATTTAACTTTGATACAATCACTAGAACTCTTAGTCCTTTAATTTTAGCCTGATGTTAAACATTGACATTAAAAGGACACTTAAAACTCTAAAAGGACTTTGACGTACAGCCTGCATATCAATCTGTGAGTTATACTTCAAGTCACAAATTGTCCATAAACCTGACCTCTGCATTTGAGAGACACTGGCTTTTCAGTCAATGAAGACCAAATACAAAAATCCGATTGTTTTGTTAGTGTCTTTAAAGAATATGCTTCATGATGGTCTGCTAGTTTTGTGTGCTTTGCTCTAAGGTTCCACCCTTCCGTAATAGGTGAATTTTTTTGGTGTGTTCCTTCCACTACAGGTGGCTAAAAAAACATAAGGAAATATCCTTGCTGCCACACTATCATCTGTGCATATGTCACAGTGACAGAGGGAGGCAGGAGCCATGGACAAGGAGTCCAAAGCATTTGATTTTGCCTACAGAAAACATGAATTTCAGAAGATGCCTGCACAGTGCAGTGGGCTTTGTGAGCAGTTAACTCTGTAACTGGAAGCAGACTAAACTAGGTCAGCAGAACAATTGGTTCTGCTAAGGACTTGGAAATATTATTCTAGGCAGATTTCTGCTTAAGTATTACTGTATTCTTTATGGGGTTTGAGATTGTATTTGGATGTAGAAAAAATAAGAGCTTTTTCTCAGCAAAGCACTGTATAGCACTGTGTAAACATACTTATTTTTCCTTTCTACAGAAACTCTGACACCACCTTTCCACAGTATTGTTAGGTCATTGAAAGCTCTCTTCTTACCACTACCACCAATAGCAGGTATTGCTATATTGTCAGTATGTAGAACTAATAATAACACCTGTACAACTATACAGTAGCTATAATTGATCCACAAGTGTTCCAACACTAGAGTTTTTTTGTTCAAACATCCGGAAATTTCTGAATGGGTAAGGGAATCAGGAGCATTTCACTAAGTACCAACTTAGTAGTGCTTAGTTTGATATTAAGCAAAAACTCTTATTTTTAGTGTATGACAAAATTGATTTATCTAAAACAAATTACAATTCACAATTGGTATTCATATCAAAAATAAAAAGCCAGTACATATATATTTCTATGTATTTGTCCCCTATTGTCTAGGGATTCATATCTCTAGCCCATTCAGGCCTGGCACCGTCTCTCCAATTTTGTTCTAGACAACCAATTTCATTGTTTATCATGTTGGCTGTGGAAAAAAGTATAGCCCTGGCCAGACTGCAGCCTGTGTAGTGTATGAGATAGTGTATGAGATCCACAGGACTGACCTTTTCACTCACTACAACTGGATGAAAGGAGGTTGTAGCCAGGTGGGGTCAATCTCTCCTCTTGAGCAACAAGTGGCAGACAAGAAGACACAGTCTTAGTCTTCCCCAGGGGAGGTTTAAATTTAGAAAGAATTAGGAAGAATTAGGCAGATTAGGAAGAATTTCTTCACAGAAAGGACGATCAGATATTGGAATGGGCTGCCCAGGGAGGTGGTGGAGTCACTGTCTGTGGAGATGTTTAAGGAAAGACTGGATGTGACACTCAGTGCCAGGGTCTAGTTGACATGGTGGTGTCTGGTCACAGGCTGGACTTGATGATCCCAGAGGTCTTTTCCAACCTCACTGATTCTGTAATCTAAAGATATATATGTATATAATATAGATTCTTTTTGACCCCAAACATAAGCACACCACTTTAAAGTGTAGTGTTTCTAATATAGTTCTAATATTGTTTCTCTCCATAAAGTTATGAAGTAGTTCTGCTCTTCAGAAATATTCACAGAATTCTAGAAAATCAGAGTACCATTGCAATCAGTTAAGCTGCAAAACCTAGCTCTTCCAAGTTTTTATCTCCTTTTACTCAAGTAGAAAAATAAAAGATAATACTTCCATTTTAAATAGAATAGTAGGTCAGCAATGACAATCTCAAACATGGGAGTAGTTTTGCTATGTGAGAATTTAAACGTTTAGAAAAATTGAAGAATGTTGACTTAGCTGCAAGTTTTGATTGGTATGCATAGAATAGTGTCTAGATGTTTAATCATAGGAATCTAAAACAAAGGGATTTGGAGTTTGTATGGTACAGAACCTACAAAATGTAGGTTTTTTCCTATATTCCAGTCTGGTTGCAAAAAGAAAAAAATACTTCAAGGTCTAAAGACCAGAACTTAGGAAAATTTTGAAAGTACTCTTGTCATCCTTACACAACCTCCCACTAACAATCAGAAGCACTAAATATGGCAAAAACAAGAGCTACAAAACCAGGGCTCCAAAAGCAATTCTCTAGTACTTTCAAGGAATTTTTGCAAACTTCCAGGTTTCCAATCAAGAATTCACAAATTATCAAGAAAAGAATTGCGCCTGTTTAATTTCTAAATTTCCTCTATCTAGTCTTTTATTCTGCAGTTGCATTCTTGTGCATATCAGTTTTCTGCAACAGCTCTGACAAAATATGGGAAGAAAGCAAAAAGGAAGAAACTCTTCATGAAATCTCACTAGAATAATTGTGGGGTTTGGGGGTTGTTGATTTTTTGGGAGGTTTTTTTTATTTTTTTAAGCTGGATAAATGGCATTCTCAGTTGAAGGCTCATAACAAAATGAAGTAAAAAGCCAGTTGAGACAGATTCTTACCCGAAGTACTCTAAGGAAAATCGCTGTCTACCATGGCACTCTTACATCCCAGAGGATTTGCCAAATGAACTTGAACATTAAATTTGGAGTTGTATTGGCCTATGAATTAGCTAAAAATAATAGTAGTTTCATATGAAATCCACAAGTTTTCCGAGCATGTTCCCTGATTTTTGCCTATGTCCTCTGTGGGGGAGCAAGATATCCAGAAAGTAAATTGTGTTGCAGCAGCAATAGGATACTTTGTTATTGTTGTTGGTATGAAAAATAAATAAAAAGAGAGACATTCCTATGCAGAAATTGAGTTATTACAAGCAGTTATCATATTTTAGAAACTCCTTTAGTAAAACATTTCAGAGATATATATTTGACAAGTCACTTTTAATCTTTTCAGACAATTTAATGGCAACTTGAAGGCTGACCTAATCTTGCCTTACAATGGTTGTCTGGGCAACAAACAGTTTTTTATGCTTCTTGGCAACAGATCCTTTCAATAGCGTACTAGTGTGAAAGACTAAACTAATTAATATCATAAGATATTGATTATTTTCTAGACGAATTTTTCTCAAGAAAGAAGTCTGGGATTTGTTGTGGATTTTTTGCATATTTCTCCTTTTGGTTTTTCCGTTTCTTTTCTGTCAAGGAGCACAAACAACAGGTTTTTAAAAATCCACAATATTTAACTTTCTTTTCAGATACCTAAAGGTCCTAAAGATCTAAATTCTGCTTGTAAAGTTATCTAAGCACCTGCATGTCATCTTGGAAACTGATTGATGATATCACACATAATTACCCAAGATCAAATAGTCTTGATAAAGTATTCAGTGTTCTATATATTTTCTCTTCAAGTAAATAATGCAGTATATTCTCTAGATTGTATCATTCACTTACAAAACTGGAGGATGGTACCCCTGCTTTTCCCACAGCATTGTAATTAAGATGCCTGTCTAAGACGGAAGAGAAAGACTTAATAAAGCAGGCCTCATGTCTGCTGAAGAACATCAAATCCACTTCTTCCACTTCCAAGGGACTGTATTTCTTAACCTTTCCTTCCAGAAATGTTCTGTTTTGTACAAAACACCTGTGCACTTAGGGGCTGCTACAGGGATGTAGTGGCAATTTTTGTCTCTGTTGTCTGACTGTAAGCTTTTTAGTTATTCTTGTGCCATCTCTTTCTTTGGTCTGACTAATATTTCATTATTCACGTTGATTACTCTGTATTATTCCTTGAAGCTCATGAAGCTATAAATGCCTAGGAACCTTAATTAATGGAGGAGCCACAACTGAAAATTGAAGTCTCTCTCCTAGAATATTATACAGGAATTAGAGACTAGGAAAGTCACCTGGAGCATCACCCCCTCATGTGCGCAAAGGTGTTAAAAAATTAGGTGAAAAAGCATAAAATAATAGAGCACTGTCTAAGTTTAGCATATCCCATTAAACTGATATCTCACATTCTAAATACCAGTCTCAAGAAGATGAGGACCCTGTACCAATCAAACAAAAAATTACACCACAGATGTACCTGAATTAGAAGGCTTTTTTCAAACAGTTGCATGTTTGATGTACAATTGAAATATAAATGTATCCTGAATTTTATCCTGTCCCAACATATCTTACATTGACTGATCAAAACAGCAGGGTAAGATTAAAAAAGCCAACCAAGTTACAACAAAAAACTCCAGCAAAGCCACACAAAATAACAACAAGGGTCATTAAAAAACTAGGAATGTAAGATGAAAAATTCAGACTGTATGAATGTCATGGAAAATACACAGACTGTCTGTGGATAAGCCTCCAAAATTGGTGTTTCAAAATCAATGAATGCATTTTAAAGCAGTAAATGAGAATACTAAAGGTAACACAAAATGGCAGTTTTGCTGTTAAACTGAGTATCAGAGGGACTTTTTTGTCATGCTTCTTCTTTTAGTCTTCTTCTGTGACTTCTTTGGCCCATCATGGCTCTGGAAGGTGCCTGAGGAGGGAGGTAGCACACTCAGCCACATGCACAGATCAGCCAAGAGAAGGCCGCTGCTCTCGTCACCGTAACCTAGAAGAAAGGTGCCTTTATTTCTCCTTATTAGTGTTTGCAGGAGATTGAATGTGCCTGCTATAGACTATATCTATCCCTTTGGATGGGGTGGGTTGTATACTTTCATTCATGTGCTGCAGCTGTGCAGTGAGCAGTGACCCAGAGCCGCTCAGCACAGGTACAGGAAGGAGGCAGGCTCCAGCATCACTGTTTGCTTTCCCTCAGAGGTCACAGCTACAGGGAGTACCAGCTGTGACCCTCTGGTGTCACGTAGAATTAGATTGTCATTCACAGGCTTGACCACCATGGGACTAATTATAAATGAGATGACTCATCTTGATCAGCTTCAGCATAACAAGGATAAAAATAGGGCCACTGGTATTACAGTGATAACAAGCTGATGCAACAACAGCTCTCTGAAATTATTGCATCTGCTAAAATAGCTAAACCCCAGCATTTTCTAAGAGGAAGTAAAAATGTCATCTGAACAAATGGCATGAAAATGGGTTTTTTTCTAACTCACAAATTACAATAGTTTTCCCAATGGAAATCCTAGGAAAAGGCATTTGAGTTCAAAGACAGACCACTGAGCTGTGTAGCCTAAAAGGGGAAACTACACAATAGGTGGATGTTCATGCACAAGCATTCAGCCTGTTAATTCATGTTTGGTACACCTTAAATTACAAAGAGGTGTTATCACTAGGTACCTGTTTTAAAAAGTGTTAATAATAAAATAGAATTTCCTCCTTTTGCTATGCATTTTTGAAGTGAACTAGTTGGTGTTGGGACACAAAAATTTGTTTCCCTGAAAATTACAGCAGAGAAGATGAAATAGAATTTTCTTTTAAGATTTAAATAGTTGAATAATACAAGATTAGCCTTTAGCTGCTAAAACCTAGGGATGTGGAACCTAGGCACAATTTTGACTTCATTACCTAACAGGAGAGAATCAGATATATTTTTAAAATGTCTGGAGGGTGAAGAGTTGCTTGCCAGCTGAATATGCTGTATTTCAAATGCTGCATGATCAACTAAGCTCATATGACCAATTTTGGGTCTCCATTCCTTTTTTTTATCATGTTTTTATCATGAGGAATTTCCACAGTAGCCACTTCATTGTGCCTGTAACCAGAGATAGTTATTTTCAGATTAAAGGATTCTCAGTCTGGGCCACTGGGGCTGGAAGGAAAATTCTTCCATCTGACTGCTAATGCTGTGAAAATGGGTAGTAAGTGGGTTGTGGATGCTTACATTTCCTAGACAAAATCCGTTTAGAAACTAGATGTAGAAAAAATATTTTCTATAATGTCATTAAAAATGAAAAAAGGGGAGAAAAACCTATCAATAAATGATACAAAGTTCACGTTTCATAAATCAGAAAATGGCAATTTCTGAAAATCAATTCAGTCAGCTCCCTCCTATTTTTAATAATGCTCATTTCCATCACTTATAAAAAGTAGCTGAGATATTTTACATTATCACATTTTAATTCTCAAAACATGGTTTCTCATTTTATTGTTGAGAAAGCTGTGTTTTGCTGAACATTAGGAACATGGAAGATTCATCTGTTCTGAACAATTCAAATAGATTGCTTCCATAGATAATATAAAGACACAAGTAGATTCATACTATCCCTCTGCTTCCATTTGGATGGGATGATTTCTATCTCTGCCTCCCTCTTTTTCTCTCCTTTTACTCTTCCAGTCCTCCCATTCACTCTGTTAACTTTATAATGATACAGGCAACCAATTTGCAAGATTGCTATCTTTCCATGGATGAAGTAAAATGCAAAAACTCCTTTTGAGTTCAGCTAAAGTTGTCTGCTTGCTGGAAAATTGAACTAGCTGTTATCTGCATATGAACAGCAGTCTAGAAACTCTGTGTTGATTTCAAGTGCAAATATTTATAGAATTTTGAAATAGGCACTTTGAGACTATCTAACTGCATAAGTGAAAGAGGGCTGGTGCTGGAGAGGCAGGAGCCACTTAGGTGTCTTAAAAATTATCCTCTGTTTCAGGAAAGAAGAGGTGGTAAAGACCTAGTCTAAAGATAAGCTTTAAATGGATAGCAAAAAAATACAAATAGTCCTATATTTTGTGAAAAACACATCGTGTTCTTGAGATTACATTTATGTGGCAAAATGTAGCTTGAAACGACATTTTATAGCCATACTGTAAATCATTAGAAGAGGAAAAGTCTCCAAGGAGAAAAAGAACTCTCACGCAAAAATGGCACAAACAGAATTGGCAGTGATTTTCTGTAGTTTTAGTGAGCATCTGGAACTCACATGTTTGTTGTTGAAAATTTCCAAGATCTAAGACTAGAATGTAGGAGGGGTTTGACTTCTATCAGGAAAGAATAGAACAAATATTAAAGAAACATAATCAAGGACCAGCAAAATTTTTCTACATAATTTACAAACATGCTTTATTTTTGCTTGTACAACTGTTCATTGTTCTAATGGAGTCTAACTATAAACATTGAACTCTTAGTTGTGAGACTATAAATGTCAGATGTACTCAAGTATCACCCATACTCATCAATACCACTAGAAGTTATCATTAGCAGATACAATAAATAAAGGGAATGATTTTGATTTTGTGGTAAACATTAAGAATTTTAAATATGGAGATTTATTGTATAAGATTGTCTTGTGTAATATAGAAAAGTATGGCATAAGGTTAAGCAATATTTCAGTGCAAAAATTATCTTCTTAGAAGAAAACTCCACTAAGGGATAGATTATATGAGTAAGAATTATCCTCTTTATTAACTGGTCTGCATTTACTCTGCCACATCATTTGTGTGGCCATTTAGGTATAAGCTAAGAACAACCTCACCAAATAATCTACCATGCAATAGAGGTGGTTCTAAAACATATCTCAATTTATAAGCAGAATAAAACCCCCACACCTGAAGATTGCCTTTTCATGTTCTCAGCTGTTTTATTCTCAGAGTTATTACTGTAGCAGACATGACATAAAGATACAATTATAATCGGGATTATCATTTATCATCTGAAGTTTGAACCTAGTATTTCTTTTTGGTCTCATCTTGATATCACACTCTTAGAATCTGAAGGAAGGAAGAACTTGGTGGAAGAAATTAATTAACCAAACAAGCTATCAAAAAAAAAAAAAAAAAAAAAAAAAAAAAAAAAAAAAAAAAAAAAAACAAAGGAAAAAGTACAGCATTCTGTGTAATGATAATGTAATATATGATAATATATTTTGGGTCAATTTCTGAAATTTGCTCCGCTTAATAACTTTTTTAAAAATGTAGAAAATCAACAGATTGGATTACAAGCTAGGAAAAAACTCAAATTTATGGTTCATTTTGTTTCTGCTTTGACACAAGCAGGTGCCTGTGATACTGTGACCTTCTAATAGTGCTGTATACATAAATAGGACACACCAGTATTGAAATTTCATATGATTTTTCTGGGTGATCACAGCTATGATACTGACAAAGAAAAAGATATAGACAAAGCCAAGAACAAAATTCCTAATGTCTTATTTATTCATATGTGTTTCAGGATGCTCTCATGAGCTAACTGAATGACAGGCACATGCATAGGTCTTCCGGGACACACTTTTTTCCTCATTCTTGCATGCAGCTTTTTGCCAGTAAGTAATTTCATTGATTTCAACAAAAGTGATTTGTAGTTTTAAAAATGATAACTGAGTTGGATTAATGCAAGTAAGGAATAAAATGAACATGGTCCTTCATACAACCTCACCTGTGTATTTCAGGGGAGAAAAAAGAAAATAAACACTTCTGCTATGAAGAGGGGTTTTTGAATATTTCTGTATTGTTTTTCCTATTCTGTGGGGAAATTTTCCTAAATTGTGGGAAAGAGCTAACGTAATGTATACACTAAGACTCACAGAATCACAGAATGAGCTGAGTCGGAAGGGACCCACAAGGATCATCAAGTCCAGTTGCTGGCCCTGCACGCGACAACCCCAAGAGCCACACCATGTGTCTGAGAGCATTGTCCAAACACTTCTTGAGCTCTGTCAGGCTGGTGCTGTGACCACTTCCCTGGGCAGCCTCTTACAGTGCCCAAACACTCTCTGGGTGAAGAACCTTTCCGTAACATCCAACCTAAACTTCCCCTGGCCCAAATTCAGGCCATTCCCTTGGGTCCTGTCACTGTCACCAGAGAGCAGAGCTCAGTGCCTGCCCCTCCTCTTCCCCTCACATGAAGTTGTAACTGCAGTGAGGTCTCCCCTCAGTCTCCTCCAGGCTGAACAGACCAAGTGCCCTCAGCCACTCCTCACACGCTTCCCCTCAAGGCCCTTCACCATCCTCGTGCCCTCCTTTGGACACTCTCTAACAGCTCAATCTCTTTTCTGTACTGTGGCACCCAAAGCTGCCCCCAGCACTGGAGGTGAGGCTGCCCCAGAGCAGAGCAGAGCAGAGCAGAGCAGGACAATCCCTCCCTTGCCCGGCTGGCAATGCTGTGCCTGATGCCCCCCAGGACACAGGGGGCCCTCCTGGCTGCCAGGGCACTGCTGGCTCACGTTCAACTTGTCATCGACCAGATTAAGTTTGGATCAAAAGATTTTTTATATGTTTTCTATCCCCAAAACAAGGGACTCCCAGGAAAAAATCGATTAAAAAACAGTATTACTATAATGGTAGTTCAAAAGAGAGCAATCTGCTTTTTGCAGCCCTGAACATCTGGAATTCATGTGTTTACTCCTAGGCCAGTAGGAGGGCGTACACACTATTGTATCCAGTTGTTGGCTGTTTTTTTCACTCATGAAACTGATTACTCCTCACACAAAAGAAAGAAACCCAAACAAAATAAAGCAAAGCAAAACAAAACTGTATTATGTCCAAATTACATACTTAAAATGGAGCATCTTCTGTGGAAATGGACAATCCTGATTTAAAGATTTCAAGTACTTCTAAATTTACTCTCTGCTTCTTTGTTCCTTTCTGCCTTTTTTTCATTTCACTTTGTCCTACCAAGGCTGTTAAAGAGACCCAGCCCATAATTTATATCCTCAAGCAGATACACATTCTATCACAGAGGAGCACTGTAAAACTAAAATCGTCTGTGAAGACACAATGCATACCATTAGGTGTAAGAAAAAGTCTGCAGACTTTCTTTCCATTGCTGAGACTTGCAAGGGTAAGGAAGAATCTTTCACAGCTATTTCAACCATTAGCTGAGAGCTGTGTTCCTGTTCCTGTTACTCCTAAAAATACTTCCACTAATTTTTTCATTGTTCCAAAATAAGGGCTCCACAGAAATAGGAGGATGAAAATTGTTCATGTAAGCAGAATATACAACTAAAGGAGCATATTAACGTTACACAGAAGAAGAAACATTCACATAATTTCCAGAAACTGAAAATGCTAATCAGTTTTAGGAGTAGCCTCAAGCAAATCAGCTTTTAGGGAAAATAAAAAAGAATACTATTAGTTTTGTTATAATTAAATGCCATTTCTAATGATATCTGTGGCAGTTGGAGGCACACATCTACCATTGTAAGTATTATTTGAAAACTGTAAGGAATATATAAAGTGTAAAGCATGTTTTGCAAAATTGTGTAGAAAACGAGGTTGTTTCTTTCATTTGCTTGGAGTCTTCTAGAGAATAATTTGGGTAGAACATATGGTGTTAGTCTTCATTCACTTTCTCTGCTGTGATTCCAAAGAGTAGAATTAGCTCTGATTAATAGTTGTATAAAAGCTAGCTGTTACAGGGTAGGCAATTCCCAGTGCTGCAAATGCAAGTGACTGAAGTTGAAACCAAGCCTGGGTGAAGGAAACACTGTAGTTGATGCAGTGGAGGATGTTAAAGGAGATACGATCACTCTGAGTAGTTTTTATACTGTTTTTATATACCTGTTTGCTCCAGAGAGCTAATAACACTGTGTACTAAACTCTGCACAGCCTAGTAGAACCTGCTGAGACTACTGGGACTGAGTCAGATTTCTGAACATACTTTATTTTTAACAATAGAATGTGATCTTATGGCAGGGACCCACCTATGGTGGGCTGATGCTGGCAGGATGCCAGGCAGCCACCAAAGCTGCTCTATCACTACCCTCCACAACTGGACAGGGGAGAGAAAATATAGTAAAAGGTTCATTAGTTGAGATAAGGACCTTAGAGATCCAAATACATGGATCTCATGGGCAAAACAGAATTGAAATAAAGGTATTAATTGGTTTTATTACCAACCAAATCAGAGAGGGATAATAAGATGTAAAAAAAAATCTCAAAAACACATTCCCCACACCCTTTCACCATCCCAGCTCTACTTCCTCCCCTCTAGCCATGCAAGGAGACAGGAATGGGAATTGTTGCAAATTGAATTAGAAG
>VZRF01008243.1:186369-228422 GCA_013396875.1 Vireo altiloquus | reverse complement strand
AGCAAAAAATCATCCTGGCATAATGAGCTGCAGCAAGCAGAGGGGAAGGAAATGATTGTGGCACACGTCTGTCACATCGTGCATGAGCCCTTGCAAATTCACAGCTCATGGGGTCAAGTTAGAGCAGCCAGAGAGCTCCTGTGCTCCCTACCAAGGTTGCCAGCTGGAGTCAGGGACATGGAGAGTGTCACAGCATCACCCAGCAGGGAGGTGGAGGCAGGAAGCAGGGGTGGAGAGGGGAAGCCTGCAGGGACACAGGCAGAGGGCACAGGGGTGCCCTGCTCACCTGAGCACTTGGGCACAGCTCCATGGGCAGGGGCCAGCAGCAGCACAAGGGTTCACAGAACAGCTGCTTTTTCAACTCTTGCCATGACTAAATCAACCTGAACTGCTTTTGATATCTCACAATATCTGCCATCATCCTTTCTCCTTATCCTGAGCTGCTCCAGGTATCTCTGGAGGAGGAGGAGGAGAACTGCATATTGTCAGGGCCGTCACTGCCCCAAGAAAGGGTGATGCTTTTTCCCTTTGACTTCCAAAGCCTGGGAAGTGCAGAACAGAGAGCAACCAGACTGTCATGTTCTCCTGCTGTAATATAACTCATCTAGGAGGAGGAAAAATCTGCACAGATCCCACAGATCCTGGTTACAGGACACAGAATTGGGTGGTCATGGCAGTCAGCACTTCCTACTCTCTTTCTATAAAGAGTGACCTTGACCAGAACATTTCATACCAGATCCAGTTCAGGAAATCTACTTTTCATTGCCAATCTGTTCAAAACATTCCCTTCAAATATCACCTGCAAGTGTCACAGCTCTGGTCCAGAGGGCACTTTCCAGACTGATCTCACCATGCTCTTAACACCCTCAGATCCCAACACAGCCAGTTACTGGCACCAGACTGAGCTGGAAGCCTATTGCTGCAGCTGATCTCAGTAAACAGCTTTTTTAAGTGTAGGAGAGCATGTCCAGGGAAAGTCAACATGAAAAGTCACATGGAATTGCAGACCAGAAACTGTCCACCCAAATGAAAACGGTGAGCAAATTCAACAACTATTTTCAGGCTAGGTTCAAACCTAGAAACTAGGTTTGAATTCATGTGAGATTTGATTTGCATGGCCTAGATGATCTGCTCGCAGTTTAAGAGGTTCTGAGAATCTAACACTGAAAAATTTAATCGTCTGTTTTCTTTGAGAATTTCTTTAGTATTTACTATAGGGAGCTAACTTTACTTGCTGGAACAAGTCTTTAAAATCAAAGCATTTCAGAAACTGAAGAAATGTCCAGATTTATTTTTGGAGGAGAACCAAGGGACAGAATGCAACATCAGGAAAGCAGGGTAAAAAGAGAAATAGAGAAATAAGTGGCCTTTTTCTGTTCTGAACATTCCTGAGATGCCCAAGTCCTCTGCTAGCCATCCTCCAGCTCCATGCCAAAGCCAATCCTCATTCACTGTCTGCCTCTGGAGGGAGGAATGAGCAGATGATGTACCCCATGAACAAAGCTTGGCAGCACGGGGAAGGGAAGAGAATTAAGTTCACAAAGTTGGACATCATTAGGAGACAAGACCATCTCTAGCTGCACCTGGGTGTGAGGGTGAATCTCCCCAGCAGCCCTCACGTGAATGGTGTCAGGAACTTTGAAATATGAGCATGGAGGGACATGCTGAAGGTGCTAGGCTGAAAAACAGGATTTTCAACCTGCTCATTGTTCTTGGTGAGCACATCTGATTTCTAAGCCCTGGTATTCAAACATGGAGCACTGCAGGAGGGAATAAAACCTCTTAAATCAACAGGTAAATATACTTGTTTTGGCAAAACAAATGAATAAACTTCAGAGCCAGGAAGATAGAGAACTCTACTTGAAAGAGGAACTTGGAATTTGAGATTTGTTACAATCACAGGTGACGTAAAACATTGTGTTGATTTCTGCATCCTTAGTTTTAGATGTTCTCGGTATTTTTAGAGTATTCAGCAGTAAAACCTCCTTTCTGTTTTATCCTTGGCCTCATTTTCCCTATGTTAGAGTTTTTTTACCTTTAACTCAAAAGAGATCTTAGGATCCTTCCTTTTCCTTTCAAATATTTCTCCCAATCTTCATAGATCAAATTCTCACTGAAAACATGGAATAAATCTCAATAACATCAGTAGGATTAGCCACAGACCCCATGAACCAAACTTCAGAGGTGTGAAGAAACTGCTGACAGGCCTTTATTGGAAACACAGAAAAAGAAATGCGCAAGACAGATGAGCCAATAAATCACTGTTAAATCCCCTGAGTGGCAGGGAATCTTCTCATTCACCCACATTGCTGTCCCTGTTTTTGTTGGTAACACCTCGAGCTGTACGAGGTGGGAATAGGTCACTTCCAAACTGAGACTATCCAAAGGAAATAAAATAAACTACTGCAAGGGCTGTTAGTGAATTAGTTCTGGAATCTGGCTACTTTTGAAGCATTTTGTGGTTGTAGGTAGTGAGCACTTTTCAGGAGGAGGGGGAAGCTTTGAATCAGATCTCTCTGTCTCCTAAGAGGCTCCACATGCCCACAGAGTGCACTTGTCAGCCTCGTGCCCCAGCTACATTCCCACCTAGGAAATTATTTCTTAACTATCTGATATGCCCAGAAATTACTCCTCTAAAATTTTGCTGTAGCTGTGAATACTTTAACACAATTTCTGTTTCACTCTGCAGGGACTTTCACGTGGATTTGTTTGTTTGCCAGACAGAAAACCCCAAGTTTTATGGTTAAGATAAGAACTTCATTGGGTGAGATGTGAACCCATGCCTGTCATGCTGCCTTGCCTTGGATTACACAGGCCTGGGAACTGGAGTGAAGGAAGGGAGCCAGGGGTGGGGGTGGCTGAGGAACAGAAAGAGAAGAAAAAGCATCTTTGGATATATTTTGTCTTGAATGAAGAGAATTTCATGATGTTTGTTGCCTTCCCACTGCATTTTGCTCCATGTCACACACCAGCCTGGGATGATGAGCCTCTGCAGCCCTGTGATTACAGAACTTGGCAGTTCTGTAATTACTTGCTTGGGGCACTGATGAGGAGCAGAAATGGGGAAAGAGTGGGGAAAGAAGAAAGTGCTCTTTAAATTTCCCAGCTGCTATATCGGATTGGCAGGCAAACCACCCAAAAAGGTTGTGGCAGAGCCATTGGCATGAATACAAAACAGAATGTTTAATTTAATAGAGGAGAGGGAAAAACAATCAAACAACAAACCCCAACCAGAAGAGAAGTTATTCCTCTGTATTGTTCTACTCATTAAACTACATTACCGCAAATTCAAAAGGTGAACTCCAGGCCTTTGCTGGCACCAAGACCTTTTATTCATTAATCTTCTTAAAGGAGCCAAAGATCTTTGGAACTAAAGAATGCATTGTTGCTTCTGTGATTCCTTGACTTATTTTTCCAGGTCCATGCAGCTTGTTAGCTGATCACTATATGTAAACAATACTCAAAAACTTTGATGAGAATGGAAGGTGTCAATTTGCAGAAAAAAATTATCTTATGCACCAAATTTTGTTACTTATCTAGAAAAATGGTAATTCAAGATTCTGGAAACACTCTGTTTTCTTTGACAGACAATATCCAGGTTTTACTCTTGGGAGAAGATGGGGAAAAAAGCATAACCCATACATTAAAATCCTGCTATGACTGTAAGCACATATGGTAAAGCCAAAGTTGTTTTCTCATGGGGGGAATAAAATAAAAAGAGGGAGTAGGAAGATCAAAACAAAAACACCATCTCAAACCTACTCTAACCTACATATTCACACACTTTCTCACAGAGATGCTCTTGTTCCCAGCTACCCCAGCCAGCCTCCATCTTCCCACCTCAATACTATGCTCATCATCACTGCTGGCACATATGCACCAGCACTCACATTCACTCACTTTCTCACCCACAGACACGTCAGGAGCCCATGGGCTGCCTGTCTGTCACTACACCTTAGCCATGACACAATGATGTTATGGCAGCCAGAAGTCAGAGGAATGTTTATTCAGTCTCCCAGGAACAGAGTGCAGCCAACACTGTAGGTGTTCAGTGCTGGGGAGCTTGTGCAGAGCTCAGAAGTGACCACACCATCCTTGTTCATCCTCTGTGAGCAGGGCAAGGATCACGGCAGGGATGCCTTAAATGGCTCCCTAGAAACAGAGACCAGACAGGAATAAAGGAATAAAGGAGGGATTTATTGGAAAGGCCTTCAGAGGTCACACTCTGGGCTCCAGAGGCTCCTGCCTCAGTGCATCCCAACATGGACAATGCCAGCTCCCGAGTTCTTCCCACTTTGATATCAGCATCAATTGCCCAAGCAGAAGCCAGGCAAGGATGGAATTTGCCCAAGCTTGCCCCCCTTTCTCTCCCCAAGATGAAGGTTTGCAGTTGTTGGGCCCAGGAGGGTCTGGGTGTCCTTGGAGAGCGAGCTGGAGAGGCTTTGTTATGTCAGTGTGAGCATGAGAGAACAGCACTGAACGAGCTCCAGCGAGCTGCAGAGTTCCACTGGGCACTGCTGGGAGCAGAGAAAAGTTCAAACCTGAGGCACCAACAGCACCCATAGCCTTCATCTCCTGCAGTAATACTCAGCTTTTCTGGCTGTTGGTGAGGACTGAACCAGGGAGAAACACACGTAGAGGCAACACCAGGCACAGAGTTCCCTTAATCAATATAAGTTTTATGATATCATAAAACTTTCCATCAGACCCAATGCTGCCTCAACCAATGTAGTAAGAGCAGCACTGACAAGGCTCTTCAAAAATGCAAAAATAGGTCAAGCTGAAAGTGCCCCCAGCTCTGAATTTTATTGCAGTCAGTGGAAGTCTGGTTGGAGAGAGTTTGGCCTTTGAACTGCAGAGAAAATGTGCACTGCATTAATCTCAAATCATCTCTTTTTATTTTCTTTCTTTTTTATTTACTAGTGGGAGATTTATAAGCAAAAGGACACCAATAGAGAAAAATACTGTATTGAGAACTTAAGATGCTTAGGAGAACAATCAAGCATTACAGTTGCTGGTATTATGTCTTTTTTGTAGACTATAGATCAAGCAGAGCAAAGAGTTATCATCCTGAGGTATTTGTGTTTCATGTAATAATGCCTTAATGATTCAATTAGCATTGATTCTTTAGCTGCAACAATATTTTCTGACTGATCTAGTAATTTAGCTCTCACTGTTGATTGATACAATTCCTATGAGTAATAAAGCAGCCTGAAAGAAAGTTATTTAATAATTCACAGAAGATTTTTAAAGAAGATTTTTATTGCTTCTGCCACTAGTAATCCCTAAGATTTCAGAAAGTGAGTTATTTCTTTTAACAGTCTGGCATTTTTAATAGTGAGTCTTTCTATTGGAAGTCTTTTTTCCCACCTGACATGATTGGGATAACTGCATAAAACAATATTTACTAGCCTTAAGGTGGGGAATGTTAAGACAAGGATGGGTGATCTGAAGATGAATGTATCCCATAAATTGTATGTCACGTGCACAGATCACTTAGAAACAACACAGGCAACCTGTACAAATACAATACAGAAAATCTGGGTTTGAAACCCAGCCAGAAATCTCACTAGCTCTAAGGAACTAATATTAAGTGTAATTGGATATTAGAGCAGATCTCCACAGAGAGAGTTAAAATGGTTACTGAAGGTTATCAGAGAGAGATACTCAAGCTGTGTGGCAAGGAGATGACTTCTAGCATGAAAATGGTAGTAAATAGATGAATTATAATATCCTCCTAAGTGTTTTGGGGAAAAACATCTGTTTAAGAACTTCTGCAGCAGAGGCTTAACCAGCAACAGCTTCACAGTCTTTGTGATGATTCCTGCTGCAGTAGCAAAAAAAATATATGCAAGGAAAATTTCATTAGCCTTTCAAAATAGCATCCTCCCTGTGATTTCTGCTTGTCCATGCTCTACAGTGCCTGTTAAATCTCCATGCTGATAAGTAGCTCCTGTCCAAATGAAATGCTCTTTTAATGTGTTTGTATGTGTCTCTTTGTGCATGTATTTATATACAATTCTCATTTCACAATGGCTCCCTGGGCAAAATCCCTCATTCTGCTCTATTAATTGGCTAGTGTTTCCTGGGGAAAAGCAGTTCTGAAACACACGGATTTTTCCTTAAGTCGTATTGTTTGATATTTATTTTTAACTCGGTGGGGTTCAATCTGACTGAAAAGACAACGTGAGGAAAAAAAATTTCAACCATTTCGCAAACACAAAAAAATAAATCAGAGAAGGCCACATGAAGTTTTGGGGAGGATTAATCCTCACTGGGATATATCAACTTTCCTGTTAATTTGAGTCTTCCAAAGAGGATAAATAGCTCAGGGTTTAAAACACAGACCAGGGAGACTAAAGACATCAGTTCTCTTCCTTGCTCTGGCTAAACTCACTGCATGACCTTGAAGACAAAAGGTTTTGGTTTGAAGCTGCACTCAAGTTACCTGCATATGTCCACATTGGCCTTTTGCAAATATATTGGTTCTACAGGTGTGTGCTTTGCTAGGAGATAGTGCTTTCACCCTTTGGGGGATGGAATTCAGAGCCTAATCTTGCCAAGATTTAGCATCCTCTCAGTCCTGCATAAACCAGAGATAATGATCTTACCCAGCTGTAATTCAGGGGTGTTTTCCAAGGCTCCATTCATTCATACAATATGCATAAAGCTTTCTGGGATCCCTAATAAAAGATTATACAGGGCTACAAATTATTGTTCAGTGGTGGAAAATCGAAACATGGCATGTGGAATGCAAGTGGGAGGGTGGTGGGGTGGCTTTACTCTGGCAGACTGAGGTTGTCTCCTCGCACTGAATATCAGCCAGCCTGCAAACCTAAATGCACCAAAGCTGTGCCTAATCACTGTGCTACAAAAATCCTGTTATCACAAGGTCCTCAAGAGCAGCAGAGGTTCTTTCAGGCCAGGNTCTAGGGCAAGTGAGCAGGAGGTGACTCAAGGAACTAACTGGCTGATGCATAGTTGCTTTCACACTGTTTTAGAATTAATGTAAATGGACACAAAAACCATTTAATCTTGTCTACTCTTTCCTCAACCTGCTTCTCTCCCTGCCACACAAACCATTATTTAGCAACAGACAGCCTTCTATTTAGTCTTGCCCTGTGTGGTACAATGTTCTGTGAATTTGGGATGCCCCCATTTTCCTGCCCTTCCTAACTACAGCTTCCAGCACTCTCCCATCACAAGCACCCAAGGGATGGAAGGTACTTGATGGAGGATGTGCTCACAGGCTTCATTTTCAGCTCCCTCAGACTCACTGAAGAGCAGCCCAAACTGCCTGCCCTATCCCCTCCTCTCCCTCCATGCTTGCCAAGGCAGAAAAACCCAAAACCCCCCCAAAAGAAGCACTTTTGTAGCTGCAGTGGTAACATGCACTCGAGTGCATCAATCACACCAGGTAAGCATGATATGGGTGAGGCAGATCTTCCTTCAGTGCCAAAATATCCCAGGAGAAAGCAGAGCCATTATCTCACACATCAATGGAACCTTGACTGTTTGAGACACCACAGATTAAATGTTTATAGATCCAAAGCCCTTCCCACACAAGAAATGTTCCTTCTGCTTTAGAACTGAGCCATGGGACACTCACTTCTGGAGAAGGGAGAAAAGCTGAATATTCATCACCTTCCATCCAGGATGACCAACTCATGTTTTAATGCTCAGCTCAGTTTAAAAGAAGTAAAAACCCTTCAGTACCATTATTTTTACTCACAAGGTCTCATCTAATATTCTCTTACCAAAAAGTATGACCACAAGAAATGTTTAGAGCACTGTAAAGAAGAATTTAAATATAATGTTTGCAAAAGTCTTCTTCCAGGGCATTGTCTGCTATTGGAACTATAATACTGAGCTATGTCAATGCTTGGTCTCTTCAAGGATAAGCTCAGTGTCATGCTAGCTTTTTATTTTGCTTCTTGGGTCAATATTATGCTATCAAACCTCTGATAAGAATTTCAAGAAGGTTTCCTATCACATGATCAAGTTAAATCCTTTAAGAAAGTGAAGAGATACATATAACAAATTTTTGCAATATATGGTTTAGAGATAATGAACATTATATATGAACAGGAGAACACATTTTCCTCCGAAGAACTGTGACCATGAATCTCAGAATATACAACATCACAGAAAGGTAATCCTTTTTGAATTGTCATAAAGTTCTGTATCCTATATGATTTACTAGCTTGCTCATAAACTCATCCACCTCCAAAGCCATATATTTCCAGATAGGCAGCAGAACTCTGGTGCACATTAAAATATTCAGGAAATATGAATTATGATGCTGTGAACTCCTCCCGTTTGGATTTCACCTGTGATCCATAGTGTCACTCAACAAGGGCTGTACCCCAAAGGAAGGGCCAGCAGAAGGAAGGGAAGAAGCAGGAAGAACGTGCTGAGAAGTGAAATGTCAGAGAGACAATTAGTAAGAAGGATATCCTCAAGTTAAAATCATTTTAGTAAAAGCTGGGGCAAATACAGCAGAGAGAAATATTCTCACCAGGCTTTCACTCAGCAGTGTTATAACCCTAAAGCTGCTTGACCTCATTCTGGAGTGTCTCCCTTGCTGCACCCTGGGTATTATTAGCAAGCAAAAACCCTCTGGACAATGGCTGACTGCTCCTGCACCTACAGAATGTTGAGGACATTTTGTATACCAACAATTTACAAACATTAAATCCCTATTAGTGAGAAATTAATTGCAAGCGTGGTAGCTGTAAAATAGCTGGACTTCCTCCAGGACGAAAATCAGCAGCAAATGTAAATTATTTTTATATGTCACTGGAAAGACACTTTTTCCTAGATTTGTAAGTTCTTACACTTGACCTAGAACTTCTATGTCAAGGACCATTAATTATCTTTCAACATGTTATACTAAAGCAAACACCATTTTCTGAAGATTTGCTTGAGTTTAAAAGGATGAACTAAATTAACAAAACTCAATCATATAAGAGACATTCATTTGACTGTATCTCTTCCTTAGCTGGCAGCTCCAACACTCCTGCACTATGTCTTGCCTGCAAATTAAAAATGACCTTTTTGATACTGGTGATTGTTTTGAGCAGTTTCATATTGGTGATCCATGGCTGTGGGATACAGAAAATATTAAGAGCAATATCTAACAGATCCTATGACTGCTTCCTTATAAATATTCCTCCCTTCCACAGTTTCAGTGGGTTTCCAGATTCACAGGATCATATTTGAGCACTAATCCTTTCTCTGGGATGACTTACTAAAACTGGTTAGTGCCTCTAAGGTTCAAAAAAGATAAATTACCACTGTCTATGCACTCACCAGGTGCAAGTCAGCAGAAAACCCTACAGGACAACCAAGGACAGGGAGTTGAATATAAAAGTGTAATATTTGAATAGAGGAAAAAAAGAAAAGATTAAAACTTCCTTTATTAAATAGGAGAAATATTGTTGTATTTATATTAAATATAAACACATTGAAAGTGAAATTAAGTTCACAATGAAGTGTATTGAGAATCTGACAGCTCTTTTTAAAAGAGTCATGGCTGCATCCTTTCCATCTCCTTGAGTACAATGTCAAAGAGCTCCCTATTGTACATTTATTAACATTTTGCCCAGTCTATATTTAAATGTGTCAACAATAGGGTTCCCACCATTTCTCTGTTCCACAATCCATTCTCCTCAGATCTAAAATTACCCTCTTACAATTTCCTGTCATTAACTCTATTTAACCCTCTAGATCCATCCTCAAAAATGTTCTGTTCAGTGTTAGATTTGCACCATTCTATCATATCCCCACTTGCTCTCTGCAATTGGGCAAATAAGCTACCACAGGTGGCAAAACTCTTGTCAGCAATATCAAGTTCAAGACTTTAAAATGTTCCATATTAAAACATATTTTTTCCACTGCTTATTACTGACATGCTGGAAATCTTGCTAGAAATTTTTCATCCTACCTCAAGCTGAGTTTGGGAAGATTTTTTTAAAATTATTTCAGTCAAAATAATTGCGCTATTAGCCAACAGGAAAATATTCTTTCCTCTTTGTCCTGTCTAAGAACATCAGTGATGTTTCCTTTGAGCAGGCCTAGCATGGCAGATTAAGAACAGAAACCTGAATAATCTTCTCTCCTGCTCCTTTTTTTTTGTGTGGTGTTTTTTTTGGTTATGCACACTTAATTCGAGCAAAACCTTTTTTGATCTCTCAAGACAAACCCAATAGGAAAAAAAAAAGCTGTGTTTCACAGACAGCCACCTATTGCTTTCATTAGCACTGTGATTGCCCCTGTGAGCTCCCATTTTCTGGAGCATTTTCTGGCAGCCTGTCCTGCAGGGCACTGATTATCCTCAGCTTCTGCTGAAATCAATGGAAGCTGAGCACGCTACCCAAGGCACAGGAGGCCCTCAGCCACCAACAGGAGCAGGTGCTTAAGATTAGCAACATATCAAAAACATCACAGGAGCAGCCACTTGCTAATATTAAAACTGCTCTTTCAACCAAAAAAAAGAAAAATAAAGCAGAAATCCAAGAGGAAGTCTTATTCCTGATGCAAGCAGGGCCTGCTACATTTAAAAGGTGTTATAAACCGTAGGGAAATGTGGTCAATCTCTTACAGCAGAACTTGAGGGGAAAAATGGAAGAGATTGGTGATCTACAGCATGTGCTGTGCACACTGTACAGGACAATCCAGCATGGGACACAAAACCTTCCCTGTTCCCACCCCAATAACTACTCTGGAGATCAGGGGTGGAAGAGGAGAGTGACACAAGGGGAGGTTTGACAAAAGCACGTGTTTCAGCATATGTTATAAAGCAACAGCAACAATCTCAAGTACCTCGGGACAGAGATCTGTCTCTATGGCCCATCAAGTCCAATTTAAGGCTTATTTGAGCTAATTTGTTCCTTCCTACAGCTGAGTACATCCTTCAGAGCCAAGTGGTATCATGTGGCTGTCCAAATATTATCTGATCATTTACTTGAGTAACTTTTCTGCTGCTCCAAAGCTCAGATGATCTATTCACTGGAACAGAGTGGATGGACAGACTAGCCCCTCAAAATGAGCAGAGATGAGTACTGCAAATATAAGACTTGTAGCCAATCCTTCCACTTGATAGTTCATATGAGGGACAGACGTGAGGTTGGATACAAAACAATGATTCCCACCAACTGCTTAATGAATATCAGAAATGAGAGTCACTCTCGTTCCAAATGAAACACTCAAGGCAAACCCCTCTGTTTGCCAAATGCTACATGAATTCAAATAGAACAAACAATAACAAATCTGCGTTTCAATAAAAAAATACCTTGGGATAGTTTTGCTTTTACCTGGTTTTGCTCTGGGAGGGGGTAAAATAGATGTTCCTCCACTCGCAGAGCTTTCTGGTCAGTAACATTTTGCTAAGTATGGCAGTGCCAACTTGCCACTGGAATCTTTTGAGGGAAGACAAAAAGACAAAACCTAGGAAAAGTAGGGGTCGTGATGTCTCCAGATGCTACACAACAGTATTCTACACTAAAAACTATTATATCCCTTTGAAGTGTCTTGATATTCTCTAAGTTCCTTAAAAATCAGGGGTACCACACAATTTGCAAGTGTTAGATAGAAACTGTTAGATTTTTTAATACTTAACCTTTTGAGAAATTATGCAGAACTGAACGAGGAACAGTAATTACTAAAGTAAATTTCAATGCAAAAAGAAAAATAGGAAACACTGCTGCAGCAGTATCACACCTATATTTACAGTATAATATGTATTTAAAAAGAGCCCTTATAATCTCATATAATTGTTTACACTCCCAATGCCTAATTATGGAAGACAATTAAGAATTCTCAAAAAACATAGAATGGAAAATTGGCTATTAGTCTTACAAGTGAAATGGAGATGCCCTTTAATGCATTTCCATTTCGTAGGTACAATGAAAGTCAATTAGATGTAAAAGGTCTATAAAAAGTGAATGTTCTGGCTTCACACCCTCTATGAGCAAAAGTGCTCTTCATTAGCAAGTATTGCCTATGTGATGCCAGGAATACATTTTGGAAGGACTTTGAATTCTACAACTCAAATATTACAACTGAGCTCACGGCAACAGCAAAATATTCCAATTTCTGTGTCATGGGAGGAGAAATGAACGATTCAAAACCCTTTGGATTTGCTGTAGGGGACGATTGCATGTGGGGAGATCCCACTCACAAGTGGTGCAAAGTCTAAGAGCAGCCACATTCCCACAGTTATGCCTGAACACAGCTTCCAGATGTTCTGCCAGCAGCATGGTTGGGAATCCAGGGAGCCAAACAAACTGCAAAGCTTCCATGAGAAGCTCAGAAAACACCGGGGCAGTTAGCTCAGGCTGAACTCTGTGCTGCTGTGTTTAAACAGCTTCTGCTATTCCAGGATATTCAGTTTTAAAGCTAGCTTTGCTACTTTTGCACAAGCTGATGTTATATACTCCAGATATATGCTCAGATTGATCTGTCAGCTGTTTCCATTGGATAAGAAGCTACTTCTGAGTCTTATAATTCCCAAAAGATTTCATGTTGTGTGTATTTGGAAAATACTTCCCACTCTACAACCTTCATAAAAGGTAAAAAGAGGTATTATTTTCTTTAAAAACAGGTATTATTTTCTTTAAAGCTTCTGATGATTTGAGCATACCAGGCCAACACATCAGTTTGGAATTAGGCAATTTACCACTTCCCTTCCTGGCTCCCTCTTTTGTGGCCCAACATCTCACAGAAGCTGAGCTCAATCCTGCCATCAGTTTTGACTCTCCCTGGAAAGAGATGTAAATACATGACTGCGAATGTTTTTATTCTGTCACACAGTTTGCATTTGTGGTGCCCTAACTTGTTGCAGCCTCCCAGCAGCAACACGTGCCCAGGTCACCACATGGTCGGAGGGGTGGTGATCCTGCAGCTCCCAAGCTCCTTGGGGAAGGATTAGCCCATCTGCTCCCCTGTTCCACAGAGAGCTGCCAGCTTTAGGGGCTGCTCAGACTGGTGTTTGGACTAAGGTTCCCAACCCCAGCTGGAAAGACCCTTTGCAGCACAGAAACCTCTGTGCTGGCCTGGCACCAGCCTTGCTCCAGGGATTCTGCTGCTGCCTGTTGGAATGTTGGACCTCTGTGCTTCGTCGTGGTTGATTCCTTGATAGTGGAATTCACTGCTCTACAGCCCCCCTTTCATCTTATATTCCTAGCCATTTTTTATTAAACAAAAGCCTTCAGCATTTTTTAAATATCAAGGGGATTTTTTTAAATGATATTTATTTAATGATTACTTCTGGCCTTATGTTTATTAATGCATTGCCTTTCCCAGCCTCCCTTCTGAGCTTGTAGACGTCTGAGAGAGAGAGGGATAGTAGGATGCTGCCTTTGTTTTTAATCTGTTTGCATTTTAAAACGACGTTATTTATTTAGTATTACTGAATTTTAATGCTTAAATGAGTGATTCCTTGTTTAAACAAACAGAATAAAACAAGAAATGGAGAGTGCCTTATGTGTAAGAGCACTGTTCTAATTCTGCTGCCATCAGAATGATTGTCTAGGCAGGACAGGGCTGCTGTTCTTAGGCATTACCATATATAAATAACCACAGTTAACATTGGTAGTGGACCAAGACTCTGAGACAAAGGTGAGTTTTCACACAAAGAGCCAAATAGCTCTTGCACAGAGTGGCTCATTTCAGAGCTACAAGGTGGTCCCTAAAAAAGAAGTGTAGTTGTTACCCAATCCAGGGGCTCTAAAGACTGTTCTCCTCAAGGAATGGAACAATAAGAAAATTCCCTGGGAAGCCTAAGGTGAAAGGAGTAGATAAATTTTAAAAATTCAGGGAATTAAGGGGAGAGCATGGAGAAAAATATGCCTGATGGGAAACCAGCATCACCAGGATCAAGCGTAAAAGCAAGCACAACCAGAAGTGAAAAGAGACAATTTTATCTTCTGATAGACCTCAAATTTTGTATGGGAGAACCCAGACCTATACAAGTCATGGGTGGTGCAACTTCCACCTTGGTGTTGGTTTTCAAGTGTTGCAGGGAATTGAGTGGGTTCCAAGGGTCAGATATTTTGCCTGAGAACTGTTTTGTGAGAAGGTTTCTTCATCATGTATCATATAAAAAGCTGGAGCTACAAACAGTATTTTTGACCAAAGTCCTCTCAATCTCACAAGTACCTTTTCATTAGAAGAAAATTTACAACACATTGGGATGTTTTTCAAAGCTATATTTAAGCATAAAATCCCATCAGAGCTTCAGTGTAAAGCAAAAATGAAGGCAGATGAATTAGTGTGCAAGCTGATTCATTTGCACTGATATGATCCATTTGATCTAACCATGATTTACTCTGCACCGTCTCACCCATTGCTACTACAGCATTAATGCATATAATGCCTTAGATTTTAACTTTTCTATGTTCCCAGCCCTGTAAGATTTTACCTTTTCTCTGTTCCCAGCCCTGCAGTGCCCAGTGTGACTCTGCANCATTGTCCATGTTGGGATGCACTGAGGCAGGAGCCTCTGGAGCCCAGAGTGTGACCTCTGAAGGCCTTTCCAGTCAATCCCTCCTTTATTCCTTTATTCCTGTCTGGTCTCTGTTTCTAGGGAGCCATTTAAGGCATCACATACATCCAGCTTCTGTGTGGATACACCACCACAGCAGTTCTGTCACACAGTAAAACACACAAAGAGGCAGCAGCAGAGAGGTCAGCCTTCCAAGATGCTGAGTGCTGGTGGAAGGACTCTTCCACAGCAAGACTGAAATAAAAGCAAACATGCTGCTGCACCTCCTCCGTCTCCAGCACTTTACAGCATGAGCAAGTGCCCTGTGTGCACAGGCCAGAGCTGCAGAGGGGTGCAGAAGGGTTAATCCTTGCTGCCAGCACACACACATCTGCTCAGCACACACTGAGTGACTGCGGCGCTGGCTCCGCGCTCATGCGCGATCCGCCGGCTGAGGCATTGATCTGCTTTGCTCGTGTGGGCTTTAAACACCCAGATAAGCCTGCAAAGCTGCAAGAAGATCACATCGATGTATTTACCCCACAGGCTTCCCTCTCCCCTCCCGTCACTCTGCTCTGTGTCTACCACAGGCCTGTTGTGAAATGATCTCCTGAGCCCCGTTGTGCTGTGGCTTTCTCTAATGCAAACTGAATTTCCCTCGGTAACTCCAGCACAGCACCTCAGCAGTATTCCCACTCTCCCCTCTGAATAGCTTATCATTTGATAGTGGAGCTATTCAAAATGGCATCTAGTGTTTTCTTCATAAGGCTTCAGTGCTGAATTATTGATGAATTAGAGTGTAATTTTAAAGGAGCTGTAATTTAGCAGAACAGCTGGCTAAGTGATAAATAGAGGGCTGGCACATTTTCTCGGTGATAAGTTTTGCCTATTACTACATTCAATTTCAAGGTCAGGACTCTCCTTCTCAGGCAGCTTTTAGCTTTAGCAAGAAAACCAACAAGGTACAAACACAATTTCCCTCACCCCCACAACTTCTATGTGAGGCAGGTAGGTGTTCATTACACAGAAAACTGCATGTTCTGAGACAAAGAGTCCTGTCCAAAGTCTGACACCAGTCACCAGAGAGATGTTTCTACTCCAGGATCTCTGAAAGCTGGTTGACAGTTGTATGTCTGTTGGCTTTTTCCTGAGAGATGTTGATAAATTGAAGGCCAAATGAGCACCTATGGCTATATCAATGAAGACAGAAACTGAAAAAAGGGAGAATGGTTTAACCAAGCTCAGTTTGGTAGTAAGAGAATCTTAATACGTAAAAGAGAATTCATATTCTAACCAGAGCAGGAGGTTTAAAACTTTGTGTCAGTAAATGTAGATTTTATCCTGGAAAATGAGTACCTGTCCTACTGCTCTAGGAGGAGCATATTTTCTTTCTTTGAAAGGGTTGTCCATCCACAGACTGAGTCAATATTTTAAATGCTGCAAAGTCTCACAAGACACGAGACAGTCTTTCTGCCCTTTCCTACTAATTGCTTCTGAAGTCCAGATCAAATAATATCCAAAAAGTTTTGCAGAAAGATAAATGAAGTTGGCATGACTGGGAACACAGCTGTCTTACAGATCTTATAGATCTATCAAAACCAAAATAAAATTAGCTTATTCGTTCCAGCAAGCATTCTGGTACCAGATGAGAACTAGAGGAAATTCCACCTCATTGTGAAGTGGGGTAGAACTTGTACAACAGTGAGGAAAACATTATAAGACAAGTTATTTCTGGCTAAGAGAATCTTGTAGCAGAGAATATAGACTAAATAGAGGCAGGAAAATGGAAATTCAATTTCATGCTAATTTGAGCATACAGTGCTGGAAAGTGCAAGTTTAAATTTATCAGCATCTACTTTTAAATTATCGAGAAATAAATATATTGTTAGGATTATTCCTCTTGATCAGTTCACCTCTAAAATCTAGTTGTTTAGGGAATCCCTTTTAGCAAATTTTGGTTTATTCCATCCTTCATTTTTATCAGCTTTCAGGGAGCCATTATGTTTATTTATTTATTCATTGTATATCTCCAAAAGAGGAGATGTTAACACAGCTGCATTTAAACTTACTGAGGCAATAAAGATCAGTCCAAATCAATCCTGCAAGCTGCCATTTGGTACTTGTGCCATACAGGCTGCCTTGTGATCTGCAAATATGATTCTTAGTGACATCTTTTCACTGCAGACCTTTGAAAGGACCCAGTTTGAACTCTTTTCCAATAATGTCACAACAACACATCACTGGAGGTGTACAGTGAGCATTTCTGTCTCTCACCTTCCTCCATCTGGACCAATTTATCCAGCTGTTTCTTGGCCTAGTTAATTCTCACTTGAGAAAAAACCAAAACCGCCCAATTTTAATTAAATATTTTTACTTATTTGTTAATAGAATTCTGGAATATGCCTCTGGTAAAAGTATGGAGAGAATGACGAGGGCAAAAGGAAATCTTTAAAACAGAAAAATTTGTGCTGGCTTTCGATCTGAAGTTACCATAGCAGCCACTTCAGCACTACCTGAAGACTGGAGAGAAACAGATAAATAAAATCTGGAAGGGATCATGTTAAAACCCAAAGGTCTGTTTGGCAGCTTCTCTTTTTGCATGCATGAAAACAAGCAGAGATGTGTGTTGTTTTGATTCCTGGCATCCCTAACTTGACAGAACCATGCAGAAGGTCTCCTTGGTCCTCATTTCCTGTGGCAGTATTCTGCAGGCATCCTTTGTGAATTAATTTCTGCTAGGTTTATGCAATAATACAGCTCCACAGAAGCCATACTCTCTGATGATGAATGAGTGTTTCTTTTCAGTTTTCTACGAATGAAAAAGAATGCCTAATCCCAGATGCTATCAACTGCCTAAGAGTAACCTAATCTGATGTGAGATCTCTGAATTGAATACAGAATTCTAATGCTTATCTAATGACAAAGTGATTTGTGTTTGCAAGTCTTGAAGGATCTCTCATACATATTTTATACCATGTGATGCCTTAGGTTTTAACTTTTCTCTATTCCCAGCCCTGCAGTGCCCAGTGGAACTCTGCAGTTCCCTGGAGCTCGTTCAGTGCTGTTCTCTCATGCTCACACTGACATAACAAAGCCTCTCCAGCTCGCTCTCCAAGGACACCCAGACCCTCCTGGGCCCAACAACTGCAAACCTTTATCTTGGGGAGAGAAAGGAGGGCAAGCTTGGGCAAATTCCATCATTAGCTGAAGTTTTAATCGGTGAATTGATGCTGATGTGCAACTGGACCAAATCTATAAAAGGGTGAAGAGCTTGTGACCTGTCGTCCACCTTGGGATCCACTGGGCAGGACCCTCTGGACCCCCAGGGTGTGACCTTTGAAGAGCTTTCAAATAAATGCCTCCTTTTTTCCCTCATTCCTGTCTAGTCTCTGTTTTTAGGGAGCCATTTAAAGCATCACATGCATACACAGTGATGCCTTAAATGGCTCCCTAGAAACAGAGACTAGACAGGAATAAAGGAATAAAGGAGGGATTGATTTGAAAGGCCTTCAGAGGTCACACTCTGGGCTCCAGAGGCTCCTGCCTCAGTGCATCCCAAAATGGACAATGCCAGCTCCCGAGTTCTTCCCACTTTGATAGCAGCATCAATTGCCCAAGCAGAAGGCAGGCAAGGATGGAATTTGCCCAAGCTTGCCCCCCTCTCCCCAAGATGAAGGTTTGCAGTTGTTGGGCCCAGGAGGGTCTGGGTGTCCTTGGAGAGCGAGCTGGAGAGGCTTTGTTATGTCAGTGTGAGCATGAGAGAACAGCACTGAACGAGCTCCAGGGAACTGCAGAGTTACACTGGGCACTGCAGGGCTGGGAACAGAGAAAAGTTCAAACCTAAGGCATCAACAGAAATCCAAATCTAGGTGATAAACTATATATCCTGTTGGTATCCAGTTGTGTCACAGATCTTATTACATACTCATCTACTTCATTTTAACATTTCAAACCACTGAGTTCTTGTTTGCATGGCTCAATTCAGCTGAATGGCAAAACTGTTCTACCATTGTGAATTGTGTCATCCAGCAGATTAGTTAACCATGGTCACATCAAGATGTTGAATCCTGCAGCCTGCCTACAGCCAATACAATTAATTTTCAAAGTTCATAAAACTAATAGCAAAAGTTACACCAAAGAGCCATTACTGGTGTGTAGGTCAAACACACTTTGGCTTCAGAACAAATTTGTCCCCAACTTCAAAAACCTCCACAGTGATGAAGAGAAATCCTTACTTGAGGTTTATTGTTTTTAAGAAGGGATTTCCTCACTGTTATTTTGCTGGGTACAATTGAACAATAGGGAGCACAAATAAACCTTCTCAAAGGTTAATAAAGAAAATACTTAAACTGCATGGCTGGGATTCTTCTCTGCTGCTAATGTACATGACAACTATCTCTCCATGCAAGATAGAAATCAGAAAAGAGATTACCCAGTTCAGTTAGACAGCAATGTTAATGAGATTTAGTCTCAGTGGGGCTCTCTTGGTGTTTGTCAATTAGACAGACTCACCTGTCCTTTTGGCTTTTATTTCTCCAGTGACTTCTCCATGCAGTTTGCCAAATAACAATGAATAACAGTAAGGAAAACTTGCATTTTACTGGAGGTTTTGTTAGAAAAAATAAACATGCAGCAACAGACCATAATTCAGGCTCTGGGTAAAATAGAGTGCTTAAGAAAATTATTAACTTTGGACCTGTGCAGCAGTCTTACAAAGAGACTGACACAAATGCTAAAGTGCTTTCCTGAGTAGGTTTTGCAGAAGTTTTAGTCAGCATAATATTTTTCCATATCATCCAAGATGCAGGAATTATTATTTTCCCTGAAGGTCTTGCTAGTGAGAGTGCTTATGGAAGTTCAATTCCCATCACTTCAAGGATCATATTTCTCCATCAGCTGAGACAGTGCCCCTCTCAATGATATTATGATGTTACATGGGCAGGGAAGACAAATGTGAGAGAACTGAGGGCAATAAAAGAGTAACAGTAAGCAACCACCAAAAAATGAGAACTGGGAGAGCCTGAATTCAAGATACATAATATGCTTTTCAGAAGGGAGAGTGGAGCTGAAAGCATCTAATAGTGGGAAGGGAACTTTTATCTGTTCTTATGCATTCCCATCAACTTCAAATATTGTGGAGCTTAGATTAAATTTCTTAAATTTCGACTTAAATTTCGACTCCTAATTTTTGCTGGCTTGGGAAGTTAGAGCACCTGCCTTTAATATTGACCATAATAATAATGTCAAAATGTTCATTCAAATCCACTGCTGCGCAATTGCTTAGAAGGAGAGTGGAAGCATGCAGCAAGAATTTAACTTTTCTGATCGATTTGGATCAGCTGTTCTTGAGTATAATTTATGCAATTTTTCCTGTGTGGAAATTAGTGACTGAAATATTTAACTAAATTAAATTGCGTGTGAAGATATGAAACTCATAAAATGTGTATTGAAAGACTCCTGAGTTCAACCTAAAAAAAAGGGAAACAAATCAGCTCACATAGAGAGGTCAAAGCTAACAGCCAAGTGTGAATCTGTTCAGTCATCCGAAACATCGATGATTGCCCTGTCATCAATGAAAAGATATAATTACCAACTAGACCTAAAGCTCAGCTTGTGCAGGGATTGCAAATTTGCTTAATTAAGACTGGCCACCCATAAAGCCCAAATGGTTGTCAGTTTGGAAAAATCTCGCTGCAATCTGCTGAAGTTTGTGTGCTAAACAGAAGTGTCACAAGGATTGGCAGGATGGTCTCATGGTTAAAAAGTAAGTTTATTTTTGAACTTGGATATGCCTGCTTCATTTGAGACCTTCAACCTGCACTTCAAATACTGTTTAATTCAATTTCTTATCTGCAAAGTGAGGATTACAATATGTGGCCTTTTTCATAAAGCATTTCATGATTCTTGGCTGAAAGGACCCATAGAAGTGTAAACTATTTATTATTATGCAAATTGTTGTTGAGAATGACTGTGTGGCAGCTAACTGTACTTTCTTCACTTCAAAAACACACCATGGATTCCAATGGAATTCTCTCCTAATCCCAAAATATATTTTCATTGTATTAAATTACCATGAAAAAGCCTCAAAGGACAAATTCTCACATTTTCATTCATTCTTTCTTCAGTCAACGTGAAGTTAGTAAAGTGTCTCTTTGAATAATGACTGAGTGAAAACTGATTAAGGAATTTGGGATTGAGTCAGGAAAGTATCCTTTTCCTGTGGAGGAGGAGGCAATTGACCTTCCCCAGACATTATCTTTGTTATAATCCAATGAAATAGATTTGGTAGGTTGTTATTACTCTTAGTTAAGGAAAACACCCCTCAGCATCATACAATATGCCTTCCAGCTCTCGTTTGTCATGCTAAATGTATTCAGATGAATTTTAAAATAGCTAAAATTATTTACTCAAAAATTAAGCTTATCAAAGAAGAAAAGCACATTGTTTTATTCCTAAAACATTCAGAACCATCTCGAAGCAGATTGATTAAAAAACAAACAAAAAAAACCCACCAAAAACAAACAAGCAAAAAATCAGGATTAAAAGATTCCTGAGTTCAAAATACATTTGGTAAAAGCACATCCATAACAATGTTTTTTATTTTCAATTCAGCACTCCTGTCTGAAAAATCCCATATCTGAACAACAGCCCCCTAAAGCTGATGAATGTCTTTATTTTGACTAAACTACATCTGGCAGACAATTACCAAAGCCCTTCATAGTCCACTTAAATTCAGAGGTTTATTTTCAATGTACAATCATTACTCCATTCCCCATCTCCACTTCAACACAGAGGTACTGCTAAGCAGATGACAAACACTAACAATTTCATGGTATGTAAAATTCTGCCAATTGATAATACCACTCTCTTACTGTCCAGGTTCAAATACTTTAGAAGTCGTTCAGAAATTGAATTCAATTCTTTGGTCTTCATGCATTTGGATTCAAAAGAAAATAAGCAAACTACACATCGCCAGGAAGTCTCTTCAGACGCTCAACGCTACAGCTATCAAATAGGAAATGGTCTTTCCAAGAAACAGCAGATCTCTGCAGAAGATTTTTCTTTTCTATGAAGAGAGTTTATTTCAGTTCCTGGAGAAGAGGTAAAAATGAAACCTTCTTTGAAAACATTCCCTGTAGTTTTGTTTCACAGGAAAAAAGTAGCAAGAACATTCTAGTCATGAAACTCGCAGAAGGCTCAATTGAACATCTTCAACCAACTCTGCAAGTTTACCACCACGGCACCCAGAGAACAGCCCCATTACAAATTGTCTGGGACAAAACAGACATTTTCCCCAGTCCAGTGCACTCCAAAGTTTATTTCCACAAAATTCTCCCACTTTGCTTAAGTTTCTCATCTCCACAGAGGCTAAAATGGTCTAAATGCTCCCTCCATCGATTGCCTGAACCCAGGTCGTGGCTGTCTCCTGCTCTTTCCTTCCCTGCCCTGATTGCTCAGCCACTCCCACTACCTTGAACAGACCATCCCTTCACTCACATGTAACTGGGAGAGAAAACAAACACTTTTTCATAAGAGGCTGGAAGTGCATGAGGTCTTTGATTAGTCTTGCATAGATCTATTTCCACAGGTTGGCAACCACCATGAAAATTTTGGGGACCTATAGTTTGAGTATCACTTGCTGAGGATTAGCAGAATCCATGATTTTTCCTACCATGCCCTGCCTGTTTCTCATCATTTTCTCCCAGATCCTGTCTTTCTTCTCTCCATCTTCCGACACCTGATGGCTTTAAATTTTTCTGGCATCATTCCATCAGTGACCTTCAGCTCAACCCTCATTCTGGGACACCAGTTACAGTATTAAGCATAACTTTGCTTTGACATTTTATTAGACAGACATGAAAATGTGTGTAATAAACACATTTCAAGATACTTCACTGCTGAGAAAACATTTTCCTCCAATCTCTCTGTGAATAATATTATCCCTTTGTGGAACATTTCACTGTAGTATTAATTCCTCAGTGTCAGGACCTGTCGTTTTATTTGTCTGTAGAGTGCCACAAACATCTGTGGCTCTGTAAAAAATAAAAAAGATTCATGAAAATACCATGTTCTTATTTTTCCTTAGCAGTTTCTAGTCTCTCTCACCTATTAATGCAAAGTCAGTTTGAAAGTTTATCACAAGTAGACTGACCTTTGCTTTAGGTTTTGTCTTAAAATAGACACACAGTGTTGTGGAACAAGTCAAAAGCCTTGCCCAGCTTCTGCTGTTTTGCAATGTGGCAATGGCTCAGATGTCTCACTCTGCTATTTCAAGTGGTTAGCTGCATTATCTAAAGTAAGCCTTGATTGTCAAAGCTTGAGCCCATATCCTTCCCTGTTTTCTCTGAAGGTAATGCAATTTCAGATAAACGATTATTTCATCTGATGAGAAAATAGAATGACAATGCTCTCTCTAATGCACTGAAAGGATCTGAGCACCAATATCTTAATACACTGTAATGAACATTAAGAAAATATCTTTTCATCTTGTGAAAGGGAAAATCCTTGATTGCAGAAATGCATCTGTGATGGCAACACTACACAGCTCTGCATATTCATCCCAGGCTGATGATGCTTCCAGAGCACACAACACAAAGCACTTCTTTTTTATGTGCTTTTGTTCCTGGGTTTTAAGTAAGATGTTCGAGGAAAGAGTGAGGGCAATATTTTGAAGTTACATAACACACTGTCAACCCTTCACGGTTAAAAATAAAAGGATTCAGACTCAGCTCCATAATTGTAATTTACAATGAAGAGTTGCTTAGACGTATTCTCCTAAAGAATTTCGGTATTTATTCCTCTTTTTAGCACTGTGAATCATCCCACTTCTCTCTTCAGGCAAGTTACACACACACACACAGTGACTTTATTGGATTAGGAACAAAAAAGATCAGTTCCAAAGTGTCCTTGTTTTCTGCTTTTGTTGCTTACAGGCAATTGATAGAAAGTTAAAGCAAGCTATCAGTACACCCTTCAAAGCTGCTGTTGGACTGCAGGTCCTGTTTTGCTTCTCCCCAAACTCTCCCATAGCCTTCTCTTCTCCTAAGTACTGCATATTTGCAAGGTATGTTTACACCATAGCTGGGGCAAGAAACTTCAGGGTAAGAGGCAGAGTAGGGCAAAGAGGGAATTGGGAAGGACTGGTAGGAAGCTGCTTGTGGCTGGCAGGGGAAACTCTGGACAGAAAATGCTGCCAGATCTACAGAAAGGAGAGTGAAGAAGCATTTTTATTTTGTAATCATCCAGTTTGAGGAACTGAGGCGTGAAGAGACAACAAACTGCGGCTCAACTAACAGGTACAATCCTGAATATATTTCTAAAAGCCTACTAGGACAACAGAGTCTTTCCCCTTGGTTATAGTCCTGTTTGTAATAGCTGTATTTTTCTATAAATTTTTAAGGCTTTTATTTCCAAAGGAATGATGAACTACAAGCAACCACCTGCAACAATGCAATAACTGCAAAAAGAGTTGTAGCTTGGATGTATTCTAAGGCATTTTCCATCCTGCCAGCAGCTTGTTGGACAGAATATGTTATTGAGAGAATAAAGTGTTTACTGTGTCAGCAGGGTAATTATATCCGGGAAAAAACCCCACATGAACATTCAGAGTCTCTCCCTAAAACAGAGCTACATGCTGAAATAAAGACTGATGTCTGTACCAATATTCTCAACTGTAAAAGAATTTTCTCTTGCAAAGCTCACAGCATCCCATCCTTTCCTCCCCATCTTCCAAAGGTGTCAGTCATCTTCTATCTTATCACTGCAGCCCAGCACTGCCCACTCCTTATCCTGGAAGAGCATTTGAGTGATTAGAGCTTTCTCTTTTGTTTATGTATTCTCTCCAATAGCTCCCTCACTCTTAATAATAATAGAGACTTATTTTTTCCCACAACAAAGTTTGTCTAATGCTTCCAATAACAATTTCTACAGATACCAAAAAGACTCAGAAAGTTCCCAAGCCTTGTGTTAAGGGCTTAGGGTGAATTACGAAGCCTTGAAACTGAAGTAGAGGCAACAAAGAGCATAACCTCAGCTTTAAAGTGTTAAAGTAATACTCTTGGAGGTCTTTCTTGAGTAAAATAAGTCTTTAACATAAGATACACTTAACTTTTCCAGAGGCCTGAATAGGATTGACAAACTGTAAAATTATTACTGAAGATTTCAAAGCTCCAAATCATACTGTAGATTTTGGATCAAAATGAAGAAGAATCTTTTTATAAATATTAGATTGAACCCATTTAAGTATTTTATATTAATTAAATGCTTTTAAGATTCATATTTATTAGGATTTCCACCAGTCTTTACATGAGGACCTCAGCAATCTAACAGTGATATCTTGGCTCAGAATAAAGATTAATTACTGATGGAATGAGACTGTACTGATTGTTATCTCACATAGCTAAGGAATTCAGAATAACTCCATGCCTTCACAAAATTTAAAAGTGATCTCCCATAAGTAGGTCGCTATCTTGACCAATGAAATAATTTAAGTCATGGTGTTCAACAATGTAGAGTCCACCCAATGATACTAAACAGAATACTCTCAATCAGCAAGCATCAATCAGAATTTTGTCTGTAGCTTATTGGCAATTTTTTTTTCAAACTCAATCCAAATTACTGAGTGCAGCTGCTTGAAATCAACATAATTTCACATGCAACATGATACAGCATTTAAACCATGAATGAGGAATGGTGTAGAAGGCAAAGCAAGTGGTAAAAATACTAGATCTCATCATCTCTTGTAATATATATACCTGCACATTCAAGTTCTCTCTCCACAGTGTCTTCTAAATCGAGATGTGTATTCTACAAATTCATTGATGCTGTCCCTTGCACTAACACAGGAAATTCAGGCAAGCTCAAAAGTATGGAATTGAGCATTACCACTTGGTATTTTACTACTTCTAACAGAGGTATGCTAAAATACCAGACCAGTCAGAGAGGATTCTATTCCTCTGAAAGATAAGGAAAATGAGCATATCAAATCAGTCCTCTTATGGGCAACTACAGGCCCTCAAAGGGAGGCATACCTGGGGTTTAAGAGTGTATTGTTGGTAAAAATGAAAAACATTTCCCTTCTACATTATCAAAACCCTCAAAGTGATATCACTGAGCCCAATGTATAGTAACACATGGAATACCTAACACATTAAAATGCAAACAATTAAAAAAATAAGTCCCAAACCTATTGAGTCACCTTCAAGAAATTCCAAGGCAAAAGTCAGACCTGCTAAGCACAGTGTATCAAACATCATGCTTCATTCTCAGGTAAGACAGGGAATATTTGAATATGCTGGTGGAAACTCAGCAGAACCCGAGAGATGCTGGTGTCAGTCACTTCAGGAGGACAAGGCAGAGACTCCCACTCAGTTCTGAAAGCCGGCCCTGGGAGGAATTTGTCCTTGCAAGTGTTTTTGAAGGGAGCCTGATGTCCCAGATCCTCGTTTGTGCTGGATCTGCTCTGTGCCACCCCATCCCTTCTGTGTTTGACCGTTAGCACATGTGCCAATGCTGCTTCTTTGCTCTAAGGAATTTTGTTCAGAGCTGCCTTACACATTCAAAAAGGCAGTGACAGCATCAAAGACCTTCGTGACATGCTGTTTATTGATCGCTTTCGTTATGTTGACATCAACCCAAAAAGAATTGCAAACCAGCAGGTATCATGTTCAAACAAGAATGATTCAGAGCAGCTTTTTGGTCCCCACAGAAACTTCTGTGGGTAAAATCAAATTCTGAAACCTGCAAACCTTCCAGGAAAAACAAGCCTGCTTTTCTGTAGAAAGAACTGATTCAGGTTTAACATACAATGTTTAGTAGGTTCTGATTTTTTGAAAACCAAGACAAATTCAGCTTCTGATTACCAGTCTGAGAGCATTCTTGAATTCACTTTTTCTTCCACTGCTTCATTTTCACACTACAGAGAAAAAAACTACAGCATGCTCCAGTCTGCAGGAAAACCCCTATTGCCATGTCTTTGTTCTGGTTTTGGCAAAAAGTTACATTTGGACCACCTTAGCAGCTGGTACAGTGCTGTTGTTACAGATTCAATACAAGAATAATGTTGATAACACACTGACACTGTCAAAATTAATTTAAAAAATAACCAAAAGTGGTCTCACGATGGCTGGGGAAGCTCCCTCAGCTCTCATGTGTGCATCCCATCAAGTCTCATGGACTTGTTCGCATCCATTTTGTTTGAATGCTCCCTGACCTAGAGCCCTAACCTATAAAGTCTCATTTGGCTCATCAGAGGGAGAGCTCCATGCACTCCCCCACCTAACTCACATGATAATTAACTCTCCCTGTCCTGTCCTGGCCCATCCTTCCTGATGAGCTTGTGAGCATCCATTATTGTGCTGCTCTTGTGTGAGCTATCCCACCACGTCTGCAATTCAGATGATTCTGTAGCTCTGAAAGTGCACACAGACCCTAACTCCTCCTGTTTACCCTCTACACCAGCCTGTTGGCAAAAAGTTACCTTTGGCCCATCCAGTAAGGCAGATCCCATCCCTCCTTAGCAGTCCTCGATTCCCAAGGAGAATCCCACAGTCACAGAAGTAGAAACTTTGCTGTGAAAACCAGCTTTGCCACCAGTTGCTCACCTGTCTGATCCACCCACTCCTTCTCAAGCCACACTGGGAAGACTTTCAATAAAAACACTTTCTAACTAAATGTGTCGGTCATTTCTAATTCGCATCCACCCTGCAAGCAAGAGCAGTCAGGCCTGAGTTTTTTTCCACTGAATTAAAACCAAGACATGGAAGTTGCAGCAACTCAAACCTGTTTGCAAACCAAGCAACCTGTCCTAACATCTAGGGGAAAGAACAATCTTGGTGCAAAAACTTTCTCTAGCAAACTTTCATGCTAAGTTTCCAGAAACTCAAAAACTCTCAATTTTATATTTTGAGTGACGGTGGAGTAAGCACAAAAACCAAAAAACCCTTTACATCTGAACTAGCATTAATTTACAAAAGGTCATATAGCTTTCACCTGTTGTACCAGTTTCACCTCAATGCATTGAATGGTCAAAATTCTGCTCTGATTTACAACCTTGGCGCTAAAGTTCCAGGTAAAGTTGTAGCATCAGTGACAAAACTACCCCTGGTGTCTTGCAGAAAGGGCAATACCAGGCACGAACCATCTGAATGTAACCAGGAAATGTTCCAGCAGCACAGGCTGGGGGTCTCTGGCTGAGAGCAAAATCCATAGAGAGTTGAAGAAAAAGTTTTGTCAGCAAGCAGAGTAAAGAAGACCAACAGGTGATGCCTTAGGTTTGAACTTTTCTCTGTTCCCAGCCCTGCAGTGCCCAGTGGAACTCTGCAGGTCCCTGGAGCTCGTTCAGTGCTGTTCTCTCATGCTCACACTGACATAACAAAGCCTCTCCAGCTCGCTCTCCAAGGACACCCAGACCCTCCTGGGCCCAACAACTGCAAACCTTCATCTTGGGGAGAAAGACGCAAGCTTGGGCAAATTCCATCCTTGCCTGGGTTCTGCTTGGGGAATTGATGCTGATATCAAAGTGGGAAGAACTCGGGAGCTGTCATTGTCCATGTTGGGATGCACTGAGGCAGGAGCCTCTGGAGCCCAGAGTGTGACCTCTGAAGACCTTCTAGGAAAAAATATTCAAATAAATGCCTCCTTTATTCCTTTATTCCTGTCTGCTCTCTGTTTCTAGGGAGCCATTTAAGGCATCACAGGTACCAATGCAACTGCAGCAGTGACCCAAACAAAGACAACGAGCGCATCACGAGCCGGGACGATGGTTCAAAAGACGAGATGAATTCGACAGGAGCAGATCTCTGCTTCCCAACAAAAAATCTGAACCCCGAGCAATGAGTTCCTTCCTTCCCTCTCTTCCAGCACTGGGGAGGCCTTGGCACATGGTGGCATCCACAGTGAGCAGTGAGCCACGGGGCTGCGGCCCTCAGTGGCCATGACAGGCCTGCATCCCGCAGCCAGGCCGAGCCCGGAGCAGCAGCGCCGTTGCCATGGCAATCAGCTGTTGCCAGGTAGCCGGCAACTAAGAGAAGACTAAGAATTAGCAAGGCCTAAAAATAAAGGTGTCGGGTTTTGGTTTTTTTTTTTCCTAGATGCTCATATGTAACAGGCAAAATAATAATAAAACTCCCTCAAGATCTCAGCGGTTACGGGGTGTTTTTATGGCACAGGCTTTGGTCACCTTTTAAGATTAGTACGTTTTTGTAAGTAACAAAAACAAGCAAAACATGACAGTGGGAAGATATTTCAAATCAATGGAAGCATGGGAAGGAAAAAAGGAAAGGAGATAAACTGTTCTGAATATTCAAAAAACTGACAGATAAAAGATGAAATCCTTTCCAAATCTCTGCATCAGCAGACTCAGAAAGCGTGGCAGCTCTGCTGGTTTACATCACCTGTCCTGCACTTAAGGGATGGGGGAAAAATGGATTTGATTTTCATCCCTAAACCTTTCATGTGCATACAGACCCTATAAAATGGGAGAAAATGCAGTTTGGGGGATTGTGCAACTGAGCACATCAAGGGAGTTGGAATCCTCGGATTGAAGACATGATGGGAATACAGGATGTGTTGTGTTTCACTCACTGCCACAGGGTTTGTGAAAGCAAACCTTACAAAGGCTCATCCCCAAGCAAGGAAAGGCTGTTGCAGTGAAACATTTTTCAACACAACTTACTAAGAAGAGAAAACATGGCCTTTCCTCCTCCTTCCTAGTCACTACGTGGATACACAACTAAAAAAACCAAAAAAAAACCCAAACCAAAAAAGCCAAATCTAACCACAGATCACCCCAGGCCATGTGGAAAGACAGATCTGCATCATCTTTCTTCCCAGGAGCAAGTATTTTAAAGGAGAGAAAGGTGTAAGAGTCCCTTGTAAACTAAAATATCAAAAAAACATGTCTAATTGTAACCACTTGTGTTTTACAGTTATTGACTCCAAGATCTCCATGCGTTTGTGCTACTGGATTCCCTGGAATCATTCCTTAGAGGTTTCAAGGGATAAGCCCATGGCAGAAATACGGCAGGGTTGGGCCAAACTGCTTGTCAGGCTGACTCCTTTCACGGGAAAAGTTAGACAATGAATGAAATATCGAGTCTGAATCCATTTCAATATACAAAATAAACAATTTCTTTGGATTAACTAAAAAAAGTGGAATTTTACTTTTTCCGCCCCCTTCATTTCACGTAAGGAAAATCTGATGAAACATTAATTCTTTCTATTAGGAAACACTTCTTCCTTTTTTTTGAAAGCTGAAAACAAAAATGTAATGATGTAAACCACAATAGGAATTGTGAAATTGAAAGTAACTTCAGATTTAAACAGTGTAAACTTTCAATGCTTGAGATGTTAAAATGAAACATTTGGTAGTTTTTGAACATTGCTTCAAATGAGTAACTTGGCAACAAAGAAAAAGCAATTTCTAAAACATCTTGGATGTTGCAAAATCTGTGTTTCAACTGCAGTATAATCTGATGAAAACGTTCAGCCTTCTTCTATCTCAAGCACTCAGCCCAGAAAAATATTTCCTCCTAAATTCTATGCTGTATGTGACCCTGTGTTTAGAGGGATAGAGCACTAAACTGCACTATAAGGGCAATGATTCCTCACTTTTCCTTTTTTCTTTTCCATGTTTCAATGAATAATATATATTCTTCAGTGTAAATTAGAATCAATGGGAAGCTGAAAATGTCACAATAAACACTTAATACAGCATGGTGTATTTTAGAAACTGGAATAACATCCCTGTGCACAAAGACCTTTGAAATAGTGACATAAAGAAGCAGTGGGTTTATTGAGAATATCTAAAAACATATTTTTAGACACTGTACAAAGGCACCAAATTAAAAAAAGAAAAAAAAAAGGCCAAATTTGAGTGGAAAATTACTCCCAAAAATGAACAAGAACAATACAAAGGAAGCTAAAACAATGAGAGTTGGATTTCTTACTAGTGACTGTTTGTTTTAAGAAAGGATTGAAAATCAAAATGCCTCTTCACATGATAATAATCATTCTTATCCTCTTCCTTTTGTTCTGACATTCATCACTAAATTTTATACATTTTGACCTGCTGAGTGTCGGATAAGATCAATTTATACAAACACAGGCAGACACACAGAACACTTAATGTAACTGTGTGTTAACTCTGCTAGAATTTGATTTTTCACCCAGATGGGCTTTCAGCTACCCTAAAAACACTAAGCAGTTGCAAGTGTGGTGATAATCTTTAAGGAAGCCACAAACTTGAATGCCGAAAAAAATTGGACGTGATGATTTAGTCTTGGTCCATCCCCTGGGGAAAGACAAATACCCATCCTGGGGATGGTTTCCAGAGATACAATGTTTTGTGAAGTTCAAAGGAGTTATTTTGAACTCTCTGAGTTTCTGGGCTTTGTTTCTAAAGCACAATCAGAGTTGGCTCAGCCCAAGCCAAGTTCTGGCGTACATGGAGGTGCCCATTCTCAGCTGCCCTGAAGCAGGGCACAGAGCAGGATGACTTTATAAAGACATTCTGTTCCCTGGGCCGTGCTCGAGACTCCCTTTGTCCCCAGATTGCACAACCAAGCCAGGGAGACAGTGCTGGCCCAAGGAGCCCTTCATGGCAAACCCCACAGCAGCCCCAAAGTGCTGCCCAAGGGACAGAGCAAAGCCCTCCGTGGGTTTCTGATTATGCTGGGGCAAAATTCCCTCACTATTCCCTCACTTACAGCATCACTGAGGCAGCTGGGAGGGGTGAGGGAGGCAAAAGGAAGCAGGAGGAAGAGGTGAGCTCTTATTTCCAGTTTTAAAAGTACAGATCTAAGGGAAAATAAAGGAACAGCCATCGCCAAGGGGTGTCCTGTCTTTCCTGCTTCATTTCTGCTGTGCTTCTTTTACCTATAGGAAGTCTTTCTTCTGCATCTTTAAATGCTTTAAAAAAAAACCTCACCAAAACTCCTCCTTCCCCCCTCCAAAAAAAACCTCACAATGGTAGAGAATTTCCATAAAAATGACTTCTATAAAATTGCAATTTTTTTGCAGCCTGTTGATATCAACTAAGTTTTTGACAGAACATTGTCAAAGCTTTCCACTTCAAGTGTTGGACATAGCAATTAATCTACTCTCACACTAAACTATTAATTGTAATTGTAAAAATAATATATATTATACTTAGGGAGGTAGCACAATATAAAAAGTGGAAGTAAAATTAATCAAAATGTTTTGATACCACTAAAGGGATCGCTATATTTTGAATTTTAGTTCAAAAAATGTTAAATGTATATTCTAACTTGAAATTATTTCCTGCTTGAATTTTGAAATTTCCAATAGAAGAAGAGAACTGATATTTTAGACAAATGACTGCCACACATTCACATGGATCTTCTAAAGCCCAGGAGCATCAGCTAAATTAAATACACTCACGAAAAAGTGATTATTAATTTACCTCTAGAATATTGGCATTATCAGAGAATTTAAATTCAAAAAATTTCATGTCTCTTCCTCTAGCCTCCAGAATCATTTTATACTTATTTCTCTTTTTCCTTTCATACCTACATTATATTTTATAGTTAGAACTACAGTTATCTCATGAAATACAATGAAAAAGCTCTCTCAACATTAACTCATTTCCTTCCAAAGTAAAAATAAAAGCTTTGTGTTCAAATAACAAATGAGAGGAGCAGGGAAATGCATCTGGTTGGAGTCCTACAGCAGGAAGCATGGAAGACACAACAAACCTCTCTATTAATCCAAAATGTAGAGATTGCCTAGTGAAGGAAAAACTGCTGATAAGGGCTGCAGCCAAAAAAAACACAGATCTCATTCTAGTGGAGCACTTGATTTCATCTCCCCAATTCCACTGGATCATTGCTCAGTTTGAGAAAACTTCACCCTAAATGCAAGATAAAGGCACACCTGTCACTGTAAAAGTGGTTTTTCATCTGGGAAAATATTTTTTTCTTCCAAATGTATAGCAGAAAGGAAATATTAATCCTTTCATTTCACTAGACTCATCTGTGCTTTCATTCAGTTGTAGTTAATTCAGTAGTTACAGGATTGTCTACTCTTGTCCCTTGACTGGGTAAGAATTGCAAAATTTCTGAGTGGAAAATACACACCTAAAATGAACATATATTAATTTCGCTGGGAACAACTTCTTTTTACCAGTTTAACTCTAGTAAAACCTAAAACTTGGAGTAAAATTTTCCCTAAAATCATTGAGTTGCAGCTAATTTACACTAAAAGCTTATAATTGACCCAAATATACTTGAAAGATTCACAAATCTCTTTATGGTTTCTCTTCTACAAAGCAATCCATAAAAATAATTCCATCAACATGAACAGTAGCTACACAACTTTTTTATACCTAATTGCCTTAGGTGCTGCTTTAAGTTCCTTTTCTTCTTCCTATCAATGAGGGAAAAACATGTTGATCAAAGTTAGATGGGCTCATTTTTGGCTCATATATCAATTTATAAGTTTCCATTGAAGAGCCAGATTTGGAAATTTATGGCACCTGTAAAACCATGGGCTTGCATAAGTTTTATTGAGAGTCAAGTTATGCTGCAGAATATTATCGGTGATGATGCACAAAGTAGGAAGGAATCAGGCTTGTCTTTCTTTGCTAAGCCTGCAAGGCTGACAGCAAAAATATCTGTAATCTAAATATATTTGATCTGAAGTTATCGAGAAAGAAACATGACAACCTATCACACCTTTTTTCTTTTTGAACAAAGTCACATTTTGAGAAGAGCTGCAATTTCAGGCGTCTTTCAAGTTTTGAGGTCTGAGTCAGTTATGAAAGCAGAAAGTGGGCATAAAGAACATGCAAAGCTCCAGCAGGTACCTTTAGCTTCACATCAATCATTTCACATGCCCCTTGGAAGGGTGGCTTTCCCTCAGAGATGCTCTGGAGAGCTGAACTTTGAGCTTGAGGAGTGATCACCACTTCCCATCTCTTGAGAAGCTCAGGAAAGCAGGCTAGAAATCATTGCAGTATTTGTGCACCACTTTCCTGAGAATTTCTTCCTGAGAGAGGCCAGGAGACCCTTCAGCCTCCTGTTGGAGTCCAGGAAAGTTGGACTGGAAGAAACTGGAAAGTTTCTCCTGTTGTTCTGAGGGGTCTGAGATCCCTCCAAGTGGCCCAGGGGGACACAGCCTTTGATCTGTGTCCCTGGAAAAAACTTCCAACACTCCTGGATGAATTGAAAAATATCGAAAGTGTGACACAAATTGTAGTTTAGTTTATCACAAGGTGAAAATTTATAGCATAAGGCTATGTAGTATATAGGTATATAGAGACAAGATGGAGACCTTTGGGCATTGTCCCTATGTTCTTCTTTCTCCTTCTTCCCTCTCCATGTTCCACTCTGAAGAAGGCACAGAATGATTGGTAGAACAGGTTTGAGGTAGAAGAAACGTGCTAGTAAGATTTGATAGTTATCGGTACAAAATGGAAAATATCATATGTTGTGGTTAATCATTGGATAAAAAAAGCTTTAAAAACACACTGCACACAAGATCCAGCAGCCATTGTAGCTCTGAAACTTCAGTGACAAACCAGGCACAGGCTGCACTGTGAAATCAATAAGAAAACTAATAAACAACCTGAGAAACTGAGCAAGAATGCTTCGACTCTTTTCTTTATCTGGTATTGGACTTTGATAACAGAAGGAAAACCTCAAGTCCAGAGGCCCAGGGGTTTTTTCACCTCCAAAGAGCCTCTCTCCTCTCTCTGCACCCTCCTGCTCCAACCTCATTCTTCACCACACCCACAGCAGTCCACCACAGTTGGGTTTTTTCCTCAAAACAACTCAGATAGGGATGAATGCCTTTTGAAAACCAGATGCTCCACCTGAAAGGCTAAGATCAGAAAGAGATCTATATTTTCTACAGTTTATCGCTTTTTAATTGTTCTAGCCCGTCTCATCGAAGCCAACTCATCACCTTCAAACAATAAACTTATCCATATGGAATTTTGGTAAGACTAGCAGGAAAACAACAAATTTACATAGCGAACCTATTTGAAGTTTTGATCTCTTTTGTTTTTTTGATGAAATGAAGGACTTGATCACTTATCTCCCATGCCTCGTGCATGCACTAATTTACACTAATCCGTACCTGTTTTGCTGAAATTCTGACCCAGATTTTATGTAATTGCCATCAAAACTGAAGCATCTTACTTCTTGGGAAGAAAAGGAAAGATTTAATCAGCTTTCTTTATGACTTTGAGTGAGGAACAAATCAACATGAAATGATAAATTAAACACCAACTTCCAAACACAGCCCCAGTGACGAGAAAAAAGAAAAAGGTAGCACGACACATCCTTTTTGCTTCAACTAGTAGGAGATACAAAGGGAAAACAGAGATGTTGATCAGCATCCAAAGAACATAAGGTTCTTGAATATGGATATTTCTGACTCTTTTGAAAGGTCTCTGACATAGCACAAATCTCTAATCTACAATTTTCAAAGAAAACTTGAATGTGACAACCAAGACGGAGTCAAATTAAACCTAAAACTTATCTTCTTTCTCAATAATGGAGTCTTCAAACACACACTATATTTAAAGTAAAACTTTTACCATTCAAATCTATCTTTGGGATGAGGACCCTTATGCAGGGATGCAAGCGTCAAACCTCAAACAGATTCAGCTCTACCTAAAAGGAAGAAGAGGGCACGAACACACACGTGCAAAATAATGGCACTGGCTCCTTTTGGTTTTGTCAGGGTCATCCTCCCACGGGGCACCAAATGTTTTTTGTCTCTGGGGCTGCTGCATTAAGTAGCCAAGGGATGGAATTTTCTTCTCTTTCTGTGTTATTATTCAGATAAGCTCATCAGTCTCATTAGGCTGTGAAACTTCATTATCAATGGAGCATCCAGTACAGAAAAATGTCTCTCTACTGCAACAGATATAACTTTCTGCACTAATAGGACATTGACACATATATCGTTTTTAATTACTGACCTATCATTTTAACCTCATTCTGCTGCAATGCAGTAAATTTTAGCCAATGTCTTAACTTGCATGTTTTCACATACTTCTTACTAACTCTTAACTTATTCTACAAAACTACACTTCTATTTCTACTTCTTAAACTCTTTACTATATCACTCAATATGATTTTTTTACTTACTTAAAACACCTTGTGCCTTTAATTTATCAAACGACAAGTCTATAACTCTTTACTTATTGTCTGTATCTGCTTCTTGTTTCATCAATCCAAGCTCCCAGGGCCTCAGGTTAAACCCACTGGATTCTGTGGAGGTTTTTACTCTGATTTCCTACAGGCTCCTGCCAAACTCCAGGAACAATGGCCGAGTTTTCTCTGCCATTCTGTCTGTGGGGCAATTAACAGGTTTTCCCTGCTTTAATTAGCCATGCTTTTTGATAATTGTTTTAGGAACTCAACACCTCCAAGAGATGTGTCTACATGCTAATTTTGATTAAAATTTGCCAACAAACTCAAAACTTATTAGCAGGAGACTGACAGAACGTGCTATCACATATTTTTTCTTCAAGATCCTATGTAAAAACACAGTTCAAAGAGCTGTCATTTGTGGTGTTATTCTTTCTTTTGTCACAAAATTCATCTCAGATTGCTATAACTAACATGATCTCAGTATAACTTTTCCTCTTATATTACACTTTTCTCCTTGGCCAGCTCACCTAGAGTTTCACACAGAGTTAGGAGAAGTAGAAAGTTGTTTTGCACAAGGTCATACAATGTGTCACTGCCACTCCAGGTTATTAAACCTCGAGAAAAGAGCCTGAGGGGAGAACTCTCCACTCTCTGGAAAGACCTGAAAGGAGGTGGGGGAAAGGTGGAGCTCGGAATCTTCTCCCAAGTAACAAGTTATAGGATGAGACCTAATGGCCTGAAGTTGTGTCACAAGAGGTTTAGATTGGATACGAGGAAAATTTTCTTCCACCAAGGTGTTGTAAAGCCCCAGAAGAGGCTGCCCAGGGCAGTGTTTGAGTCACCACTCCCAGAGGTATTTAAAAGGTGGGTAGAGGTGGCACTTGGGGACATGGTTTAGTGGTGGTCTCGTCAGTGCTGCATTAGTGGTTGGACTAACTGATCTTAAAGTTCTTTTCCAACCTAAATTTTTGGATGATTCCATGATTTTAGTTTCTATTTCCCAATTCAGTCTCTCTCACCCTTCCCTCCTATACTAAAAATCTTCTATTTGCTTTTTTTCAACACTGGAAAACAAAGTGTGGCCTTGTATTGGTCCTTCTAACAGGATGAGAATTTCACCTTTTTTATAGAACAAGAACACACAGGAGAAATCAGGGCAAACTTGCAGGAAAAAGATTCCATTCCAGTCATTAAGGCAGCTCATAAAGGGGTGGCAGAAGGAAAGCTTTTAAAAAAGACTGAAATGCTGCTGCAATATCTTTGAGGGGATTTTCCCAACCTAAACATGATTGAGCATTTGGTTTCTATGAGTTTTTGCCTTTACACACTTTGATTAGTAATTCACTGTAAAATTAATAAATAATCAACTTTACCGTCCGTTTTCTACTGAATCTTTCTGCAAAGTCTTAAAAATAAATACAATGGTCCTTCTTCCAAATAAGTGACTTCTTTTACAACAGATTGAACATGCAGCACTGACCCATTTGAGTGAATATGGTACACCTCAGGTGTTGAATGAAACCACACAAAAAGGTCATTACATTTTATACCCTTTCTTGCAAAACAGTCCACAACCCCATTCTTACATTTCTGCCATATATACACCAAATGCAAAAGAGATGAACTGCAACAGATGAAAACACTCTTCTATTTTCATCATTTCGGGGATTTGTTTTCTGTGGAAAATAGTTACTGGCTTAAATAGTTACACTGTTTCCGAAAAATGTGTTATTTTAATAGCCCCTGACAGTATTATGTGCGTTAATTTTGGTTATTTCAGGTACATAACTGTTTTCTGGCCAGTTCTGCTCTCTAGCTCATTCTGATCTTGTAAGAGCTCTACAGTGACCAGTACTGAAACCAGTGACTTTCAAACTCTGGCCTGTGGAGCACTAATTGTCCCTACAGGCTCCATGCCGAGCAGTTGCTGACTCAAGAGGGAAATATTCCTTCCTCGAGAAGCAACACTTCATCTGTAAAGAACGACACAAGTTTTATAAAATCTCTTTCCTCCCACATAAGGATTTTAAGATCTGGAAAACTGTTTGCCTCAAAAATGCAGAATATTTCATATTTTTTTAATTTAAAAGGAGTCCTAGTGCTGTACTGTAAAGATCCACCAAGGTACAAGGCAGAGAACATGTTCTCTGATATGGAGAATGTGGAATCTTAAAACCCCTTCCCACAGCCAGGACAACAAAGCTTTTAATCCTGGACAGCCCAAACTCAGCTGAAGACTCAGCCACAGCTGTTCTCTCCCACTTCCTCCTGATGTAATAATCCTGTTTTGTATTAATAAGTAGTAACAGGGAGAGAAAAATGTGGCCCTCATCGTTTACCAGTCTCTTGTGGGATGAGGAAAACCAAGTTTCACCTGCTCACTGCAACAAACAGAGCTACACTTTCCCAGCAGTCGAACCATTCCAGCTGAAGTCCAGTCCCAGATTCCCAGAAGGAATCAGAAGAGAACTCAAATCCCTATTTCCTGTGTCCCAAATCATCAGCCAGAACACTGGCCATGCTAGAAGTGCTGTTAGCCAGGAATCCCATCCAAGATTTCAGAACCCCTTCTGATTTAAGTTCTGTCAAAAACACTAGATTCCTACGAAAGCTTTCTTTTCAGTGAACTCATTTTCAGATGGAATCATTTAGATGAAAAAAAAAAAGAAAAATGCAGTCCTCACCAGCCCTATTCACAGTTGTTATGCAATCATTTTTATGGGATTTGCAGACCCTTACGAAAAAACAGACTCCCAAAAGCAAGCATTTGTCAGTATTTTGCTAAGTTTAGATTTTCTTTGTTGTTCCTAGTGTTGACCTGTGGCCATACTTGTCCACAAACAAATGTGAACAGGAAAGGACCAGGAAAGCCTCACAAACTTTCAAAGTGACCTTGGGATGTTAGCACGTCGGTAATTCTTTCACTGCCCTCAAAGAAGGAGATACTGGAGGGAAAATTCAAGCTGGTTTTGTGAAAACCTATAAATCTCCAGCACCTATTAGATGATGATCTTACTTCGGCTGTGAGCAATATTCCATTTACCCCAACCCCTAAGAAACCAGCAAACCTCACTTCACAGCTGCAGATGCAGTGGATTTTGGACTCTGTTGGGGTAAAAACCCAAAGCAGTGGTGCTGTCTCCAATATTTGAGTGGGACACTCCAGGTGTATGACCTTATCAGCCTCTCTGCTGCTCTCAAGAGAAGCATGGACACCAATTTAACATGGATAGGCCATAGAAATAACGGACATTTCTCAGTGTTGGTACATAAATTCCTCAGGACTCACACACCCGAGCTCCTTTTACTTCACCAACACTCTCAGCCTTTACTCAGCTCAACACCCAGAGTTCCCTTAGCACCAAGATTTGTAGCAAGGAGCTTGACCAGCAGCATAACTTGAACTTGCACCTGTGGACAATGTTCTTCATGCCTCTGAGTGATTACCTTCTCTGCTTCAAAATATTCAGGGGTTGTTTGGGCTGTAGTAAGCAATGGAAAAAAATTTCTATTTTTTCTATATAAAATCAATGTAAATTTAAAGTGAGGCTTAACAGTATGATAAACTATTTCCCCTGCAATGCTATAAACCACTAAATTATCCTTTAAACACAGTATTTTTCTCTATAATATTTATTCCCTGAGAAGGTGTAGGCAGTAACTTTACCTCCTCTTCAGCTTTGTTTTGTGAGCAGGACTGGTGAAACTACTACAATCAGCTTGATAGATAATGGCTTTCATTCTCTCACTCCTTCTGTTATGGCTTTCCCCACCCTTTGGGTTCATTCACATCTAACATCAGTGATTATGGGCTGTGGAGTACCATGCACAGCAGGGTTATTACCCCTTTCAATCTCTTGGACTTCTCTTGACACGAGGAACATATTAACCTCCTTCTCAGCTAAGTTGCACTGGAAATTCTCACTCACCCTCTAGTCAAACTATAACCACCTCAGCTTTTTCCAAAACATGCTCTTCCAGATGATACCAACATTTCTTCTTGTTAGCTCCTTAAGGCATTTTGTGCTACAAGACTACACTTGATTTTTACTACTTTGGTCTAATCATCAAGTTGTTCTCACATATCAAATCTTCTTTGGCAGTATAATTTATCATAACTTTAGCAACCAGCAACTTCCATCAGTACATTATTAATTTTTTTATTCAAAGTCAATTACAATAAATAATATGTTTAACAAAACATGTTAGTATTCAGGGAATTTCCATAATGGGAAACAAAAAACCCCCACATCCTCACCTGGTTACATGAAATAGGATTGGTCCCTAAATGTCAGACCCTGAAGAAAGATAAAATTTACATTTCCAAATCAGATTTTTGAAATATCTTCATGTTTTCTTCATTGCCTACTCAAAAAAAAAAAAAAAAATCACAAAAGACAAAAAAAAACCCCCAAAAAAAGACTTTGTTGGGTCTGTTTCACATATCCCTATCTAGTGGCCACAGATTCCTGCTAAATCTTTGATTGATGATGTACTGGCAACTACAAACATGTTAAAACATTCTAATTATGCTTCCTATTTCATCAGATTTAGATATGATATACATGCTCCCTGATTTTCCAGGACACATCTATACCAGCCTCTAATGAGATTTAAGAAGCTGACAGAAATGATGGAAGATCTAGGAATATTCAAGCTGTGAATGTGTTTATGCTGAAGATTATGAGCCAGCTCCTAACTATGAAATAGCTTTCCTCACATGACTGAAATGCCATCATCTCAGATATTCTATTTCACACTGTTTGTTCCATCTCCATTCCTAAAGTGATGATACTTAGCATCACAATTCAGGATTACTTGAACAACAGAAACCACAGAAGAAATATTTAGATATATATATCTAGATATATGTAATGATATTTACACCATAATGAACAGCAGACACCATGCTCTTGTTGTCAGAAGACCACAAAAACAAAAAAGATTCTAGCATTTCTTTTATGTGATGGCAACTTAAAATGACACATTCCTCTCAAATCTTCAGCATGAACCCAATAAATAGGTATCATCTAAAATAAAAAATTGAAAATTTTAGTTCTTCACTGCCTACACAACAGAGTTAAACACAGATATGTAATTCCTGGACCATTGAAAAGTTATCTAGGTAGTGATTTTTTCTATATTTGGGCTCGGTTGCTGCAGAAAACTGTATTACTCTCACAGGTTTATATTAGCATAGAAATATTGCATCTAAGTGTTTTGGATTTTGTTCATCTTTTTAGTGCAATTTTGGAATCACATGACCTCATATGTCCATAAGAGACTCATGTTAATGAAAAAGAACCAAAGGTGTCTTTAAGAAATAATAGCTTCCATTTTAGTATCCCAAAGAAGCACACAAATGTTGAAGACTAAGTATGAAACAAAAAGCCATCTAGCACCTCAGATCTCAGACTTCTCATTTGTTTTCTCTCCCAATGTTATATGCCTCAAAATTATTTAGAATGGAAGTATTTCTTCTACTTTTGCAAACTCGGTTTGCCACCAAAAAAAAAATTTAGAATGGAATTTTAAAAAAATTAGTATTGAAGTGTTCTGAATTATTAAAATAAATTGCAGTTTCCAACTACATATTTATCTGCTTTCTGAGATGGCAGGATGTAACTCAGACCAGACTTTATTTATATATAGAAATCCCTTACCACAGCATTTCCGACTGGATGTTAGCAAAACCACTTCATCACAGATGTGGTCAAACTGAAAAGCTGCAGAAAATCCATCCTTAAAGACGATCAGAACTCACCTGGGCAGGGCACTGGGCAATAAGTTCAGTGTAACCTCAAAGCTGGCTCTAATCTGAGTGGTGGCTAAGACCAGATGACCCTGAGAAATCCCCAGTAACCTAATTTATTCTGTGCCTTTGTCTCCAAGGTCAGCCTTTCCAGGTTAAGGACAGAAGCATCCTACAGCTCTCAGGAGTACAGGCTGAGGTAATCAGGCTGCTGTGATCATCCTCCACGGAGTTCCACCTGCTGTTCTTTTGCCAGGCTGGTTTTCAAAGCACACCTTACACTGCCTGGCCAGCCACCATTCAGGCTTGCACATATTTCCAGCCCCTCTCGAGTTTTCTGTGAGCATCCATCCTCTCACACACCTGAGTCCTGAAGGAGGAGAGACCCTGAAGCAATTTCAAAAGCTTCAGTCTCATTCAGCCAATTGAATCTGCACTAGGAAGGGGAATAGGAGTTTCATCCCCACTTTGTGGTTCAAATGGGAGATGTGCAGGGGCAGCAAACAATGATCATGAGTTTGAAACTAGCTGAGGCATTCACAAGCAAGTATGCAAGATAAGAGACACCTGCAACAGAAGATAGGAATGATTTACATTCATAGGACTTATGCCAAAGGTCTCTTCAGCTTTGCTGGAATTTGGTTTTAGTGTTGAAGGTCTTCTTGTATGCAGTAAGACAATTATTGATTTTGGA
>VZRF01008243.1:173218-186257 GCA_013396875.1 Vireo altiloquus | reverse complement strand
TTGAAATATCTTCATGTTTTCTTCATTGCAAACTAAAAAAAAAAAAAAAATCAAAAAAGACAAAAAAAAACCCACTAAAAAAGACTTTGTTGGGTCTGTTTCACATATCCCTATCTAGTGGCCACAGATTCCTGCTAAATCTTTGATTGATGATGTACTGGCAACTACAAACATGTTAAAACATTCTAATTATGCTTCCTATTTCATCAGATTTAGATATGATATACATGCTCCCTGATTTTCCAGGACACATCTATACCAGCCTCTAATGAGATTTAAGAAGCTGACAGAAATGATGGAAGATCTAGGAATATTCAAGCTGTGAATGTGTTTATGCTGAAGATTATGAGCCAGCTCCTAACTATGAAATAGCTTTCCTCACATGACTGAAATGCCATCATCTCAGATATTCTATTTCACACTGTTTGTTCCATCTCCATTCCTAAAGTGATGATACTTAGCATCACAATTCAGGATTACTTGAACAACAGAAACCACAGAAGAAATATTTAGATATATATATCTAGATATATGTAATGATATTTACACCATAATGAACAGCAGACACCATGCTCTTGTTGTCAGAAGACCACAAAAACAAAAAAGATTCTAGCATTTCTTTTATGTGATGGCAACTTAAAATGACACATTCCTCTCAAATCTTCAGCATGAACCCAATAAATAGGTATCATCTAAAATAAAAAATTGAAAATTTTAGTTCTTCACTGCCTACACAACAGAGTTAAACACAGATATGTAATTCCTGGACCATTGAAAAGTTATCTAGGTAGTGATTTTTTCTATATTTGGGCTCGGTTGCTGCAGAAAACTGTATTACTCTCACAGGTTTATATTAGCATAGAAATATTGCATCTAAGTGTTTTGGATTTTGTTCATCTTTTTAGTGCAATTTTGGAATCACATGACCTCATATGTCCATAAGAGACTCATGTTAATGAAAAAGAACCAAAGGTGTCTTTAAAAAATAATAGCTTCCATTTTAGTATCCCAAAGAAGCACACAAATGTTGAAGACTAAGTATGAAACAAAAAGCCATCTAGCACCTCAGATCTCAGACTTCTCATTTGTTTTCTCTCCCAATGTTATATGCCTCAAAATTATTTAGAATGGAAGTATTTCTTCTACTTTTGCAAACTCGGTTTGCCACCAAAAAAAAAATTTAGAATGGAATTTTAAAAAAATTAGTATTGAAGTGTTCTGAATTATTAAAATAAATTGCAGTTTCCAACTACATATTTATCTGCTTTCTGAGATGGCAGGATGTAACTCAGACCAGACTTTATTTATATATAGAAATCCCTTACCACAGCATTTCCGACTGGATGTTAGCAAAACCACTTCATCACAGATGTGGTCAAACCGAAAAGCTGCAGAAAATCCATCCTTAAAGACGATCAGAACTCACCTGGGCAGGGCACTGGGCAATAAGTTCAGTGTAACCTCAAAGCTGGCTCTAATCTGAGTGGTGGCTAAGACCAGATGACCCTGAGAAATCCCCAGTAACCTAATTTATTCTGTGCCTTTGTCTCCAAGGTCAGCCTTTCCAGGTTAAGGACAGAAGCATCCTACAGCTCTCAGGAGTACAGGCTGAGGTAATCAGGCTGCTGTGATCATCCTCCACGGAGTTCCACCTGCTGTTCTTTTGCCAGGCTGGTTTTCAAAGCACACCTTACACTGCCTGGCCACCTCCCCCTGGCCAGCCACCATTCAGGCTTGCACATATTTCCAGCCCCTCTCAGGTTTTCTGTGAGCATCCATCCTCTCACACACCTCAGAGTCCTGAGGGAGGAGAGACCCTGAAGCCATTTCAAAAGCTTCAGTCTCATTCAGCCAATTGAATCTGCACTAGGAAGGGGAATAGGAGTTTCATCCCCACTTTGTGGTTCAAATGGGAGATGTGCAGGGGCAGCAAACAATGATCACGAGTTTGAAACTAGCTGAGGCATTCACAAGCAAGTATGCAAGATAAGAGACACCTGCAACAGAGGATAGGAATGATTTACATTCATAGGACTTATGCCAAAGGTCTCTTCAGCTTTGCTGGAATTTGTTTTTAGTGTTTGAGGTCTTCTTTTATGCAGTAAGACAATTATTGATTTTGGAGATGTCCAGCAAACATGACATTGACAGCTGCCTTTCTGCAGAGAATATATTTTATCATCGAAGTTCTAGAAATTCCATCACTTTCCACAGATAAGCCTCATTAGGGAGCAGCTTTAATTTCTGAATTATGCCAATATGTTAGATGGGGGTTGGAAGGAAGAACAGAACTCCAACAAGGCCGAGTGCAGGGTCCTGTGCTTGGGTCACAGCAACCCGAGCTGATTGTTTTTCTCTTTTTAAAGCAGTCAATGGGCACACAGCTGCTGACCCACCTGCAGCCTGAGAAGAGCCACACATGATCACTTCTGCTCCACTGATGCTTCTGTACAGCTGGTGTCCAATCCATGCCCAGTTCTGTGCCCCCAGTGGGCTTCACTTTTCTACATTTCTTCATTTTTTTTACATTGAAAGACTCCCATGGTTATTAACTCCTACCCAGACTATGGGCTGCAGTATAACCCAGAAGACGTGACTGAGTTATACTGCTGTGCTTTACTTCAATTTGGACTCCTCATCACAAGTGCTGAGTAAGAAAACCTCCTTCCAAAATCCAACTGTGAATTACTTGCTGTGGAGGAAGTGCCTTTGGGCCATTCGTTTCTTTCTGCTTGTTCTGATTTTTTACCTGGCTGCCCCAATTAGACTAAATATGTTTGTAGAGTAAATACTGAAATAACCTAATCAAAGTAACATTCCCAGCATCGTCTGTCACGCCACTCCAAAGCCTTACTAATTACCTTGAACAGCATATGGAAATAAAGTAGGATGAGGTAAAAATAAAAGTACCATGATTTTATCCTTCGTAATGAACTAGCCTTCAGATATCTCCCATGATTCTATTATTTTAATCTGTCATAAGCAAAAAAGATACAAGTGCAACCAGCACAGGCCACAGTTTCCTAGCCACAGCATGTGGCTCACTGATGCTTATCAATTAGTGTTTCAAGAAAACGAAAAAAGACATTCTCACTTACAATATTAGGTTTCTCTGTGGAACCTGCTCCTTATGAAGTTATTGTGGTGGTGTAAAAGAATGCAGAGCCTGGCTTTCTGATTCAGGTGCCTGTGCACACAAAACCAGCCTGCATTTTCCTTGTCACTGCTGAAGTGTCAGCTTAGGCTTTATTTTATTATCACTGAGGAATGCTTCCCTGCCTTCATCTGACCTTTAAGAGAACTGTCTGCTGATGCTAATAGCATACTGCTGTGTCTGGAGCATGCTCTCAAAGAGACTGGCTCTTAGATATGCAGATATTCCTTAGATACTCTCAGTCAAGGCAAACCTTTCTGACTCTGAACAGTGACAGTCAAACCATTGGAGACTTGAGGTTCTGTTGAGCACACCAAACAGCTGATTTCCCAAACCTTTACCAAACCTCTTTGGTCTTTTAACACAGAAGAAGTCTGGCAAGAGCAGATGTGGGGATTTGTGTATCTTGTTTGCTGTATTTGGTTTGTTCAATATTGTTTTTCCATGGGGAAGTTTCTGGTGCCTTCCAAATCTGGCCTGGATGGAAGTTATCCTTCCATGGTGCAGCTCTTGAACAAAAGGCCTTCACTAGAACAAGTATAGACTTCATAGAAGCAAACAAAAGTGGATTAACTTTAATAAAATGGAAGTATCAGAGTCCTGACTGAGTGGTTCCAATTAAAAATATGTGAGAGACTTCACAGTTACTTCAAAAGTAATCTGATCTAGGTTTAGTTCAAGGACTTGGTAAAGACAGAATCAGTTCTAATTTTATCTGAGCTGATTCACCTATTTGTAATGGCTGTCCTACGTGCTCTAATAACACAGTCCTGTGGATCTTAAACCAATGCTGGGACATAGGTTTCAGATTTTTAAGACTCAGAAGAGGTTTTTATGCTGACGAACTGACAGCTTGACCAAGCACACTTTACTGGCTCCCATTAAGGGGCACAAATTGTGGAGATTCCCTAGGATAAATGATGGGACAGCAGGCAAGACAGTATGGCCCAAAAGGAAAACTTAAAATAGCAGCCAACTCAGAACAAATCTGAGAGTATAAAATAGGTTTATTGGATTAAAGGTAAAGAAAACACCAGTGAGTGTTAGAACAAAGTAAAGAATTGCAGAATACATTTTCTGTGAACACCCAAAAATAGAATTACTACAGACACTATTGTCCATGCCACTGGGAAGGCAGCAGCATAAGAATAACTGAAATGCCAGTCATAAGAACAGAAGGAATTTGGGACTGTACAATTCAATACCTTCCTTTATGTTCCTCCTCTTCATTTTCATTGAATTTTACTTTGGACAAAAAGGAAACTTGTACAGAATTAGAAACCAAGGGGGTTTACCCAAAGAACATCTGCAAACATTCTCTCCCCTCTCCTCCCCACCCTCATTATTCCTTGCCAGTGATTTTTAGCGTTGGCAAAGCAGAGCTCCTTTGAAAGGCACTGAGGACGATCACTCAGCCAATTATGGTCAAATACCAGTGGTGACTTTTCTGATGTGGGCACCACTGATGATTTATAGAGACACTATTACTGTAGCACAGAAACATTTACTAGGAACTGGAGTGGGGCCACCAATTCATTTCACACGAGCTACTGAAGCAAGTAAAATGTTCTCTTGTCTCATTTCTAATTTCAGCCAAAGTTGTTTGGTTCCTTTAAATCAGTGTTTCTCATTAGCCTGCTTTGGGTTGAAAAAGGCTGCTTACGATTTTTGTGACAATTTATAAGGCTTTTAAGCACTTAGTTTGGTATAGTTCATGGAATAATGGTTCAGGGAACTGAAACATCACAGTGAAACACACATGGGCCTTTTTCCAAATCTTTTCCCGTTGCACTTGAGACATTGCAAAACAGCAAAGAGAGCTTAATAATGCAAATGGTATTGTTTTATTCCTGGCTTTCGTAATTCCTTCTGACCATTTATATGGGGAGCTGCAAAGAAGTCAGCCACAAGTAATTTGGCACATAGATGGACATCCTTTGTCCACAGAGGGTCACAATGAAGCAGCAGCAAAGGAATGTACACATAAAATGGAGTGAAGCCACCCATCATATGCAGCACTGAGGCACTAACACCCCATCTAGACCCAGGCACCTGAATCTAAGCATGAAACAGCTCCCTGGGTTCCTATTGCAAGAGCTGGAAACTAATTTTTTCCTTCAGGTGAGGGGATTCTGGAGCCTAGAAGGAAAAACAGAGCCCTTCCCCTCTGCATTAAGTAGAATCTCTGCAGCTGACTACAGCATCCATCTTGGGGTTTTGGGAAATTCCAGTACAGACTTTTACTCCACTTATTTAAGGAGGTGAATCTTCATTTTTTAAGAGAATGTCTTAGCAAATGGATAGAGAATTATTGCCTCCCAAATCTTCCTGTTGGAGATAGGTATAAGTGATTGACTCACTGCTGGAATCTCTTTTGTACATCTCTAGTGATAGTCCTTACAGTGGATGTGGATTCAGCTCCCCTCACTTGTTCCACACTGTAATTAAGATCAACAAGGATATATCTGGCAGGAAAAAAAGTCAGGAATGATTCTGCAACCTGGTGGTTGAGGCATTTGCTGGGTGGAGGAGCCACTACTTTAAGCTACTGAGCTGCTTGAAGCCTTGAATCTGAATCACTTGAATCTTGAATCCAGGTCGAGGGAGGGCCTTGGACCCTGAGCTGCCTGTGGCTGTTTCAGGTTCTGTGCTTCCTCATCTTAACTATACATTCCTCTCTGAGACCAACCAGCTTTTCCTGCAGGAGCTGGTAGTGTACACTGCTATAAAAAGTGACTATTGTGACACATGCAGACTTTCCAGTCCGATTTATGCAATTACATGACTGGATCTGAATTAGAGGACATAATTGCTGGGTTTTCTGTCTTAAAAACGAGGCTTCTATCAATAATTAAAAAAAAAAATCACCCACTGCCTTGCTTCCTCCATCTCAGTGTAAACAGGCTACCACAAGAATCTGGATGACTCAAGTGAAGATCTGGCATAAATGAGCAATATGATGGTAAATATGAAAATGCCATCTTGGACGAATTTAACCACCTTCCTTCCACACATTTTGACAAGTACACTCTGATGATAATCATGTTCCTCATCCTCTTTCTCCTCGTGCACTGAGGAGCCCAAAGATGAGACAAACAGGAAAAAAAGGGATAACCAACCCCTCTGGTATTAAATTCTTTCTCCCCCCCAGCCAAATCCAGGACAGTAGGGCATTTCAAAACTAAGGTTTAAAACCAAATTAAGGAACATCGCTACCTATGTTATATAACATGCAATACATAGTAATGATTTTTAACATCTGAAGGTGCTTCTGAAACAGAACTGATACTTCAAAGGAAATAAATCAACCTGACAAATGTAATATTTTAAAATTTTACCTGGAGTGTGACTGTGCATGTGAGAAAATGAATTACAAATACATCCTGGCAGTGCAGTGTCTGTGCATAAGAGACAGGACAACTCTTGGCTCAGCAAGAGATAACAGACATGTATTTCTCATTGGATAAGACAGCCAGACTTTAATCCAGAACATTTGATTTCACAGCTGTAAGCATTAAATTTCCCTGAAAGGAATCCTGAACCCCCAGTTTGGAGTGCAATGTTTCAGCAAAGTGAGGTAACCAGATAAGAAACCCCAAAACTCCTTCAGGCAAAGGTCAGTCACCATCTGCAAGAATATATTTGCAGATCGTCTTTTCTCACTCAAACAGCCAACTTTGTGTGACTCAAGTAACACACCCTAAAGTTTATGTTTGTGCTACAGCAACCAGTGCCTGAGGACAGTCTCCCAAAATGTATTGTAACTGCACAAATAGATTTTGTTCCTTGGTGTGACAGTTAAAGGAGGAGGATGTCTATGTAGGTGGAAAGACAGCAGGAAAGCAGAAAAATGAGGAAATGCCCGGGGAAGAGGAGCTTGTAGTTGTTGGTTGTTCCCCACCCTCACCACAGTTAAGCTGGTTTTTAACATGAAAACTCTGTTTTCAAACAGTTATAAGCCAGTCTCATTGAAGTCTGTGCGGTTACACCACTTTACACAGTCTGAGGCTCTAGCTCTAAGACCTCTGTTTGTTTGGGATATTTCATTGTAAACTGTTTCATCCTCACAAATAACTCATCACCATAGGAGCCTCACAGGGGCACAAACGATCTCATCTCACTGGCCATCCATGAGCTGTAATTAAATAACTTATAGCAGGAGTCCTGAGGCTCCTGCCTGCTTTTTGTTGTGCTCTCATTAGAGCAAGTATTGCTGTTGTGCAAGTGAACTACTGCGAGCTCTGCAGCGTGGCCTGAGCTGCCTCTGCAGAACCTCCGTGAACCACAAGCTCTGGCTAAGCTATTACACCACAAAGAAACAAAATGCTGCAGCTCTTTAAAGCTGTTTGATTTAAAAGAAAGCAACATCCTTATTTCCTTCTTTTACTTTACTGCCAAGAGAAATAATCATCCTAAGCCAGGACAAGGGAAAGCAGCCTTATGCAACAGACAAATGGCACTTGCAAATAACGTTTACAAGTCTCATGGTACTAATCAAGTAATGCAGGCACAAATATCCTTCCCTACAGAGGGAAAATAAAGGGTGGTACCAGAACAATTCACCTTCCAACTGAAACCTGGCAAAGAAAGCAAGCAGTCTGCACATAAGGCCCAGGTACCCAGTTTTGGTTTAACATCTGCTGCCAGAGTGGATTTTCCCCCAAAGCCGCTGCAGTTATTAATATTGAGAAAATAGGATTATTGTCTGAACAGCACGAAGATGAAAAACTTTGTATCTGCAAGCTGTCTGCTTGTTTAGAAAGCACTCATTTCCTCTCGACAACACATATGAAAAGCAACTTTGGGAAAGGGATTCTTTTTTTATTTCTTTTCCTCCCTATAGATGACCTGTGAGGTTTCTTTTAAGTGACAGAGAGCACACAAATTCTTGCATCTTTCCACCACGTGCATGGGAAGGATTTCCAAGCGATTACGTTGAAGGAGTCCAAACCATAATATTAGAATAATAAAGAATGATTTGGAGAGCTGCCCACCACAGGAAGCTTGCCCTGAAGTACATAAAATCAGCTATTGCTGTTACATACAGAGGGTAAGTGTCTCTCAGGCTGTTTTTATTTCATACCCTAGCTACAAGGAACTGGAAAACACTTCAGAGGGAAAGTGGATGAAAATACTGGCCCTGATGATGGTTGCTAGGCACCAAGCAATGCAGAGAGGACCACTACTGGCCAAGCTTCAAGCAGATTTAGGTATTGTTCTGATGAACATAAAGTGTCATTAAAAACCAAGGTCTGGTTTAAATAATTTTGACCAGGAGACTGAAGAAGGAAAATATTTCCATTTTAGGCACATCTTCAAACACAAATACGATCCCCAGGTAGGTGAACACAGCAACAGCTCACAGCTCTTCATATTTAATTCCCAAGGAAAGGAAGATTAAATTGCATCCTCCTGAGCATCAGTTCAGCAGTTCACTTGCAAAGCACCTGTGGCAGGATGAGAATCCAAACCCTAACCTCGTCCTCACCAGTCAGCATGGCCCCCAAAAGGGACATTTCTGTGTCCCAAATTTCAGCACAGCACGAGGCCAGGGGAGCTGCAATCCCTCCGAGCTCATCTGGCACAAGCCCAGGGTAACTCACACCTCACTGTGCCTCTGTTAAACAGGCCAGAGAGAGACAAAGAAGTGGAAAATGATCCAGGTTGGAAGGAACCTCTCGAGGTACAATCCAACCCAAGGCAGGCTCTGGCTCAATGCAGACAAAGCAGACTTCAGGTCTTCAAACAATTCTGTCCTTAAATAGATTCCATTCCTGAGTCTTCACTGTTTGGGGAATTTTTTTTTTGCATTTTTTTGCAAGTTCAGGTCTTTGATCAAAGTCATTTTTGTGGATACATGATGTTTCCTCACCCTTATCTGCCATTTGTCTTCATGGTTTACATCTAGAAAGTGACTGGGAATAAAATAATATCCTAAATCATCCCAGATTTTGAAATATAGATATTAACTTCTCAGTTTTTGTCTATCTGTTCAAAATGCTTCATTTGAGCATAGTTCGATTCTGCTGCTCTCTTTTTCTCCTTATATTCTGATTATTACTACAGATACTTAAATAAAAGCAATTTTAAAAAAATCTGCAAACTGCCATCACTCCAATTCAAAAAACTCACACAATCCTGTGCCTGTCAAGGAGAACATGAAACTACATGAAGCTACAAATACACAAAGAGATGTAACTCTATTCCAAAATTTTCATTTTCAGTCAAGGCCATGCGATATTTTTATAAAGAAATTTAGTTTTAATTAATAATTTCCTCTTATATTTTCTGCAAAAAAATATTTCTTTAGGTCATCTGATATTAGAAGCAGAAGCCTCTGTTTAAATATTGTTATCTTACATCACATCTTCAGAGCATTTTATTTTTTTGTACTTATCTTACAATCTTTTAAAAAATATTATTCTGAGATTGTGTGAGATCTGAGATTTGTGTCATATACTGTGCTCCAATCTCCTAATGGTGTTTGGACAGAATTTCCACCTTTTAAAAGTTTGTTAGGCTCTAATGAATTAGTTCTCCTTCAGGATTTATTGTGTCAGACTTAATACCTTTATTTTGCTATTCAATTTACTCTTGCAGCAAAATGCATGTAAGTTGCCTTCTCTATTATAATTTTATTGTTTAGATTTTCTCATGTTTTTCCATCTTACTTTCAACCATATTGGAACTATTTTTCTTCAAGCATCACAAATGAAACCATTTAAATTGGTCTCAAAACACCTCTGGCTAATAAATTAGACTTCCCCTACTTAGAAACTGAATTACTTCTAGCCTCCTATGGAGAGGATTGGGCTATGAATTTCAACCTCTACAAAGCGGGAAAAAAATACCATCATTCTCTGAAATAGTTATCATCCTCCTATCTCCAGTTCTTTGATCCAGACTGCAGCAGAATCAGCCCAGAAAACAGAATTTTAAATAGATTTTCACCTATTATCATACAGGAGTTCCCATTTTTTTTAGCTTCTGGCATGTTGTGCCACACTGCTGCTGTTATTATCTGCTTTCACTGATATTTGTCACAAAAGGCAAGAGTTTGTAAAGCAACTGCTTGAAGTTGGCATTCTGTGCTTATTCCCCAGCATCTGAAGCAGTGGTTTAATTCTCAAAAGTGCTGAGCATACTGCTTCTGCGTGAATTTTCAGGACAAAGAATCAAAGCCACTGAAATTCTTGGGTATTTTCTTAGAAAAGTGTGGTTTTCAAGGTTTATTTGACATGCTTTCTTTTCTTTTTCATGATACAGCTAGAAAATTTAACAGGTGAAGAAGAAAAGGCTGACTAAATAAATAACTTTTTATATCAATACTGGAATTCATTGCCACTTTCTCCATACATGGACACAAAAATAGCTATAGTCTTCCTTTTTTGGTCTTAATGCCAAAGCCAGGAGTTTATCAAGAACACAAATTTTGGCATTCCGGATCAAAGACAACAATTTCCATCCCACTGAATTTCAGGCTCAACCACAGGATGAAAGTTCTGCCACCCTGATACACAAAAAAATCAGAGAGGAAAATAATAAAATTATCCTATGAACTCATATCCAGTACAGCCAGACCACTGATCAGATAACACACACTGAGGAGTGGCCACTTTCTAACCTCTCCTAGAAAAGCACAAAGTCTTCCTCATACCTTTGGACAAGATTAAAAATTTGTGAGCATGTGGAAAGCACAGAGATGCAAAGAACTTCACGGACTCCCACAGGCAGTGGGACCTCTTATGTCAAAGCCTGTGGCATAATTAAACCATGATAATCATTAATTTCCTCGATTGGAGTCCTGCTACCACATTGATTTATCAGAAGTCCTACAAATTTATGTCTTTATAAACATTTCATTAAATTCTGCACACACTTGTGTGCGAATGTGAATAAAACAAAACCACTTTTATTGCTAGCAAATATGTTTACCCTTGATACAATCATACACTACAAAGTTTATGAAAATAAGAATGAAGGTAAATCATGTTCAAGGTCTTCTTCCTTACCCTGGCACAAACTAGAGGCTGCCCCCAGTGAATAAGTTAATTTTACCTAATGTAGCTGGAAGAGTGTCAGGCCTGTCAAGGAGATGGACATGGTCACTCCTCTCCTCTGCCAGCTGCCCAGCCCTTCCAAATCTCTTGTCAGGCACAAAGAAAAGATGCAAGAGTCTGTCTTAACCCATGGCAGTGTCACAAAGTCTTCAGGACAGTGACTCACTGCCATGGCTGAAGTTGAATTATTATGCTGTTTGATTTGAATGACTCTGAATCTAGGAGAAAACTCTCCTTCTCCATCCTGGCCCTACATCAGCCATGTTTTATGCCATGTAAATCTGTAACAATGAATCTCCCTCCAAGATTTAGTCTTCAGAAAAGGGATGAAAAATTGAGTGTCTGTATCTCATGTGGCTTTAAGAGGTCGAGGAAAGGAGGAGAAAGCAGAAGCGCAAAGGTCACAAAATAAGGGTGCAACTTATCATGATGATCCCATTCCAAATTTCCAGTTAAAAAGCTTTATTTTTTTTAACTAAGTTATCATAACCCACAGTTCTTTAGTTTCTGTGCTTCATTCAATCTAGAATTGTTACCCACCTGTAGAGCATTTAAAGGCAACAGGAGAATAGATTCCTTAAGCTTATTGTTTCTTCTCTCAACCTAGTCCAGTTTCCTGACTTACTTTTCGTTCCTACATGACAAAATTGGAGACATTTTGTCAATTAAAAACCCTTTGGCCACAGTCTCAAACCAACCACTAGAAAATTCATTTCAAAATACTGTGGCTATTTCCAGGATCCTTGGTCCTTAATCAGTTTAAGGTATGACAGTTCTCAAACATTAAATCACAAGAGCTAAGGAGGTTTGGGTACAAGGAGAACCTAAACACAGAAGGTAAGCAGAAAAGTTATAGAAAGTGGATTGGGTCACTACAGAGGACATTTTCTTCCCTTTTATCCTCAATGAGTCAGTTTGGGGCTAAATACCCAGGAGTTGAACACTTGCCAGCAATGTAATGTAGTAGAATCATGACATTTATTCCAGGCAGAGGAAAGAGGTCTGTAAAGATGGCAAAATCCCACTTTATGGGATTATTTTTTGTTTGGTTTAATTTCTTTTAAATTTACTTTGCTCTCTTCTGATTTTTTGGTCTTTTTTTTTGTATTCATTAGATACAGCTGAAAACATAGCAATCATAATTCAGAGCTACTTTTATGAAGCACAAAAAAACCCCTCAGTTATATTTTTATCTTCTCAAATATTTTGTTAAGAGGCAGTGGTGCTTTATTGTGCTTCTAGACATGCAAGAAGCAACAAGACACTTTTTCTTCCAGTCGTAGCATATCAGAAAATGTACCTTAAAAAAAAAAATTAGGTTCAATTTTAGACTGGCAGATATGACAGAGTAATCCAAAACCCTTTCCTTCTGTTTTGGTGAATTTACACAGCTTAAGAAACTGAAAATGTTCTGTAACCTCACGCATTCTTAAAAAAAGGCTTGAAAAGCAGTAATTGCTCTGATATCTGCCACTTGCTTTGATACATGTCTCTGGCTTCAAGATGGCTCTTGATACACAGATAAACTCCCTCAGATAACAGCTTGTATTGACAGATAAATTCTCTGCTGGCGTTCCTGAAAAGGAACCCAGACTTGCAGGAAACTCTTTGAGTCATGCAGGACTTCTTCTTCCCAGCACTGAGCTGAAAGGTTTGGGGCAGGGATCAGCTTTTATTCTCTGTAACACTTGGCACAATGGGGTTGGGCCTGCCTCGAGGGCTTTGAGCAGCTTTGGTTCTTTAAATGGTTTCTGTGCAGCCTAAGGATAGTAGTGATGCCTTAGGTTTGAACTTTTCTCTGTTCCCAGCCCTGCAGTGCCCAGTG
>VZRF01008243.1:145041-173082 GCA_013396875.1 Vireo altiloquus | reverse complement strand
TCTGGTCTCTGTTTCTAGGCACCCATTTAAGGCACCAAGGGCAGGGATGGCACACACAGATCAATCTGTGCCCTGCTCCTAGCTGCCCATGCAAACACTCAGTGCTGTGCCCTGTGGCTGCACTCGCTCAGGAGAGCAAAGCACAGATGACAAGCCTTGCTTAAGTCTGATGCAGCCACGTCCCTGAAACAGGGGTTTTTCTTCTTCTATCAAAGTCCCATACCAGATAAAAAGGAGTTGGACTTGCAGTTTCCAGTTTTTCTTGTTTATTCAAGTTCTTATCTCAAATTCAGAATGCTGCCCTGCACCTGGGCTTTGCCCTCTATATTTCCAGTTGCAAGACCTTGAAACTGAGAATGCAGAGCTGTTTTAAAAACTTTTCACCCAATTAACTGTTAAAACGTACTGTATTTATAACTCTGTACCAATAACCATCACACCTATTTTTAACACATTTCCCCTACCTCAAATCTATTCTACCAATGTCTCTGTGCCACCCTCACAGCAGAAAATGGAGTAAAAGAAGAACTCTGAACACCACTCAAAAACCTCCATCTTGCTTCTCTTTTACCTCCATACTACAAAACCCAAAACTACAAATTTTTACCCTGTGATAAACTAAACTATAACCTATCTTATATTTTTAGCGTTCTTAACTCATCCATAAGTGTTGGAAGCTTCTCCCATGGGCACAAATCAAAGACTGTGTCCTCTTGGGGTCCCAGTGAGGGTCTCAGACCCTCCAGGGCAGTTTGAGGGGTTTTTCAAATATCTTGGACTCCAACAAAGTCTTGTATTGAAGATATTTTCAGCAAGATCCCCAAAATGCTTCTAGAATCAGCTCTAGCTCACTGAAATTCAGCCTCCTCCTTCAGTTCTGAGCCCTGCTGCTGCTGTGCTGCTTTCACCTGAACGGGGATGGGCTCAGGCTCTCCTCTGCCTCCTCCTCCTCTGCACTCACAGGCACACCCAAAACAGCAAAACCAGAACTGTGGGCAGAACTCACATTTTGCCAGCCACAAAATGTTCTCATCAGCAATGAAGGGCCACAGAACCTCTCAGGGCATCAACATAATGTAAAAACAACAAATTGAATCACAAGTGTTAGCAATTCCAACATCCATATTTACACTTTATCTTGCTCCTGTTATTTGAGATAGTTCAATGATGCTCAAAAAAAATTCAGATATATATTAGTGAATGCAGCTTCCTTCTCTTTTCCAAAAAAGTTCTTTCAACATAATTTTACTGCTAATGACTATGTATCTGATAATGACATCATTTAATCTGGAGAGAAACATAAAAATATTTACTTGTCCAGTTTTAAAGGAGTCTTTTAAAAATTGTCTGTCAGCAGTAACACACAGAGCCTTCTCGGAGCCCACAGTGCTATTCACATAATTTAGGTCACATATATTTTTACTGGATTTATTTGTGCTGGTTGAATTAGGCCTATCAGCCTGAGTCACTTACCAGAAAGTTTCAACTCAAGGATTTTTATAACCATTTTGTAACTCCTTTGTCCTATGTACTATCAGAGTCTTTTCAAAAGTGTATAATTAGTGTTCCTAATAGGACTGAACTGCTTTTCATAGAATTACTATATTAACCAATACTAAAATGACAAAGGCACTGTCATGGTACATACACTTATAATTTACAAGTGCAGATAATATTATAACACCTCACAGATAATATTTATGTGGGTTCTGTGACCTTCTCATGGCATTGTTAAAATTGTTCTCCTTGAGAAGTGTCAGACAGGAATTGGTGCCTGCCCCAAACTCCAGGTACCTAACTCTGGAGTGAAAGTAAGTGTAGAGAAACAACAAACTTATCACTCATTTCCTTATTAGCTGTGACTGGATGATTGTTTTCACATGGCAGGTCTATTCTTAGACAAGTTGTGAATATAGGAATGACATAAATAGAAAGGTTCTGGTCAGACTTCTAGGCCATAAAAAATAAAACAAAAACAGAAAAGCAACTCCATCAACATTTTCCCACAGAGACTGAACTCAGGTAAAGTGCAAGAAGTGAATCTGGTGACCTGAAGAGCCATGATAGGACTCTCTAAATCACGTGTGTGATCTCCTATATTGCTGTCCTGTTTTGCACGTGAGGTTCCCAGGAGTTCACTGACCCAGAAGGTGCTGATCGCCCTCCACAGCTGCTGATGCAGAGGGCACAGTGGCCAGTTGGAAGCCAAGTAGATCCAATCACAGAGGATGTAACCCAGCAGATTTCCTTACCCCTCTTAACAAGTCCACGACTGCAATTCCAAGTTGCACTAGAGTATTTCAACATCCTCAGGAAACAAGTAGCAACCGATAGCAGTCCATAAAAGAAACCTTATCAACAAAAGATAAATTTAACAGCTACATTTTACAGGAGCATGTGTACAGAGAAAAACATCCCCATTTGCAAATGCATCAATGTCTGGATTCTAATGGCACCCTGGTGATATATTAGTGTGCTAAAATAAAATTTTCATCTTATTTTTACTGGCTTTCAGGATAGTTTTGCTGAACTGTCTTCCTAGAAGATCTGAGAATTGCCAAAAACTAAGGCAAAACCAGCAGGATATTTTCCAACACAAACAGCATCCAGGCAACACTAGAGACTGACCTAGGTGCCACAGAGCTTGTGCCAGGCTAGTTCCTGGGCCCAGAGAAATTCCCTTTCATTGCTAACACAGGAGGTGAATGCAGTTGCCTTGAAGCTCTGCTGTACCCAGCTTTGAATTGATGCCTTAAATTTTAACTTTTCTCTGTTCCCAGCCCTGCAGTGCCCAGTGTAACTCTGCAGTTCCCTGGAGCTCGTTCAGTGCTGTTCTCTCATGCTCACACTGACATAACAAAGCCTCTCCAGCTCGCTCTCCAAGGACACCCAGACCCTCCTGGGCCCAACAACTGCAAACCTTCATCTTGGGGAGAGAAAGGGGGGCAAGCTTGGGCAAATTCCATCCTTGCCTGGCTTCTGCTTGGGCAATTGATGCTGAAATCAAAGTGGGAAGAACTCGGGAGCTGTCATTGTCCATTTTGGGATGCACTGAGGCAGGAGCCTCTGGAGCCCAGAGTGTGACCTCTGAAGGCCTTTCCAATCAATCCCTCCTTTATTCCTTTATTCCTGTCTGGTCTCTGTTTCTAGGGAGCCATTTAAGGCATCAGAATGAGTTCCTCTGCACAGGTGGCAAACTGGCTAAGCCACCCTGGAAAAACATCAGGCTGGTGCTGTGCTTCCTCAGCACAGGAGGGGCAGGACGGAGAGGGAAGCAGACATCTTGTTAAAAGAGGGTGGGACAGCCTATTTTAGGTGTGTCTGTGTGACCAGAGCTGGCACTTGTTGCTGCCATGCATGAGGACAGAGCACAACTCACTCCCCTAAGCTGTCTTCTAAGAAAGTTCCCCAGCCAGGAACTTTATTGGAAAGACTGAGAGGATTCTGTTCCAGCAAGGTTTCTGAGGCCTTAGAGGGATCCATTTTTTCAGAAATCTGGGACACTTATATCTGGATTCAAACTGGCTAGGGAATTGATGAAAATAGGGACAGTATCTAGACCATGCTGCTAGGTCTGTTTTCCTTGGAGAGAGGCTGAAATGTCTGGGGTCCTGCCATCTCCTTTATAGTCCTTGTGTGTGACTCTCCACTAAAAGCTCCTTGAAATAAAGCTGCTGAAGGGCGTCATGGATGTAACAAAGTGCCACAACTCTGATGCTGAATTGTCAGCTTCTTTGTGACCCTACATTGCCAAGACTAATGCAGGATTCGCTGTGCCACTTCACAGATTTCCAGTGGCTCTTGCTTAACTGCAGTGTGAAAACAAAATTAGATTTAAAAAATACGTGTTTTGTATATAGGACTATATCACTAGTGAACAAACCAAGAGTGTGAAATTGTCTGCCTCTCTTCCCCTTAGTTTCTAGCTCAGATTGCCACCTCATCTTAAAATCATTCTCCTAAGTCTTTGTCAGCTTAATATCACTCTTCTAAGTTTTTGTACCTTTCTGAGATGAAGAATTTTTGCTGAATATTCTTTCAGCAAAAGAATATAAATTACTAAACCCCCCAAAAAGAAATTCTTCCTTATTTAACAGGAAAACCACCTTTGCAACACATGACAGCATCCTGAAAGATTCAGGAAAGCACAGAATTTCGTTTTGCTTTTGGCAATGCCAAGTTAATGTGCACATGAGCAGCATTATCACAGGGGTGATGTGACTGGCAGGAATCTCTGGTGGGTTTGCTTTACAAGATGTGGTTTTGATGACCAGCCTAGTTAAAAACCTACTAAGAGGGAATTAAAGGCATGTTCTTGGGAAGGATTCTCCCATGTGAAGGGATGCAGAAATAGGAAACTCCCTGTAAATAATTTTACCAGTCACGATCAGGTTTCATTTCCCAAATTCATTCGGATCTAAGTCCACAATCCATATGAAGCCAAACATTTCTAGCAACAAAATCAGCAATTTGATATAAAAGTGCATTTCCAGATGTCTGTCTGAGTTTGGTGGCTCCTACATTACTGTCTCAGCAAGAACAACTCAGCTGACAAGCCTGAACCTTCCTTTTTCCTTAATTACAATAACAAGCCACAAGTCTTCAGCTTCACTTACAATTACATTCTCTTAAACCAAATTCACTAAAAGGCCAGGCTGGATGGGCCTTTGAGCAGCCTGGGCTAGTGGAAAGCATCCCTGTCCACCACAGGGCCATCGGAATTAGAGGATCTTTAAGGACCTTTCCAACCCAAACAATCCCATGCCTCTGTGAAAAGCCAGAGACTGCCAACCTTAAAAGACAGATATTCAAAATACACTGGTTCCTCTTCTTTCCTTCACCCTCCACGCCAGCAGAAGGTTGCCCACAAAGCCATAAATCAAGAAGTGCTGAACTCCTTCTTTATTTTGAATCCCAAAGTTCTGCTTTTCAGGCTTCCCCATCCCTCCAAAAAAGATTTCATCCAACCCAGATCTGTGCCTCCAGGACAGACCAAAGTTGAAAGCTAAAGGGAGACCAACAACAAGACAGGCCTGGACCTCTCCTTCATCCTTCTCCCAGTCTTCAATTACTTTCAGCTCAGGGGATTTCCTCAGCTGGATGCAGTTTATCTAATTATTAATCCTCAATGGACCTGTCTTCCAAATCCTTGTTCCAAACTCTCCTCTAGAGTTAATGTAAACTTTCTGCGTTCTTATACAACAGAAATAATTCAGGCTAAACCTCTTGCTTGTTCTTGAAGTAATGTCAGAGGGGAGCAGTGCAAAGAATGAGTCATTCCTGTCTCCTGACTCAACCTTTGTCCAGGAATGCTATTTTCCTGTGAGGCTACAGGGAATAGGTGGAAATCATTGCTCCTTGCAGAAGTCAGTCATTCAGCTCCCAAGTGCAAAAAATTCATTTTAATGAGCTATCAAAACAAAAGGTTTTACTGAAAGTCATAGAAGGCTGCTTGAAGATGAAGAAGTTGACCAACACAAAGTGTATGGACTTCTCTGAGTCACTGAAAGTAGACTGGAAAATGAACTTTTTGCTCACTGAAACTAAACATCATCAAGTAGCAAGGAAAAAATCTACCAAGAACTCAGCCTATATATAAGCAGTCCAGAGAAAGATTATTTAGCAAACGACTTTCTGCTGTCACAGGATTATTTCAGAAAAAATAAATTAAACTGAGAAAGACCCAACAGCCATCATATCTGTATAACAGCACAGACTATCCTCTAAAATGAAGCTAGGAGTATGGGGTTTTTTACAGAAAATGATGAGGCAATGAGCAGATTTTAATTTCTAAGTAAATAACATCCATGTGAGAGTACAGTGCTTTTGCCTTCCTCCTGCCTCTCTTGTTCTAGCACCCAGTGATGGAAGCAAAGACAAGTATAAATTACTCTATGCCATCAAGGCAAAACTGTCCCTGAGAGTCTGGCATCATGCCCAGGATTTTACTCACTCCCTGACAAGTACTGTTCTCTTCAGCTCGGATTTATCCAGCCTCATCAATAAATACCTCAAGCATGGTCATCTGATGGACATGATGAGATTAGATTCCAAAACATTTAGGGCTGTATACAGTATTCCACTATTGTAAAGAAAATGGTAAATATCCTGAAGAGGGAAAATTTTCTTTTTCTTACATTAGATACCTGAATTGTTGTACAATCCTTGATGGTCAGGCATGACATGAGGGCTTTTTAAAAATTTACTGAGTGCTTTTTCTGTGCATTATTCTATGAGCCATTTTCTGCTCAGTGTTTGCTTTATAATCATCAACCCTTTACTCACTCGTGTATGACGTGGGAGAATATGTTCTCTGTGTCTTAGGAAGCAAGATCTGGATTTGCTTACAGGCTTTCAGACCTTGCTTTTCTGAATCAGACCAGGGGATCTAAAATAACAGGATTTAACACAGCAAACAAACAGAACAGACTCAAAGCTCACAATCATGTCTCACTCTGTAGCCCAATTAAAATGCATTTGCTGATAGAAGAAGAGAATAAGTACATAATCACTTGTGTACAGCACAGGGCTCCAGCAGCTACGGTGGGGAGGAGATGTAGAGACATGACAGGAGTGGCCAAAGAGCAGAGGAAACACAATTTTGTTTGCAAGCTCTGCGAGCAACACTCACTCACCCACCGGGCTCAACCTGCGTGATTCCAATTTCACTGGAGCAGGGCAGCCTTGAGTGCATTCATCAGAGAATTGGGAACTATTGACCAACCACTCTCAGCACAGCCAAAAGCAAAGGGATCAAGGAACGCAGGTCAAGCTTATCAGGCTGTTATTACACATTGGAGAGCAACAGCTTCTCAGGGTGGCTTCCAGATCACGTCCAAGGTCAGCTGAACACAAGCACCAGGGCACAGCTTTTGGATAACATGGCTAATAAGATTCCAGGGTGGCCAATGAGTTATTAACTTCTTTGCTGTGCTAGTGACAGCAAAATCAAAAGCCTTATCTACCTCCAATGGCCATCCTTCAAACATAATGCTGGGTACTTTCAGGAGAAAGAAGAACAAAAAGAATTACCATCAGAATATAGTGAGAACATAGAAAAAGTTACAGCCATTTTAATACAATCAAGCATAATCTGTCAGAATTTACATGGAGTTAAGAAACACATTTTCATTCTCAGTGTAAATTTGTAGAGCAGTAGAGGAATGTGTGGAGGAAAAAAACCCTCTATATTTTTTCAGGTTGTATCATTCTCAAAGAGCTTTAAATTACGAGTGAGGTTGTTCTTACAAGCACATTATAAACATCTTCCCTTTTCTTGATGAAGTAGTTATAGCATGAATTTATACGACCAGCAGAAAGTAAAACTAGAGGTCTGAAACCATCACCTCCCACTTTAAAATAGAGTCTGACCTATGAAATTTGCCTAAAACTTGGAATCTGTGCTCAACCCCGGGTCCTGCTGTGGTCTCGTTCATTTGGTCTCTCCCCAGTCCCGCAGGGTCAGACATACTTTCGAGAGGTCATAGGCCACTTTATATTAAGCAGTTCAATGAAAAAGGAATAATTTTCAGCTCCCTATGGATTTTTCCTGCTTTCAAAAGGTCAAAGGCTCTGCAGAGCCCAGCTTGCCTCCTGGGCTGGAACAGTAAAGGCACATCAGTTTCCGTAGCCAGGGGCACAGAGAGCAGCAAGGCCAGCACTGAGCTGAGCCACGCTCAGCCCTCTGTCCCTGTGAGCAGCCACATCGATCAGAGGGGGGCNACCTGGGTTTGGAAACTCTCCTGATCAAATCTGGGGTTGGACACCCTCCTGATCACTGCTGGGGTTGGAAACTCTCCTGATCAAATCTGGGGTTGGGCACCCTCCTGATCAAATCTAGGGTTGCACACCCTCCTGATCACAGCTGGGGTTGGGCACTCTCCTGATCAAATCTGGGGTTGGGCACCCTCCTGATCACAGCTGGGGTTGGAAACTCTCCTAATCAAATCTGGGGTTGGACACCCTCCTGATCAAATCTGGGGTTGGACACCCTCCTGATCACAGCTGGGGTTGGGCATTCTCCTGATCAAATCTGGGGTTGGACACTCTCCTGATCAAATCTGGGGTTGGACACTCTCCTGATCAAATCCAGAGCAGAGCCCGAGGCTGTATCAGCAGTCACTCCTCTCAAATACCACACTGCATCTTCTCTCATTTAGCTCCTGCTCTTTATACTGCTCTGTCCCTCATATTACCTTATCCTCTATACAAGGACTGCTAAGTACAAGCTCAAAACTTAGCAGAATTAGACCTTCTGAAAGTTACAAATCCATTTCCGTGTTTATTTTTTCCTCCTCCTTTTCTTTTGCTCCATAAGATTTCGGTACAGAAAGCACATCAAAAAATACCTAAATATTATCATATTCATGGCCTCTGAAAGGCTAAAAACACTCAACTTTGCTTCAGCTGCTTCTTCCCTTTTCCCCTAAGAGCTGTCAAATATTGCATGCAACAGCCTGGTGTGTCAAAAAGAAAAGCAGCAGCAGTGCTGCTTTTTTCCTAGGGACAATGAAATTGGAGATCAAGTAGATCTGGACATTAATATTTATAGCTAATATTAAAAATAATAAAAAAAAGGCTGAACCAGGAATGTAAATTTTTAAGCACATTGTAATATGTAGTAAACACTTAATTTGAGTAAGTAAAGGGTAATGCTGAAATTAATTTATGTCAGAAGGAAAGCATCAAATTTTATCCCCAAGATGGATAAGAATTGTGTAGTTGTCAAATGAGAAGTAGGATACAGTGAAAAGATTAAATAAGAAGATCTATAAAAAAGCCAGTGACTTGATTCACAGCTAAAACTTGGTTCAGGTTGAATAAGGACAGAAAGCATCATGGTTAATGACTTGTAACAATTAGGCTGCAAGTTGTTTGCTTTAAAGGAGATTTATCAGATTCTCGCTGGCCTAAATCAATGCAACTTAAGTTGTAAACCACAGCTGCACATCCAGGCCATGCATTTCCATGTAGATGTCGGATTTTAGCTACTGCTCTCCCTGCTTGGACTTGCAGCACTGGATTTTACAGACAGCTCCAGAGGAAACCCCAATATCACCATACAGCTGCAGTGACTATCCAGTATTTGCACAAGCCAATGCCCGGTTAGGTTCTTGGACTCAGGAGGCACCTGAGGCGTTTAACAGAAGCAGGAAGCTGGAATTCCTCTATTTCCTTCCCTTTGTAGCTGGAATTCCTCTATTTCCTTCCCTTTGCTGCAAGGACAGCAGTGATTTTAAGGAGCAGAAGCAGCAGATTTCCTTGTTCTCCAGCAAAACAACCCTTAACAATTAAATGTCCCAATACCTGTCAGCACAGCAACACCAGTCCCACGTGTGTTTGAGATCTTCCTTTGTCATTGTTATTATTTGGCTACCACTATAGAAGGTGTACCTTCAATGTTATTTCAATTCACGTTTTTCCTCTCAGCCAGCTGCTCCTGAAGGGCATTGATGTGTCTTTTGTACAGATTCAGGCATTATCTTGGTGACCATAATGAGGAGAAGCTTTCTGCTTGTTTGTTTTTAAATACAAGTTTAGATTGTGAAACAATTATGCAACTAGATCTTTCAAAAAAAAAATCTTTTGTGTCCACATGTTTGCCTGCATAATCTCATCTGAACAGGGATTCTTGTTTAAAAGTGACTCAGACAATAAGGCCACACAAGGATAACAGCACTGTAAGTGGTTTTCAATGGATAAAAATAATAATAACAAAATTACATGCGAGTTCCGCTTTTGTGTGAGGTTTTATATTTGAGGGCATGTAATAGAACTGAAACATTTGAAAACGTCCACATAAAAAGCATTCACCATGCTTCAGATCAAAGAGTAACAGTAGAAGATTAAGCACATTTATTGCTAAGCAGAAAAACATTTCAACATCCCAGCTGAAGATAACCATATGCAAAAGATGTTCGCTTCAGTTCCTAATATAAGCTACCTAAATATAAATTTTACAAGCAACAGACAATAGCAAACCAGCAGAAGATGATGAATTCCAAAAGCCCAAGCTCTCCACCAGTGCAAGTTTATTGGGACAGCCTGAAAAACAGCTGCACGCTTTGCCAGCACAGCGAGCCAGGGAACCACACACATCCCATTTCCATCCCGGAAGGATCCTGCCCTGGGAGCTGGGCAGCTCACACGTGCCATGGCCAAACAGGGTGCTGACAACACCCTTGGAGAGGCTGTAAAGGAGCTGTACCAGCAGCAGCAGCCCCAGGAAGGGAACAGCTTTCAAAGATGCTCCTCTGGCTGTGCAACATTCAAACTCTGTATGGGTGAGCTCACCCAGACATCAATTTACATCGTGTGTACATCAAACTGTACAGCTCTACCCCATTAAAGTGTCTGCACCGAGCAAAATATGCAATCCTTGCTGTCCCACAGATTGTCACAAGCTGTTAAAGTTATAGCAGAAGGTTTGGGGAACACTGCTGCCCGGGGATGGTCCAGCTCCCTTGCCTAGGCTCAGGTGAACAGAACTTGCTAAGGAGATAACCTGCAGAGCCAACTTTCCAGCCTCTGCCAGAAATGCAACACACTGCGAGACACTAATGAATATTTCCTGCTGCTTGCTGGAAGTCTTTCCCTAACCAGTGGTCTTTCAACATCATATTTTTGATCAAGAGGTATCTCTGCTAAGTACAGAGCTAAAGCTCTTCATGGTCTTTTACAAGCAGAAAAAGAAATTTCCTTCCATGAGGTAATAGACAACCTTCATTATATATTATCCAGCATTTCTTGAAGGTGGAATCTGAGTGATGCCTCAGGTTTGAACTTTTCTCTGTTCCCAGCCCTGCAGTGCCCAGTGTAACTCTGCAGGTCCCTGGAGCTCGTTCAGTGCTGTTCTCTCATGCTCACACTGACATAACAAAGCCTCTCCAGCTCGCTCTCCAAGGACACCCAGACCCTCCTGGGCCCAACAACTGCAAACCTTCATCTTGGGGAGAGAAAGGGGGGCAAGCTTGGGCAAATTCCATCATTAGCTAAAGTTTTAATTGGCGAATTTATACTGATGTGCAAATGGACCAAACCTATAAAAGTGTGAAGAACTCATGACCTGTCGTCCACCTTGGGATGCACTGAGGCAGGAGCTCCTGGACCCCCAGGGTGTGACCTCTGAAGGCCTTTCAAATCAATCCCTCCTTTTTTCCCTCATTCCTGTCTGGTCTCTGTTTTTAGGGAGCCATTTAAGGCATCACAAGAATGGTCTCATCTTGCTTTGAGCCTGTCTGTCGTTCAGCCAAGAGGACTGAAGAGCTGCTGTGACAGACAGACCCTCATGTTTTAGAAGTTAGAAAGCATAGGAGAAAACAGGAATTGTCCTCGAGAGGAGTAGCCAGTCAAAGCTCTGACAAACACACCAAACATTCTTCCCTTTTGGCAATTCTGTCCCTTGGCAAGCAGCACATCCATTATTTTACTTCTAAGGGAGCTACGAAAAGTTCTTGGGGTTTTTTTCTGGTTTGGACAAGTACAGGGAGCATTGTCTTTAGAGTCAATGATTTTGTGCATGTCAGCAAAGCCTGATGCTCCAACAATTGTTTGTCAATGGCATGGCCTGAATTAGTGGAGGGTTTTGGGTGACAGCCAAGTAAACCCCAGTGAAGGCAATGGGAAGTTTGCCTGAGTTAAAAGCCAAGAATGTGGTATAACACAAACTATACATAAAGAAATCTAAAGGGGATATGTAATACACTCGCTTGAATTTCTAGATTTTCTAGACCCTCATTTCCTGACATTAAAAGAATTCTGAAGAGCTCATGAACAGAAGTCAAACATCCCAAAGACTTAGAGAAGGATAAGGATGCTTGTACCAAAAGGACAATACACAAACAACCTGCCATTTTGAGAATTTCCAGTGCTTTTAACAGACTCTTACTTTTGTAGTGGCAGGAATCAGACTACAGTGAAAACATCAGTACTTAAATACTTTTATTTGGCCTGCTTCTACATTTTTTCTGTATTTCCTAAACAGGTAAAAAAAAGTGGTAAAAAATCCAAACAAAACACACACACACAAAAATCCTACACTGAACCTGAGGTTTGATAAACAAGAATAATTACCACCTGAAAAACAAAACAACCAACACACTTGTTAAGATTTAGAAAGCCTACACATAAAGAAAGGGAAAACTGTAATCAGAGCTGTCTACAAAAAGGGGATAAATGGTTTAATGTTTGGACTAACTCGATAAACTTGCCATCAATCAGAACCAAAACATACAGCAAAAATTTCAAAGTCACTTAGACACAAAAACATACAACCCACAAATCTCAAGTTACTCTTTTCATGGAGGTGGATTAGTTAGTGGAACAGTTTATAATTCTTTGTTTTTTACACAACTTACAGTCCTGCTGTAAGTGCACCTGAGTATCCACATCTACTGCTGGTGTTCAGACATCACTGGGAAAGCAAAAGGCTCAGACTAGGAGACAAATGTGTTGAGAATGGAGCTAGAAAATAAGGAGCTAGAATGTGCACTGGGGTTAATTACTCGGTTACAGAGCCCAGGTTTAGGAAAGAAGAGGAAATTCAAGAGTAAAGTTAACGAGAGAAGTGGTCAGGAAGCTGAAACTGAGTAAGAAGAGCACTGAAATCAAATGAAAAAAGAGGTGGGAAACATGAAACTACTATGGAGAGGAGACTTAGGAGGAAAAAGGAAAAGCAGAAGGGACAAGTCTCTTAGAATGTGAACTGGAACAAGGAGAATTACTTGGCAAGGATTATGAATTTAAAAACAACAAAAAATGGGGGGGACACAGCCATGAGAGATCTCAGACCCAATAAAGAGATGGTAAACAACGACAAGCACAAACTGGTTGAGGTCTCTGGGGCCACTGGTACAAAGAGAAGCTGGGGTTTGGTTGGGATTCTGAACCCAACAGTTCTGTTCCTGCTAGTAACTCATATGTCAGTCTCTGCTTTACCAGTTTCATCTTCACAAAGCCCAGGAAATGACACCACCATGTTAAAAAAAAAAACCTCCTAATTTTTACATTTCTTTTTTAGTTAGTGGCTACTGTCTTGGAATTTATTGCCAGGGATTTTCTCCTTTCCTTACAGTCTTTTCTACAGCATTTCTTGTAGCGCTGTGAGGGAAAAATTGGGATAACAATTTATCATCCAAGGGCACACATCTTGCCAATACCAGGACCAGCACACAAGTGGAATGCCTTCCTCTAAAACCCAATGCTTATTCTTCTACCCTGTGCTTCACTGCAGCCAGGGGTGCTGAGCACCAGCCTGCCAGAAGCAGGGTTTCTGAGAACTTTGGAAAACCTTTGAGCCTAAATTCCATTGTATTCAACCTCCTCAGAACCACACAGCGATTCACAATCTTTCTGGAAGAAACCCTCCAGGATTTCTTTTTTTTTTTGGCACGATTTCCTTTCTTCTCATCCTGACTCCAGTCCCTTTCCAGCTGCCTCATCGTTCTCCCAGCTTCTGTCACTCACTCCTCACTCCTCAAACACTGCAGCTGTGCAAGCTCCCCTGGCTGGAGCAGCTCTGGCTCCAGGCCCAAGGTAATAAAACTATCAGAGCTCATTAGCTCGGCATGCACTCCATCCCTCAGCCCTGATGTCAGCATCCCTCCTTCCCTCTTCTCTCACTACCTGGGAACACAAGAGGTGTCAGCAGTGCCACAGCAGAACCAAAGGTGCTTGTGCAGTGTTCTTCCTCACCCTTTTCCAGAAAAGCCATCCTTTCTTTTCCCTTTCACCCCCACTTTGCTCTCTAACCCTTTCTGACTTGACACGAGAAGAATTGAGCCTGTTCCAGCTGGTGACTCTGGAATTCTCTGATACAAAAATGGCTGAAGTTCATTATGCCAATATATAGAAGTGCAATAGACAGTCACATCCACACCTGTTGTGTCAGCCTCCCGAAAATGACGGAAAAAAAAAGTAATTTAAGCCCACTTCCTTCTTTTTGAATACAGGAGTCACCTGCTGTGCAGGATGCTCCCATAATGACCAGGTACTGAAGCACCCAAGCTTCCTGAAGGGCAAATCCCCTTTCCATAGGCAGACACAAACACTGGCAGGCACAAGAGCTGACAAGCAAGCAGAAACCCCATCTTCCTTTTCACAGGGCCCTATCTGAGGTTTAACAAATTAGTCCAAAGGTGACATCCCATTACAAGCTCGTATTTAAACACTGGAGATCTTTCTTTGTGCTTAAGTACCATACAGGATTTCCTTCCTGCAAGAAGGACGAGGAATGGAAAGCAGAACCATCAAAACAAGATTTCCCTGCTCTTTATCCAAAGCATAAACAACCAACTGAGTTGCCTTCCCTGGAACGTGCTGCAAACCTTGGTCTTAACCTCATTATGTTATCACCATGCTGTGACACTGACCAGGCCTGTGCCATTTGCAGTTGCCACTAAAGTGACAGAAGCATTTTCCTCTCAGCTTCCTATCTCGGGCAACCCATAGTTTTTATTCCTAAATGTGCATTATCTCTGTCCTGATGCATAATTGCAGGGATAACAAGCAGAAAGCCTCCCTATCAGTTACAGCCTCTGATGCAGGCTGACTTTAATGCCCCTCAAACCAGCTCCAGTTTTTCTGATTGTATTAACTCACAACTGTTCTTTTCACAGGGTTATACACGAGCTCACTTGACTTGTAAATTTAAATTAAATCTCAACAAGTTCATTAACACAAAAAATAAAAATTTGCACCTAATACAACTCTCCCCACATTTGTCTAAGTTCAATAGTTTTCCAGTAGCTTTCCAGTAACAATAGTTTTCCAGTTACTGCAAAAGTAACACATGAAAACTGCTGAAGCCAATTTCCAGCGTTTTTTATGAGTGCATTATACAATTCTGGCATATTAAAGCCAGTGACAAAGACGTTGCAGTGAGCATAAAAATAGGAAATTTGGGGTTTAGGATAAATGTGCATTTCAAAACTGAAAGCGCTTCACAGTCCAAGTTACCATCCCTAGACTTGATAAAAAAAGACCTGAAGATTTATAGGAGTTATTATTACAGGAGTTGTTATTATTATTATTATTATTATTCTCTGCTGGATTGCAGAGAAACAGGCAGAATACCTATGTGGTATTTAGCCTACATTGTAACACCTAACAGCTATTCACAATTCCTGGCTAATGCAAAAGGGAAGGAATTATTTACTGGACCCTTCTGTACCTGGATTCAATGCTCCTCACTGAGGCATCACATCAAAGAGGTTTTGCAGCTAAAGACAAATGGAGAGGTGCAGGAGGTTCCTGCAGGTAAACCTGTGGGTATTTTGTGCAGGTAAGTGGGGAGTGTGTCCCCAAATCTGGGGGTATTTTGTGCAGGTAAGTGGGGAGTGTGTCCCCAAGGCTTCAGTGGAGGCACAGAGCACTGAGTGTGCCCTGTGTGACCCAAGGCTGCTGACATGTGTGTAATTAACACTGAGCAATTATTTACCAAAGCATTGCTCAGGTGCCATTTTTCTACTTTTACAGAGAGAAGGAAGGAAGGCACCCACAGAATTCTGGATTCCTTTCTCTTCCCTCACCACCCTCTACTCCATTAGCTTGTTGAAGGCAATTGACTGAATTTTAACCCCAATCACCAAGGAAAACTTTGCTTGAAAAGTTCTGATGAAGCTTTGGAGAAGGAGTACTCAGAGCCTGAGGCAAATCTGGCAGCTTATTAGAAAGGTGTTATGGCACTTTCAAAGCTTGTAAAACAGCTGCTGCCCATCCTGTATTCTGTAGATATTTTCTTGTATCTCAAGAAGTTAGAGAGGTCTTAGGAAACCAGGGATGTGGGAGTTTCTCTGGTAGCTTTAACCCTAAAAAAGCTAAATTGCAGAATGAAAACGGATCGAGAGTTCTGATTCATTTTCAGCTAGAAAGATTCTGTGTGCATTCCATCCCCCTTCTGCACAGGACACACATCTGTGCACGACCCACAGGCACACATTTCAGTCAGACACTCCTTGGCTGTGTCACATCACAGCCTTTGCAGCCCTCGACTTCATGGCCACAAAATAAATCTGCTTGTGAAAGAGATGCTCAGAGGCAGACAAAAAATTAAAAGGTGACATAAGAATATGGGTTTTTACAGGAACATATTATTAACCCCTGCTTTTTTCTAGTCTCTTCCATGTACAGTTTGGCTCCTGGACAGTAGGGTCTCGCTCTTGGACAGTTCCTGCCTTATGGAATAGCTTTCCTTTAACTCTCATCTACACTTTCATCCCATTCCAAAACAAGACTAACACATTTTTTCACCCTCATCTCGCCGATTTGCCTTCTCTTCCCCTCCCTATAGCTCAGGACTCTGCTCACAGAGTGCAGCATATGCTGTATCCTCACATGTGTTCCCCAATAGTAATACATCCATGCCAAAGGATGTCAGCTGAGAAAACAACAGCAAAACACACAAAACCCGACAGCCACAAGTACAGACTAACAGGAGATCACAGGCTGGTGAGCAATCAGAGCTCCAGGGCTTGATCTACAACAAAGAAGAGTCTCCACTCCACCAGTACACACTAAGTATCTCATTTTCCAGTTTTAATTATTTTTTCCATTAAGACACAAAGAATGGAGTCAAGCAGATTACTCATTTAACTTCCTTCTTCCCCTGCTTCTGTGAAACAGCTATTTAGGTAAAATAACAATTCCTCCTCATCCTCAAGGCTTTAACGTTTCCAAACCTTCCTGAGATGAAAACTCCTGCTTGGCTAGGTTTTTTTAAGCCCTACCAACAAAGAGCACGAGTGTTTTTATAGACATTCTAAATGAGGCAAAAGATGTCTTGGAGAACAGATGCAGAATAGAAACTTAACTTGAAAGGTGCACGTATTTCTTGATAGCAGAAGAGTTTCAATGCTTCTCGTTCAGTTACAAACTACTTCCAACCTGGTTTTAGCCAGCACTCTCCTCACTGAATTGAGGCAAATATCCACAATCCAATTAAACTCAGAACAAATTTGGAGTCCTCTAACCTGCAAATCTGCTTCATTTTCCTCTTTCAACCTTGCAAGCCAGAACATGCAGGAACATATCTGTTTTCCTCACCAGGGGATCAATCCAACTTGCTTTTTATTAAATAAAATACAGTCATTTTTGAGAGGTGCCCTACCGAAGTTTTTTAAACATACACACCACAATTCATCATTGTTAAACACCAAGTCACACTAGCAAAGAGCAGCCAAAGAGAAACAAGACCAACTTTTGAGCACTGTACATCCAGAGAGCAGTCAACAATCACTTATCACCTCCTGCTCCTTTTTTCCACTTCTTTAAGGAGTTTCAGAGCAAAAGCATCTGTAAACCAAAAGTTTTTTTACTACCTCTATTTCCTCATTCACAAAAGGATGGTTTCAGCAATTCCTGAAGTTTGCAATGAGTTTTCTAAAACTTCAAGAGGTATTTAATCAAATGACTGACTTCCAAGAGCAGCATGAATCTTTTTAATTACAACGTCTGTCAGCCATCCCAGTTGTCGCTGCTTTAGAAGTATGACTTTTGTTTCCCTCCACTGTTGCTCTAAAATTTCCCAAGTCCCAATAAATTTTGTTCAGGAAATAGCATCCCTGCTCCCAAACTCTGGGAGTAAGTTTTCATCCTGATTCAACCCGACAAGTAGGAGATTTATTCACATATTTGAGAGGGAAAAAAAATGTCTTCTGCTAATTCAGTGGACTGCGTTCCAGAGCTGGTTTGTGTTCTGCCCTTACAGAACAGAATTCTTTGCTATGGCTTCGTGCTAAGCCTAAAGTAAACACTCCTCCTTTTTATATGGACAGCTCAATCCCAAAGTACCAACACTGGCATCAGTGGTGACAGGTGAAAAGCTATATTCCCCCAACAAGAGGGAAAAAAAAACCACAACAAAACCAAACCCCCCCAAAAAATAACCCCAAAATGAAAATGAATCAAACAAACATCAAAACAAACAAAAAACCCCAAACCCACAAATATTGTTCAGCCAGACCAATGCACGTGTCTGAAATGCAAGCATTAATTACTCATCAAGCTGTGCTCTCAGGTACCTCGTGAGAGGAGGACAGCACCAACTCCACAATGGCTCAGAGTAAGACAAAAACCACCAGATAACCCCTGAATAAAAGATTTCTCCCACAAATACCTGCAGATTAAAATTTACTAAGTGCTTTTGCAGCATGCTGAAATTTGTTACCCTAAACATCACGTCCAGTACCTTGCAATTTTTTGGAATATTCTTCTCCAAAACCAGCACAACTCAAACAGGTACCAACATGAATATGACAAGACATAGCAGTCAAAACCAATTTTTATGACGTTCTAATCTTTGGTGGATATATTTACAATTCCCTACCTTCAAAAGTCTCCACAATCAGTTTTCAGAAGGATTTTCAAAATAGCAAGATAACACCATCGAGGACTTACCAGATTGGAATTGGTGGCATTGGAATCATCTTCTGGAAAGGGGATATAGATAGCTAAGGCCACACAATTGGCGAAAATAGTCAGTAAAATAATTATTTCAAATGGTCTGAGGAAGGGAGTTAAGGAAACTGTTCCAAAATGAGCACACAAAAATAAAAAAGAAATATTAAAAAAAGATTTATACAAATTCTGTTTAAAGAAAGCATTCCAAGCCCCTTATATTCTGAAAAGAAACACATGCCTTTTTAAGTGCTTTTAGGAGCTCCCAGCCAAGAATCTTCCTAATATGTCAAAAGCAGTGTAGGCCAGTCGCGTGCCAGAGTAAACAGAGATTTCTTTAAAGTTTTTCCTTCTTTTACTTATTTAGATTGCCTTTTCCCAATTTTCCTTCAAGTGTGGCTGCACTAGTTTTAGTAAGAGAAACCTGTTCTATGACAACTCCCCTTGTTCCTTTTAGGAATAATTTTTCTTGGTTGTTTCCATCTGCATTTACAAACTCTCAAATAATTTTAACAAATATTTTGGGGTTTTTTTCTTTTGCTGCTGTCCCTGTATTTTTTTCCTTCCTTTCTCAGCTCCTCCCTCATATCTCAGAGTTAAATGTGAGTGCCCAAGCAATACATGCATACATGGTTAGAAGATATTTAAAAAAGGATAAATTCTGTTAAGGCAAAAAAAACTCTTTGCACATTGCCACGTGTACCTGTTTTGCTTTTAAGTTATTTGAGGGAGTATTTCTTTTTCCCTTCTTGCATTTCATTGGGCATCAGAGGGAACATGAGCATCCCTGCATGGTGTGTGAGGGAAGCTGAGGGTCTCTTCTGACAGAGAAACAATTCACAGGCATTTCAACCTCACATCAGCTTTGTTAGGGAAAAGAAAAACCAAGCATTTGGAATGCTCAGCAGAGGAATCCTGCACAGGCTCTGTGCCCCCCTGGCTGTCCATGGGAATCCAAGGGCGTTTTCCTGCTGCCCAGTCTCCTGCACCTTATCTGCTCCAGTGGTCTCCTTAATCTCAGCTGCTGTGAAGTGTCTCCAAGCTCAGACTAGAGACCAGATTTATGGTCTGCCTAGGTTTACTGGCCTGCAGGAACATCCTGGAGGCTGGTCCTGGGATAACTCAGTGCTCCTGTGGGGAATGAAGAGCAGGACAGAGCAGGGAGGATGCCAAGCATAACCTGCGCCACGGAGCTCATTTGAGCATGAATTTATCTGCCACGGGGTTGGCTCTGCAGAGCTGCCAAATGTCAGCACAGCCTGTGGGATTCTGGTCAGCAGAGAGCCCTTCTCAGCAGCCTTCAGCAGGAGAGAACAGCAGGGCTCTGGATGTTAAGCCCAGCTCACAAGGCACACACAAATTCCAGGCACCTGACTGCTGTTTATACTGAAATACATTCTGCATTTCACATGTGGAGCAGGCAAAGGGTTCCCAACCCACCAGGCTACTGTGCTTAAGCCTCTGAATAATGGGAGATAAGTGGTACCATGGAGGAAAAAGAGCAGGTCAGGATAGGAAGACTTACACCAGAAATCAGTAAGAATTCTCAGGTATGTATTACCTCAGGCTGTTTGTATAATGTTTGCTGCTAAAAGACCTGGATTTCCACAGGCTTTCATTTTCTCTAATCACTTTTTCCCCCAGATTTTATTTTGTTTTGGCAGGACTATTATCTGTTAATTTATCACTACTTACACATATTTTCTTTTACTTCCGTTCTCTTTTTGCACTGTAAACATCAAATTCTATGAAATCTACAAATACACTGCACACAAGGCAGAAAATTAAATACACAGCTAAGCCTTTGCAAAATAAGGTAATTACTTCATTTCACTTTTTTTAAATGAAGTTGCTTATTCAGGCTGTTAACATTGTAACATTTGGGTAAGAAACACTACTGAAGTACCATTTGATATTTGTTTATTATCTATTATGCTTAAACTTTAGTGGTACAACAAATTAAGCTAAGCTTTTCTCAGCAGTTTTTAGCAAGCAGAAAAAGTCAGAATATAGAATTAAACTTGTCAAAAACCTTCGGTATTGCTTCTTGTCATTGAAGTGTTTCATGTTTACAAACTCTAGATGTCCAATGAAAAGTTCTGATGGGAAAAAAAATACTTCCATCAAGTCACCTAAAACCAAACAAACCCCAAACCTGGAAGCTTTCAACACCTTTGCATTGCTTTAATGGCATTCTTTGGTCATCTCTTGATCTCAGCAGTGCTGTATCCTGGTTTAAATGCATCATTCCCATCAGACACTGCTGATCTTATTCATCTATTGAATGTCACTCTGTGCCTTCTCTGAAGACATGTGGTTACTGGGGTGCTGCTAAGTAAACCAATATTCAGTTTCATCCTGTTAGTCATCACCCAGCATCTCATGCTTAAAGTATCAGACTTGTGTCAGAAGCAATAAGAAGTAGGGAACTTAATCAGGGGATTAAAAATTAGCATCTGAAGAAGAAAGGAACAGGCAGGCAGGTAGTTTAAGGACATGGAAGGATTGACAGGAGCATTTTTAACAAGTTCTTCATCTGAAAAATACGTCCATGTCAGCAATACCTAATATACTCATTTTCTGTTTTCACCTAACATCCCACCAGACACCCAAAGGAATAATATTATCACATTGTCTTAAATGCCTTAATTCATTTTTTATCATATTAACTACTGCCAAGTTCTGTACTGCCTTTCCTTGACATGCTTATCTATCCCTAAAGACATTCTTTTTCCTTTGTATTTCCTCAAGAACCCCATTAGCTTGTGATTACTGTTCAGGGTTAATCCTGGTTTCTCTTTGAGGATGCCAAGGAGGCATATTTCACCCCAGTTTGGGTTTCACACCAAAGACTCCAATTCCAGCTTGCGCTGATCAGACTTGGGTGACTAAAAAGGCTTTGCCCTTTGCACACAATAAAGCAGAGGTCAAACTCTCCCTGGCTTTCCAGGGAAGCAGCACTGACCCCTGCACTCTGCAGTTCTGTGTCAGTGGTTACCATCTCTCATCTCTGGCACTGTCTCTTGTTCAGACTCTTAGATCTGGCTCTGCACTGCATTTGTACATGTTGCAGGATTACTTAAACTGTATTTCTTTTTCCCTTCTTCTACATAACCATTATGCCTCACTGCTCATTGCTGAGCCTTATTATTTTAACCAGAATTCCAGCATAATTCACAGTCCTCAGCTCTGTTTCGGGGTCTTGCTGCATACCTTTGGGGTTGTTTTACCTTGTCCTTTTGCCCCATTCTTTTCTCCATACCACAGAAAGTGTGAAGTTACACATTTAATAAAAAAAAAGCGTACAGTTCAAGGTAGCAGAACTTTGGACCGGTGGCACCTCTAAAAAAGAATTAAAATAAGGGAAAGCCAGAAGCTGCTATCTCCCATAGAGTCAGTTCAGTGCTGACCTCAGATACATTGAATATCTCCCATGTATTTCAGCCCGGGGCCATATATCTCTCAAAGAGGAGAATTCAACCATTACCAACTTTACCATTCACCATTCAACTTTACCATTTAAAGTGGCACCACTCTAGCAGTTCCTCACACCCAGGTAGAGTTCAGCCTTCAGTTCTAATCCCATTTTCCTGCCAGCCCCCAAGATGAAGAACGCCAGTTAAGACACCCAAACCATTGTCGTGCTTTACGCTCCCAGCAGTGCCTCCCAACCCAAGGCGTTGATTTCCCCCTTGCCCTGGAGCAACACCAGATGTTCACCAAAGCTTTGCTGCTCTCCTTGCCCACCCTGCCCCTCTCCCAGCCTGTTCCAAAGGATATTTCCATTCGACGATGCTGATGCACGCCCTCCGGATGGGATTCTTGAGCGTGAGGCACAGCAGCGCCCGCGGCGGGCGCGTGGCCGTGGTGCTTCCCTGCTTCTTCTGCTTCCCATACTGCTGCCTCTTCCTCTGCGTGGAGCTGGCCGTGGAGATGGTGGCGTTGCCAGCGCTGCCCATCAGCTTGGCTTGCCTGGCAGCGTCGATGGCAGCCTGCCAGGACAGAGCAGCCCCTGGCGTGGGGATGTGCTCCGGGGCGAGCCCCGCCGCCGCGTTCGCGTTCATGTTGGCATGAGCTGGGCGAGGACTCCCATAGTTGGAACCTGCCGGGGGGGAAAAATATTAAAATAAAATGGAACAGAGAAATTTGTGAAGACATATTGAACCGCAGAAGAGAGTCGGAGTACTGCTATTAACAGGACAGGGGCTCAGGCTGATGTTTCACGAGGTTTTTATTATTTTATTTAGGCATCGCCTCATGTACACAAGAGATGGTGCATGGCTCACACCTGCTGACAGCAGAACCTTTGTCCTAATTGAACCTCTGTCCTTCTTGCAGTCTAGATTATTGTATCTTCTTCTACATTCTGATTTTTACAGCTGCAATTGAACCTGAAAATCTTTATTTCTGAAACCTGCTTTTCTCACTCAAACTAAAAGCCTTCTCACCTTTTACGTTTTGTACAGAAGAGTTTTTAAAAAACCTTCCATATCAGCAAGCCTCAAGAGCTGAAGTTAAGGATAAGTGTGGGGTATTGCAGGTAACTCAAATTCTCCATTGTAAACTAATGCTGCTCTGCAAATCTTCGTTCTTGCAGGAGACTCCCAACAAGACTGACGGATATTGAGCTGTTCAAATTGCCTCCAATCAACACAGTCTCCAGAGATCCACAGAAAAGAAACCATACTTCTATTTCTTTTTTACCCACAAGTTTTGCAAGTCAGGCTGTTTGAAAGCTCGAGAGGTGAGGCCAGTCCTCCTCACCTTGTCGCTGAGACATGCAGCACTCTGCTGCCTGGTACGTGGCAAAGGACCCAAACGAGATGATCGAGTCCTGTCACAAAAATATTCATGCTTTTTCAAGATTACCTCAAGGTAAAGTGAAAATTTACCAGTGAGGTTAATTCTCTCTGCAAACAGTAGTTGTGTATGAGCCTGAGAGCAGCCTGAGCAGAAGGTGCAGTGGGGCACAAACCAGCACACAAAGGCAGGGCTCATAGCCTTCGTGCTCTGTACCTTCCTGTGCAGAAAACTGAGGCCAACCAACCTATATTGAGGAATTGGAACCAATTCCACATCCTGAAAAACTGGTGGATGAACAACTGAATCAACGGAGAAATATATTTTAAAAGCATAAATTGGTGAGAGTGCTAAAACCCAGCAGTCCCAATTATGCAGCTTCTTTAGTCAAAAGTGAGGAGGTGTATGCATCTGCCCAGTCACAACAATGGAATATACACAGCAGGTGACATGCAGCTCATTTTGAGGAGGTCTTAGCAGTACAAAAAATGAAGTCACTCTTTCAAGCCAGTGCAGTTGTTCCAGTGTTTCAGTGAAGACAGCTAAGTCCCCTGTGCCTCTCAATGAGGCTTTTCCAGTGACTCAAATTAAAACCTTGATCACTTCAAAAGGAGCCCATTTTGAAACTTCCAGAATTCTTTGGACTGTGCTTCAGCTGAGTTCCGTAAGAACTTGTGAAAGATTAACTGCATTTACCCCAGACACTTTACAGAACAAAATGTAAGCCCTGTTAAAAAAAGGCAGCATAGAATCTACACAAAGTCACAACAGCAAACTTTGATTAAGAAGAACACCTTGTTTAGGTATGTCCTACGTCATATTCAAGAGACTACTTTAATTTGCTGTGGTCTGGTGAGTTTGCCTGCAGCCCATAAGTTGAGGCACAGGTAAAAGGAGGCCTGAGGGGTCTACAGATCTTATTCCTCCACTGTTCAGCCTCAAAACCCTGCCCACTCCCAAGGCTGGTGCTTCCATTTCCATCTGAGCAGCAGACAATGCTTCAGAAAAAGTGGGACACAAGTGGGACAGGGAGCAGGAACCCAGGCAAGGAATTGGATCACCTATCTCAAAGCAAGCTCAAAACCTCCTGCTGACCACATTCCACTTCATATTTGTGTAGAAATACAGGGTTACTGAACAGGACAGGTGGGCTCCTGTCATCAAAGCAAAGGCAAGACCACTCAAAACTCTGTTTCATTCACAATATCAGATGAAAGACATTTAAAACCAGGGACTTGGCAAGGTCTCCTTGAGTGGAAATAATTACTCAGGATGCATATTTCATAGCTGGATGTGCAGTGCCAAGGTATCACAGCACTGACTGCACTGCAAATGAATTAAAGCAGGTAGAATAAATCCAATTACATCGACTCACGGAGTGCAACAGGATATGCTTCTGCCTAGAAAGCATTCAAGATTTGTAAATTCATCTCACTGAATCGCAAGGAAGGACATGATAGAGTCAGATGTTACTTCATGTCAGGCATTGCCATAAGATTTTCAGGCTGTTACAGCCTCTTTACACAGCAGGGAAATCTAGAGCTTGTCTCTGCTCACTGAAAAACCTCCCAGTTGCAAACCAGCCAAAGGAAGCTGATGAGTAATGTGACTCTCATATGTGAAAGGGAAAGCTGAAAGAAACAAGGCATGGGAAATGGTTAATTCACATCCCTCAGATTTTGAAAGAAAAAGAGCTTTCAGAATCACACGGGCTAAGCAGATTTCCTCCATGAAGCAGGCAATCAAGTGGCAGACAAACTTAGTTTTCTAAGGCTAAGCAAATTGTGCTCAGCACTACTCATGGGATACGTATTTATTTTCAGACTAGTTCCAGATGCAGTTTTGCTCTTCACCATCTATTTGACCTCCCTAGCCTGAGGCACGCTGGAAAGGAAAAATAGACAGAAAATTACTCTAATTATTCTCCAACTCCAGCTCTCCTTTGATACTGACCCATTGGAGTGGATAAGAAAGATGTGTGTTTTCCAGTAAAAGCAAACTTGCTGATCCCTCTCCACAGTGTTCTCATCATGCTGACTAGACCATGTGGCCCTGTAAATAAACAGCTGCTGCATCTTAATGAAGACTTTTCTGCAGTTTGGGAATGTGTCAAGCATCTTTATTACTATTTCTAATTAGTTTTGTTCCGTACGAGGATCCAAGTTCATGCATTTTGACTTTGATGTGCCAGCAAAGTTAAGGATCCAGCTTTTGGTGGCTTTATTGGTTTTGCTTCTAATATGATCAGCAGTCCCATAACAAAGTGCTTTGTCTCAAATTAATTTCAAAGGACGAGTCAGTAATGACAGATTTATATTAACAAATATTACAAATATTGATTACTGATAAGGATCTGTCTGTTTTATGAAGCTCAGAGGCTGCAGACAGGATCTGTAGTAAATGACTAATGGCAGTGACAAATGACTTGTTCTAGAGGTACTTTATAGAAACAGCTTGAATAAAAAAGTGAAGCTCCCACAGCTACATTCAAGAGCTGAACAAAATATTTTCAAAGACAGCATAGCCCAAGTCTCAGGGAGAATGAAATCCCACCCTATAATCTAAATGCTTAGGGTTAATTCCTGGGAAGTAAGGAGAACACAGTTCACACTGAACTCGTGAGGTACCATGCTGAAATTTCACCTACAGCACTCATTTCTCCCCCACCACAACATTTTTACTGCAGACTGAGAGCTGCAGCTCCTGGATTTGGGTTTTTTCTACTTGCAGTGTAGCAGTGAAATACTTCACTCAATTTCCCCACTCCAAATAAAGTTTCACACCACCAAATGCATCATTGTTAAGCTGGATGTCGAGCAGAAGCAGGAAATGGAGATTGAGGCCCTCCCCAAATGCAATATCTCACTAAGCACTGTGATCCACAGCATCATCACCCTGCTAATCCCCACCACCCTTCAGCAAGAATTTGTGCTGCTGACTGTGTCCAGCTGGAGCACAAAATTCTGCTCTCTCAAGTCCTTCTGTGCTACGGATCATGAATTTAAGCATCTGAATAAAATTAAACTGAAAAGTTCCTATGTGTGTACAAGTCTGATTACAAAGTCTTTGGAAAAGACTTTCACTTCTGAAAAAAAAAAATGCAGGTGTGCAGAACTTAAACAGATGCAGAAACAACAGGAACAGAGGTCTCAAAAATCAGAGTTAGGTCACAAAAGTAACAGGTGAGGTTGCTCCACAACAGGAAAGTTGCACAAAGTTTCTGATGTTGAAAGCTTACAACTAAACCACCTAAACTGTCGTTACCAAAAACACTACTAAAATACACAGTGATGACCATTAATAGTTTTATGAGTGGTATTTGCATTCTAATACCATCTGACATGCCACCTATCAACTGTCATAAAAAACCCCAACTCTGCAGTGACCATTTGACACAAGTGATTTGACACAAGTGAATGACACAATGGAATAGCAACCTCTGAGGTCTCTTGACTTCATCTGCTTTGCCATACATTTATCTCAGAGAAATTTGTGTTTAGATTAATTATTTAAATGAAAATAGACCTATCCTAATGTGGGGTGTCATTATTCTCTTTTTCCCCCCCTGTCTTGAAGTGATTTTATGATGTGTATCTCATATCGCTCACTCTATGCCCAGGAATAAATTTTGTGCCTTTAAAACTAAGTGAAAAAAAAAAAGACAAACTTTTCCAAAACAGTTTTGTCCTCCAAAATTATTCTAACTACTCCTCTCTACTTCTTCTGCAGTGGGGAGATAGCTGCTGCTACTACAACTACTGTTGTTAAAAATATAAAAACCACCCTTCCTTACTTTCCAGCCAACTTTAAACTTTGTTTCTCCAGAGAAAGACAAAAAGTTAAACTTTATTTCCTTAGAACTTAGAAATTTCCTGAGAACCTCCTTAGAACTTTAACTTCTTCTTCTTTCTAAAACTATCCATCACCAGAACAAAATCCGGGAGGCCCAGAGGGGCCTGTGCTGAAACCACAACTCCAAAGAAGAAAAAACAAACCACACACACAAAAAAACTTTAAAAATCTTCCAAGTTTCTCTTCACAACAAAAAAGTTTATTTAACATTATTATTCTTACGTATTTATTAAATAAATGGCTTTATTTCTGCTTCACTTTCCTCAAAAAAATATATTTTTCCTAAAAAAAATTAAAATTTTTTTTTAAATTACAATATTTTTTTAAAAAAATAAAATTTACTACAACTTACTTTCTATCAAAAAATATATTCCTTTAAATTTGTCTCGAACTGAAACACACAAGCACACAGGGAAAATGTTATAAAATACTGAGGTGAGAGGGGTCGAAATCAGGAGCACGAAGAACAATGCACAAAAAAAAGTCAGTGAGTGTGTGAGATCATCTGTTAATGAGGAAGAACGTGGAAAACATTGATCCATTTACCAATGGAAAAAAGGAGAGCATTTGATACATGGCTACAAGAAGGATTGGGTATTACATGATATTTTTGCATCAATTTTTACTAAAAAAATAATAATAATCCGTCAAGAGGTGGTGGCTAGCACAAACAATCCCTGAACCAGAACAGGTTTTGTTTCCAGCTGTGAAAGGGAAACAAGTGCTTGGGTAATGCCCAAGCTTNCAAGTTTCTCTTCACAACAAAAAAGTTTATTTAACATTATTATTCTTACGTATTTATTAAATAAATGGCTTTATTTCTGCTTCACTTTCCTCAAAAAAATATATTTTTCCTAAAAAAAATTAAAATTTTTTTTTAAATTACAATATTTTTTTAAAAAAATAAAATTTACTACAACTTACTTTCTATCAAAAAATATATTCCTTTAAATTTGTCTCGAACTGAAACACACAAGCACACAGGGAAAATGTTAT
>VZRF01008243.1:120411-141905 GCA_013396875.1 Vireo altiloquus | reverse complement strand
TCAGAACACACAGGCACATAAAAAATACATGACTTAAGACTGTTTACCATAGTTGAGACTAAACACTTTTTTTTAAAAAAAAAATCTGAACAAAAATATAATTTTCAAGAACTGTGTTTCAATTGAAAGGAGATCTCAGTTTTCCTTTCTTTCCCTCCTCAAAAACAAGGAGGATTTTCTTTTGCATGCCATCCACAGAAGAGGCAGTGACCTTCTAGCCACGTGAAAAAAAAAAGTCCATTTCAATGAAGAGCACAAGTGCACAAGCTGCTCTCACTTCCAGCATCAAATGCCTCCAAGTTAAATATTTACACTCGAAAATTAACTCCTGACACTGCATGGCAAATCAGTGTAACTTTGCCAACACGGCTGAGATTCTGAATTTTCTGGTGAGAATTTCTCCCTCCCTGAGAGGACAGGCAGCACAACAGAAAGCTGGCTCGTGATTAAGGCACAAGACTACAAGGAATAATAATAAATAATAAATAATTCCCTACTGAAGTAGAGCATGGGACAACTCTTCCTCAAAATCACCACATAAATAGTTCTCTCCCTGCAAAAATCCCTAATTTCAGAGTATGTTGAAATTGCTTCCCAATAAGATCATTCCCCTGCATGCGCAGATCTTGGACATACCAGAGATACAGACAATGAGACACAAATTTCTAGGATTTCCCTTAAAATTCTGTGGTTTTCAATGAACACAGCTCAGGTGTTTAGGGTGGATTGGATTTTTTGAGGGTTTTTGTGGGGTTTTTTTGAGGGTGGGGAGAAAGGAGATAGCACTGCTCCTGTTGCACTGTGGGCTTTTTTAATTAAAAGACACAATCCTGTACTTGTAGTAAAAAAACCAAATTATATTCCTTTCTCCTGATAAATTTGGGGTTTAAAGCAACTCTCTGTTCTGCCTCTTCCTCCTTCTGCCTCCTGCCACAGAGGCATCTCACCAAACCTTGCCCAGGAGAATGTAGAAATCTCAAGGTTTGAAAATCCTCAGCAGACACAAAAATCCATTTAGCTTGAGAGGTTTCTCTTCCATAAATATGGATTCAAGAGAACCAGACTGGAAGGCAAAATTTGGGTGTTTTTTAGAGATGAGGAAGAGGGGGAGGAAAGCATGAACCCTACCAACTGATAAACCCCTAGGCAAGAGTCTGACGTGAAAGGTGTGATAATTGATGAGAGGTCAACTCAGCTGAATCACAAATTCTATTAGGAGATAAATTGATTAGGGTGAGAAGGTCTTAAGAGGGCAATTTCTTTCAAAGCACTTGCTTTTTTCTTTTTTTTTTTTTCCTTTTGTGACTTTCAAGCTACAGGAAAGCCCAAAGAACCTCCCAAAGAATCCTTTTTGGTGGCTTGAGATGAGTTTCTGGTGGCACCAGAAATCAGGAAAGGGAACACTTCACTTCCACCACAGCTCAGTGAAACATCCTTAAAGCTCAAAAACAGCAACAGAGGACTATGACAAGCATCTTTGTGCTGATAACAGCGTTTGAATTTGTCTCAAATAAGCCAATCAGCCTTGTGTTTGAAGGAACAGCTACCAGGGATTTTTACAGAAACCCACAGCTCTCCTGGGATAACACAATCTCCTGCAGAGCACAGAGCACAAGGGCAGCCCCAACACCGAAGGGCAAGTAAATAAAACCCCAAAGTTCCTCCCCCTGAGGCAGCTGGAGATGCACATCTCATGGTGTATTGCTTTGATACACCTTTTTAAAGTAGGGCACCTATTTTTAGGGCACCTGTCAGCCCAAAACCTCTGCAGCTCTGTGCACACACATCGCAGGGAGCTTCTTGGAGCAGCACCAGCCTTCCTGGGCAAGCTCCAGGCACAAATGGAGACACCAAGAAAGAGCTTTCTCCTTTAAATACAACTTTTTCCACCATTTGTCTGAATTCTTGTAACCACCATTACAGATCCTGGGTGCAAGCCCATCTTTGATAAGGTTTCCTAGACTTCAGTAAAATATCTCTGGAGCTTAACTGTAACTCATTTCTTTGGATTCTTCTGACAAACCTGTCATCTTAACTGCTCATTTTCTTATTGGTGAATGATTATTCTCCACTTAGTGAGTAACCTAAATATAACTTCTTTACAGAAATTAAGCTCTTACACCTCAAAAATAATCCTCACTGCATTAGATGGTCTCCAGATTCCTTGTCTGAGAATGCAGAGTGGGATAGAAACCAGTACACAAACCTGCTAATTTGATTTTGCTGTCCCCTACCCAAACCATTTTTAAAAAGGGATCTTGTCTAAACCCCCTCCACAGTCAGTGCAGAGGATCATTCCTTCCATCCTTAGGACAAGTTTCTGAAACACAAGTGAAAGCAGCTGCTCAAAGTGCCAATCTCTCTCACTGCACAGAAGTAATCTGAAGCATAAGTTTAATTGCAGAACAAATTCAAGTGGATTAAATGAGATTAAATGTCGCCCGTTTATTTGTGGGGAGCACATGCATGCACATGTGCTTGTGCACAAGGTAGAGAGAAACTCTGCAGCTGCTCTAGCCCAATTCTGTAGCTGCTCTTGGCCCCAAACCTGCCACACAATTTGGAAAATATGTACAAGCCTATGATACCTAAATAATTCAGAGCCTGCAATTCCAATAGGCTTCATCCTAGAAAAATCAATCAGAGTTCTTCCACAACTCATAGTACCCTAGGTCCAGAAATAGCAGCCTGTTCCCATTTACAGCAGATGATGGCCAAAAAGCACAAAGGGATCTCTGTATGGGTCTGTATCTGAGTTACAGCCAGCAGACATTTCAATAAAGACAGACCCACACAGGAAGAAATCAAACTTTTGCACCCAAATTGTGACCAGCCCTGATAAACAACAGACAGTGGCAATTCTGACAAGCTGAGAGGTTTTGCTTCCTCTTGCAGCAGTGTCCAGCTGCACAAAGGCAGACAGCAGCAGGGCTTGTGGGCTCAGCACGTGTAGAAAAGGAGAGTTTAAATCTAAATTTCCTACCCCAGCCATAGGAACTGGCTGCCAGCCCTCCCTCACAGTGCCATGCCCACACCAGGAAGACATTAATCCGCATTATGACACAATAACTCGGATTAAAAGGGACCTCTGAAGGCCATCTGCTCCACATCCTCCTCCTTTTCAGCCCTCTCCCTCAAAGTGGTCAAATTTCATCAACCTCTGGCCCTGCAGCAGCACTGCTGCTACCTCTGAGTCTGTGTGCAGGGCTGTGAGAGCTCACCCAGATCAAAGATTCATTCAGGTACTGGGCACACAATTTAAGAGAACACATAAATATAAATATATCTCATATCTCTCTAATATATATATATAAAGTATATATACCTCATATATATCTTATATATATATAAAATAGATATATCTCTTATATATGTATCTCATATGTATATACCTCCTATATATATAAAATATATATCTCATATGTATATATCTCCTATATATATAAAATATATATATATATCATAGATATGTATCTCATATATATGTATCTCATATGTATATATCTCCTATATATATAAAATATATCTATATCTCATATATATGTATCCCATATGTATATAACTCATATATATATAAAATATATATGTATCTCATATATATATCTCATATATACATCTCATATACTTATCTCTCTCTCTAATATATATATATATATCTCATATATATCTCTAATTTCCAGAGGTACCTACAACATCATCCTCAGTGGAAACCAAGACATCAGCACACATGCAAAACAGTCACTTAAAAATTATTTGTTGCTTTCCAGAAAGGCAAAAATTTATTTTAAGCCGCGTTTACCTAATTTTAGATTATGCATGCAATATCCTAATAAATTAAAGATGCACTCCCTTCTTGAAATGCAGGCAGTTTCAAAGGAAAAGGTATTATAAGATGCTTCAAGTGTCAAAACTGGCTTTGATTTCAGCTGTTAATCTTAGTGTTCTGAAAAAACACATTTTTCTATTTTTAAAATGTGATTTTTTTTTTTCTTCCCCTGATGCTTGGAATTATACCAACAAAACATCACCAAAAACCAACTGAAGAGGAAAGTTTGAAACAAGCTACACAAAATGTTCTATCAAATCCTAAGAATTAAGTGAGTAAAAAGAGAATAGGTTGGTGTTTCTCCCAATTTCAGTCACCTAACTCATGTTATCTCGCTCTTGAATAACTTTAGACAAAATAAAAGTATTCAAGCAGGAGGGCTCTTTGTAACTTAAGGTGTTAGAGAAAGATCATGCAAAAAAAGGCAAAGTTTGAACTGAGGGAAGAATAAAAGCTTCTTCCATTCTCTATTTCCTTTCATGCACAAAATGCCAAGAGGTTCCTTCACACACAACATGCTCTGCAAACCAAGGAAAAGGTTTGAACCTCCCTTCAAGCAAACCCACAGCAAATTCCTAACCACATGAATATCAACCATGCTATGCAACCAAGGAAAACAGTGGCTTGGTTAATATTGAGGGTGATATTAAAAGATAATTAAACAACAACAACAAAAAAAAAACCAAAAACAAAATCATTCATTTACCCAAAACAGAACTTTGTGATCTAGAGATATTATGGCATGGAGGAAAAACATTTTACTGAGTTGTTTGGTACCTAAAGTAACATGTTCTATCTCCAGTATGCAGATTTTTCTCTAGTATTTTTTATCAATTGGTATCTTCTTGCTGAATGTTCCAAGTCTAAATATTGAGCATGTGTAATGTACAGATGCAAAAACAAGCACTCTTGGCTTGCTCTGCTGGTTATGAGCATTTCCAAACTAAATAAGTCACTAATCAGGAGATTGCAACTGGAGCAAAGAGGGGAGCTAAAGGGGAGAGATAATAAAGGGTGGGGGAAATTATCAGGAGACAATCTCTGCACTTTGCAGGGTCAGCATCGCAAAAGAAGCAAGAAATTTCCTATAAAACATTTTCTCTGATAGCATCTGAACCCTGGCCAAGGGATTCTGTGTTTCTGCTGCTCCTCAGAGAGCACACAAAAAAAAAGGAAAACAAAAAATCTCAAAAACCCAAACCAACAAACTAACAAAATGTCTTGGAGTGACTTTATGGTGTATCCCATATTGTCTGCCCTATGCCCAGAAAATGAATCTTATGCCTTCCTATGCCTTTAAACTGAGCCTGAGAGGGGAGAGAAGGGAAAAAAAAAACCAGACAGCCAGAGGAAAATTCTCCAGTGATTTTGTCTCAAACCAGGAAACAGAAAACCTCCAAACATCCAGCTTATTTAAAAGGATTAAGCACCTCTTACTACCTCTGGAGTTTCCCATCAGTGCCCTCCTTGTCTGGAGGGAGAAGGTGCATGAGGGTTAACTCCTCTTCCATGACTGGGCTGATTTGTCCTTGCTGTCTCCAGAATGAACCAACACACAGAAACACAGCCCTGGATGAGTTTCAACCCACGTGTGAGCCTAAAAATCCAGGGAAAGGAGCTGTGCAGAGCATTACTGTGGAACACAACATGGCAAGCCCCTGTTCTAGAACCCACACCTCAAAAAGAACAGTAAAACACTTCAGAGAACTGAGAAAAAGAGGTATGAGAAATGTAGAGTGGGATAACATCTTCAGCAAAAGGCCAAAAATAGCTGCACCTTTTAGCCTTACCTAAAAGAGAGTATTAAAAAATTGCTCAGAATTAACGAGCACGTGCAAGGTTTTTGACACACCTCATGACGCTTTCAACTGAATGGAATAACCCTTGTTACACTCAATGTTTGGTAGCTGTAACTAAGCAAATTCAGATGTCTAATGAGGTGGATGCTGGCAGCAATGAGGAGACCCAACCAGTGGAAACTTAACTCTGAAATGTCAGGAGTCGCTTCCACTTGATCTCCCTGCCTAATTTTCTAATGACCCTTTTGGTGACCAAACAGTAGGATGCAGAAACTGTTGGGAGAGATTCTTCAGCTTGGCAGATGTCCCCAAAAATCTGTTATCCACAGACAGCCCAAGGACAGTAGGGAACTCAAAACTATCGGGATGGTATTTAAAGTAACCCCAGTTGGAAATGTCTGTGTGAAAAATGTACATTTTGCAACATGTCGAGGCCTGTAGTGGGATAAATGCAACATTTTCCCATGTAGACTGGGGATCCCCATTGTCCTTATTTCAAGTTATTTGCAGTAAAATGGCTTAATCAGAAAAGTAGTGCTACAAAAACAGTTAGGTTATTTTAAGTAAATTACTCCCACTTAAATCCATACATTTCCTCTTGTTTTGAGTCATTGTATCATTACCAGGCACAGACAGTAAATGAGCATTCAAAAGCAAATGGTGAAACCATGACAGAAAACATCAGCGACAACCCAATGCAAAATAACTGAATAGCTTTTCAAAGAGGCAAAACATATGTTTGTGATTTCTTTAGAAGGATTAAACTGGAAGCCACTGCTGGTAAATACTACGTTTAAAGGTTGTTATTTCATTAAAAAAATCCCCTTACGTCCTATTTTCGAAATTCAGATCTCGCAACTGAGCTCGCAAAGTTCAATTGTTTCACCAGCACCTCGTGAGAAGGGTGAGCTTTGCTTTGAGCTGGTCCATGCCACTGCAGATGCCATCTCCTGTGAGAATCTCTCCTTGGTGCTGATGCCTCAGGTTTAAACTTTTATATCTTTTCAACCCTGCAGTGCCCAGTGTAACTCTGCAGGTCCCTGGAGCTCGTTCAGTGCTGTTCTCTCATGCTCACACTGACATAACAAAGCCTCTCCAGCTCGCTCTCCAAGGACACCCAGACCCTCCTGGGCCCAACAACTGCAAACCTTCATCTTGGGGAGAGAAAGGGGGGCAAGCTTGGGCAAATTCCATCCTTGCCTGGCTTCTGCTTGGGCAATTGATGCTGATATCAAAGTGGGAAGAACTCGGGAGCTGTCATTGTCCATTTTGGGATGCACTGAGGCAGGAGCCTCTGGAGCCCAGAGTGTGACCTCTGAAGGCCTTTCCAATCAATCCCTCCTTTATTCCTTTGCTCCTGTCTAGTCTTCANGCTCCAGGGACCTGCAGAGTCACACTGGGCACTGCAGGGCTGGGAACAGAGAAAAGTTAAAAGTTAAGGCATCAATACCACGAGGCTCAAATGTGCCTCAGGAGGGCCTGGGCAGGGGCTGCTCTCCCTGATTTCCACCCAGGCACAGGGATCAGACATCCCAGGATTGCTGTGTCTGTTCCAGGCTTGGTGACATCAGTAACTCCCAAATGCCATTTCAGAACATGGAGCTTATGAAAATTAAATGCCTTATTAATTTCTTTGCATGCACCTCCTAGGGCAATAGCTTCACATAAGCACACAAAACATAGCTGATCAAGAAAGGAAAATTCATTTTCCAAGCCTATTGACCTGGCACGTTGGGAAGATGAAGAGAGTTTTTAATACTGGAAGATGTTCCTATTACAGGGATCATGACCCACGTAAATACACAAGAGGAGAAGTAAATAACTGCAAAGAACATCTTTCTTTTTCACCCTCCCAAAAGGAAAGAACTATAAGCTTTTGTGGGGGTACGACAGACATTCTGGAAGTCTACATCCTAACACAGAAATAAATTAAAATAGAGTTTGTTTGTATTTTATGTCTAAATGTCCATACTCCAGTCTTTACATTAATCTCCCAAACAGCATCTGAAATTCTGTCAGATCTTCCTGAAATTCTGTCAGATCTTCGTTCATTATATCCAAGGTTGAACAAAATCACAGAGTTTGTGAGACCAGATGAATCTCACACCCAAGTTTATCTTCTCCTTGAGACCCTCCTGGAGAAGGAGTTCCCCATGACTCAGAAGTGGCTCTCCCCAGTCCAGCCATGCTCCATCACCCCACAGCCCCCACAAACCACAGGGGCACTGCAGGGAGCTCTCTCTGCACTGCTGTCACCCAAATGTCACTCTTCCCTGGTGAGTTTGGTGCATCCCAGCCAGGGAGTGAAGCCTGGATGATGGTGATGCAACCCCTCTGATGCTGCATCTCCTGCCCTTGCCATCCCCACTGACTCTGCCTGGAAAGCCAATCTCCCTCCTAGAGCTGCCTGCTTTGCATTCACAAAGTTTCCCACTCCTGAACACAGTCCTAGGAAAAATGAGTTGTTCTCACCCCAGATGGAGGCAGGGATATTCCTCAAGAAGCAGCTCCCATGAATTTCCAGCTGGGATTTTTCCTGAGTTTTTTTTTATTTTTCTTACCTGCCTTTTCTTTGCCAATTTCCTTTGTTTAACAGTGTGCATCCAGGCAGGAATCACACACTGAAAGCATTTGCATTCACACAGGCCACCTGAAAACAGGTGACTTAAACCTAATATAGGCACAGAACTCCTTCCTTCACACCATGCTTCTGCTGTCGACAGCCAGGATTAGAAATCAACACACGTGCATGAGGTAGAACTCAGTTCACTAGTCCTAGCAATCTAAAATCTGACATTTAGTCTGACTTAGTCACCAAAGCTTTAGCTATATAGTCAAGGCAGAGTTAAGCAGCTCCCAAAAAAAGCAGCTTACCCCCCCTGTTTCAGACATCTGTAATGTTCTTGGGCCATGGCTGCCTTCCTCTCCACTCACTACACACCAGCTCTGAAGGATTAGTTCTAACCAGACAATTTAAACACCTACAGTGAGGTAAAGAGAAATCTGTGCCAAATGATCAGTTTTACTACATGAAGAATGACAACCTGGAAACACAGACCATTTCTCTCTTATTTCATACCATTCTATTCCTTTCAAAATCTTTCATAACACAGCCAGATCCCTCCAATCACAGCCACTTATTCATTCTGGTCCACTAAGCAAATTATACTTCTGCCTATATATACACACAACTGTGTAGGCACAGTGCAACTGCAGACATCTCAAAGACATTCTAATGGCTCCCAAGAGTAGATCATTTTTTCCAGCTATTTGGAAACAAAAATAAAAACGCCTCGTGATACACACTCCGGGAAGGCAGCAGATAAAAATCAGAAATATCTGTGTATCTAGGTTTGCTATTCCAGCCCTCCAGGGCTGGAATAGCAAACCTAGATACACAGATATTTCTGATAAGATTGTGATAAGTGTGAGTAGATTTGGGAGGAAAAGAGAGGCCTGATCCCTGCTATCCATGCACGCTGTGTGCACACCACGCTGTCCCCAGAGGGAGAGCAGGCAACAGCTCCCTTTCCTATCAGCTTCCCATCTGACCACGGCAATATCTGCATTCAGGAGAAACACCTTTTGTCTCTGCCATTCCCACCCGAGGGGGAAAACCCCCACTCATCCTGATTGCAAAGTGTCTGGTTCAAAAATTCCGACTGAGTGGTTAAAAACAAGACAAGAAACCTTCACAGACAATAAACCCTCTAACTAATTAAAGTTAGAAAGTGGAATGTTTATTTAGGTGGGCACGGGAGTCGCTTCCTAGAGACGTGCCAGCCCTATACAAGATTATTTGCTCTCTATTTATTTCACAAAGTGTTACATATTAATCACATGCACATCCCCAGCACCTCCCATTCCCTGCTTCCTATTAAAATGAGGCTATCAGTCCCCTGCACATGAGTGGTTCTTTTCCTGATCTGGGTCGGTGGTCTTGGTTTAGGTTGGTGTGATGCCTTTCCCTGGTCTTAAAATTAAAGCCAAAACACAGTTTATGGAGAAAAGGGGTTTTTACCTCGGGATTTATTTCAGGATCCTTGGGTACAGCACTTGGTCCAGGTGGAATGCCCCGAAAATTCATGCACCACCACCACGCTGAAATACACACAATTATAGGCCTTGCTAATTAGCACACCTATCAAAGATCCCCCAATGAGAGGCTGGAGTGAAGCCCTCGTTGTGAGGAACCTTCCCCCTGGCTGGGCCTGTCTGAGGTTCCAAAATGTGTTCTGGAGAGGCCCTTGGTGTCTGGGGCTCCCAGGATGTTTGCTCTCCTGGTTTAACGGTGCCGTGGGGCTGAGCTGAGTTATCAGCCTTGGGAAGTCACAGTGTGTGGGCTAAAAGCACTGAGAATACATCAAACTGTATAAAAGGGTGTGTAAGAGGGGTATAAAAGAAAAAGCAAAAAATCATCCTGGTATCAGATGGTCTCGAAGGATGAAGTCAGGAAAGTCTTCATCAACATGAAGTCTCTACCTTCCATTGTGGGTGAGCTGCAAGATTCCTCCTGGCCTCGACTCAGATCTCCTACCTGTGCTTGCTGTAATTTTGCCAGCTTCCTTTGTTCCTATGACAGTTCATTTATGACAAGCAAAGTTTAAGACAGGTAGATAACAGTGAATAGCACTAAACTTCTTGGCTAAATTTCTAACTCTTATACTTTTGGTTCCATCAGTACAAACTGTTTCTAACTCCTGGCTAAAGTTTAACTCTCCATAATCTTGACTCACAGCTTCTGTGCACTGATTCCTCACAAAACCTGTCTGATCATTCCTTTGCAGTTCCCAAGACATCATCCCCCATCCGTGGCTGTTACACCCCAACTACAAAACTGATCAGCACCAGGGAAAGATCTCACTCACAAAGAAGAGAATCCTCTTTACTTATTGATGTACAGCCTCATTATTGAAGTTAAGGCTCCTCGGAATAATTGGTGTTAGGGCTGCAGGCAGATGACTCAGCCTGGCCTGGGTAACCAAACAGGACATGGAAAACTACTGGCTGTGACATGAGAAACCACCAGAGGGGATAACAAAGCCAGAAGGTGACAAGAGTTACAGGTGGCACTGTGAGAAATGGCCAAACCCCACACAGCTCAGAGGGAGTTTGTTCAGAGAGGAACAAACTTCACACTTACTGGGGTCCTACAGGGGACAATCAGAGGGACAGCAGTGCCCAGGAAACTGTGTTAGAAATGTGAAATAAAGCCAGGATTACTGAAAACCAGCAACACCAAATTCGGGTATGGAGGTAGAAAAGCTGGGGCAGCGGGGAAAACAAAAACCAAAATTAGGGTTGGATTGTTTGATCTGAAGAAGACTGGAATGAGAAGGGAGACACAAAGGCAGAGAAAAAGCAATTCAGCAGAACTGGAAAGGGATAATGTCACTCATGGCACAACAGTGGTATGGGGGTATCCATCAGGAGCCCTGGCCTTGATCACCACCAGGACAAAATAACCAAGCTGTTGTTCCAATCATACTGATGCCTTAAATGGCTACCTAGAAACAGAGACCAGACAGGAATAAAGGAGGGATTGATTGGAAAGGCCTTCAGAGGTCACACTCTGGGCTCCAGAGGCTCCTGCCTCAGTGCATCCCAAAATGGACAATGACAGCTCCCGAGTTCTTCCCACTTTGATATCAGCATCAATTCCCCAAGCAGAAGCCAGGCAAGGATGGAATTTGCCCAAGCTTGCCCCCCTTTCTCTCCCCAAGATGAAGGTTTGCAGTTGTTGGGCCCAGGAGGGTCTGGGTGTCCTTGGAGAGCGAGCTGGAGAGGCTTTGTTATGTCAGTGTGAGCATGAGAGAACAGCACTGAACGAGCTCCAGGGAACTGCAGAGTCACACTGGGCACTGCAGGGCTGGGAACAGAGAAAAGTTAAAAGTTAAGGCATCAATACCACGAGGCTCAAATGTGCCTCAGGAGGGCCTGGGCAGGGGCTGCTCTCCCTGATTTCCACCCAGGCACAGGGATCAGACATCCCAGGATTGCTGTGTCTGTTCCAGGCTTGGTGACATCAGTAACTCCCAAATGCCATTTCAGAACATGGAGCTTATGAAAATTAAATGCCTTATTAATTTCTTTGCATGCACCTCCTAGGGCAATAGCTTCACATAAGCACACAAAACATAGCTGATCAAGAAAGGGAAAATTCATTTTCCAAGCCTATTGACCTGGCACGTTGGGAAGATGAAGAGAGTTTTTAATACTGGAAGATGTTCCTATTACAGGGATCATGACCCACGTAAATATACAAGAGGAGAAGTAAATAACTTCAGAGAACATCTTTCTTTTTCACCCTCCCAGAAGGAAAGAAATATAGCTTTTGTGGGGGTATGCAGACATTCTGGAAGTCTACATCCTAACACAAATATAGCTTTTGTGGGGGTATGCAGACATTCTGGAAGTCTACATCCTAACACAGAAATAAATTAAAATAGAGTTTGTTTGTATTTTATGTCTAAATGTCCATACTCCAGTCTTTACATTAATCTCCCAAACAGCACCTGAAATTCTGTCATTTGTACATAATTTTTCCATTGTGTTGTAGCTGCAGAATCAGGCTTAGGTGCTTCCTACTGCTGTTAGCAGAACAAGCTACATGAACTAGAGGTTTAAAACCTTAAGATGACAAATGGGACTTTCCATCTTCTCCAGTAATTCTGCCTTTAAGTAGTATCCTAAAATATCATTCCAGGACTGACACAGGGAGAGGAGTAATAGGATGCACCAATGTATTAATCCATCTGAGCTTACACCACACTCCTTTTGAAGGATCAAACACCACTGATAACCTGCTACAAGAATACATTTCTTTCCCCCTGGTATTTGTAGAATTGACCTCACACAGGGCTTTTTTCCCATCCCTATTTCTCATAAATAATGAGTCCTCTGGCCCTATGGTGTGCCTACCAAAATCCTGAGGAGCACCCAGCCCGACCCAGCTCTGTATTCTGTGCACTGATGTTCTCCATCAGAAACCCACATAGAGTGCAGCACACAGAACCTCAAGAATCCATGCCCCAAAATAAAAATTTAAAAAGCGTTCTGGTGAAATAAGAGCAAATTCGAGGCAAGGCAAGATAACAGCAAAGCTCTCAATAAGAATGCTAAGTGCTGGAAAAACAGATAAAGAACTGCTGACCCATATGTACTTATTTAGATGCAAGCTTTGCCCTGAAACAGCAGGATGTATGTTCCAGTCAAATGCATATCTCTGCACAGAAATACTCCAAGCTGTGTAAACCACATGGCAAATTAAAAGCACTTAAGGAGATGTCTAAGCATAGCGTTTCATAGAAAGTAGCAGAAGTTGCATTATCAGCATCAAAACCTTCCTGCAATGTTTGGTTGAATTATTCATGCTTTAAGATGTGATCCTTTTTTAAGCCCTTCACATTTGACCAAGTGCTGTGATACTTTCCCAGGGATCCTGCCAGGCACCTGGAAAGCTCCATGCTCAATTTTCCTCAAGTTTGATACCTGTTTTTTTTTTTGTTAATTTTATTTTCAACTACTTTGGTTGTCTTTAAGAACTGCCAGTAGCAAGTCCCTCTTGTTATTTTTGACTGATTTCCTGGCATGCATAGAAGCTTTTATCCCTGCATGTGAGATGGGAGACAGGCTTTCATCTCTCATGATCTTTCTTGACACTCTTTGAAAGCCTTCAAGTCATGTTCATCTTGGTCTTTCACCCTCTGCTTTTATTTCTGACTTTTGCCATAATGGCTGAAAAGACAAGAGATACTCAGAGACAATCCATTCCAGTCACCACTGTCCCAATTGCATTTGGTTTCGAATCCAAAATTAAAATGAAACTATTAACTCTTTTGGTCATAGTGCAAACCCAAAAAACTAAATTAAGGATTTGTTTTCTCGGCATATTCCCTCACGACTTTGCTCATTTCTGATTTAAGCAATGAGCTCTGTTACATTAAACAAACAGCAAACAATTCTCAAGGAAAACTCCAGAGAAATTGTTTTGAGAGTTCAGCAGCATGTGCTGCTGCAGACAGGACCAGCACATCCCAAACACCTGCTAACAAAGGTTTTATACTCAGAATTTGTGCCAAAGCCAGTGAGAACCTGCCAGGCAAGAGACTGGAGTTGTGTCTCTCAAGCCATTCACTGATTTATGAGTTCACCTTTGACGCTGCTGGCACTAAACAAAACTGATGCCTGCAAACCTCAGGCTTTTCACTTAAAATTTTCACTCAGGTGAAAGTGATGTAAAAATTCCACGTAATCCACTCCTAGCTATTGCTCCTGAATACAGCCATACTAAAGTTCCACTAAACCCACAATTAAACCTGATCACTTTCAATTTTCACCCCATAAATGCCTTTTACTTCTCTCTAAAGACACCAATTTGAATTTAAATTACACCTGAAAACACTCTGTGCATCTATACAATTTATAATAGGCAATAATAACAGGCAGTATACAATTTATAAAAGCAATAATAGGCAATTTAATTATCAGATGTGAATTTCAGCACACAGGTGAAGCTTTCCTCCCTGCATGAGTCAATTTGGTCTCAGCTCCAGAGAGTAACAAATGCTATGGATTTCCTCTGTTTTCCTAATGACCCTTGGGTTTACCTGACTTCATTTGCTGACTTGGCTGTCAATATGTTAAATTCACCCCCAGGAAATGTGACCCCTTCGTGCTTAATTCAAATATCCAATATTTACACACAGGGCCTGCACAGAAAACATCCTTCTGTGAACTATAAGGGAGCTACAAGACAGAAAACCCAGCAAAGTTTGGCATTACAGATCAGTTTTCACTTTCAGCTTCCTGATATTTGTCAACCTGCACGGGAAAAAGGTTCAGCATGAATCCTCCACGCAGTGTGTCCAGGTGCAATAATTCATTTTCCCCTCTGTCTTCCACAGACAGCAATTTTGATTCCTGTATTCACACGGATTACATTTGCTTCTCACCCAGTTCATTGTTGCATTCCTGTAGCCATAACTCAGGAGAACCCTACTGCTAGCAGCTACAGGCCACACAGAATTTCAATTTCAGAATTATTATTATTATTCTTTCAGTTTCAATTTCAGAATCATTATTTTTGCAAATAATGTGTGAAGCAGAATATAGCTCCCACCTAAAAGAGTTGAGCTGACTTACAAGCAAAGAGACACAACTATTCTGTCTATATAAAACATTATTTCACCTCACAAAAAACGTTAGAAGAATATCTGATGTACCAATAATACATATTAAATTTCAAAAATTATATATTAAATTTAAAAACTGAGGTATCTTAAGAAGTCTTACATCCAACCAGCCATATTGGAGAATGGAAGCCCTTTTTTTTCTCCTCCTTTGGAGTAAAGAATCTGAAATCTGATCAGTAACATGAATTCGTTCCTACAATGCCTTTAGGAAGAAATGCTGAGTTAATTACTCAATTAGAGCATATTTACTTTGTAATTATAATGTCATGTTCAGTCATATTCAATTGTTTTTTCCAAAATACCCAAAGGCAATCATACACATAGTGGGTTAAGAACCTGAATATTTTAGATAAATAACAATACCATGTAGAGAAGCATATTTTAAATATGTCATAGAGTATTCTCTAAGGTTAGGTGGCTCCCAGGCAATATTTTCCTTGTAACAATAAACTCTTAAGGTTTATGTAAAAAACTCAAGAAGAGTTCCTGTGCAATTAGCCAGATTTGTTTTATTACTGTGTCTGGTTGGAAAACCACTAAGTTTCCAGTTACCCTTAATAATTACTTTATTTTAACCTTCTGTCTTTTATCAAAGAAGAAAAATTTCCCCGCCCCTCCTAAATTTGTTGAGTTTTTTGGTCCCCAGGTGAGACTTGTGGATTTCTTTTATTTCTTGACAGATTTCTTGACAAACAACACTTTTTTTTTCCTCCCATAGACAAGGCTTTGACTGACACTCTGCTAATTTCTCCCAGCTGTTGAAGGACATTCAACTTGCTGGAGTTTTTTCATGGATTCTGAATATTTTGCCTGCTGAGACAGCCACCGAAATTCAGAACCTTCCATGTGGGACTGCAAAAAGCACAGACACATAAAGAAAAAAAAAGGAGAATTGCAGAAATCCTCTACAAACACACAGTTTTAGCTTTCCTGTGCAAGCTTCTAACATCCCAGAGATTTCCAGAAAAGCAAGAGGAGGCAAAAGCCCCTCAAACACCTCCTGTGTCTGATTAAACACAGAGAGGTGGCAGCAGCTCAGCTGCTGGGTGAGGTTTGGAAATGAGCTCTCCTTAGATACAGGTTGAAAAAATCAGAGCAGGTACCAGGAACAACGTGTGGAGCTCATTTGTTTGTTATGTTTGAGGGGAGTTAAATCCTACAACAGGCTGCCCAGGGAGTTTGTGGAAGCTCCATCCTCAAAGACATTCAGGATTTTCCTGGACAAGCCCATCTGATCGGAGCTGTTTGGGGTGAGGTGTGGAACCACCCCAGCTTCAGCAGGTGCCTTCCATCACCCAGCACAGTTTTATTTCATCCTCACTCCCCAGAAATGCAATTTTTGCAGTGAAACCCGTGCCAGGGAGAGAGCAGCACCTCCCAGAACTCTCTTTTTTTGGGAAGGTGACACGCAGAGCAGGACACCTTCAAAGCCATCAGCAGTGGGTTCTGCTCAATCCCATCTCCTCTGGAGGATGAGCTGTGCTAATCATCTCTCAGCTCCAGATTGCAATAACTCAACCTTGGCACCTGGACAGCAGCCAGCTTGGCCAAATAGAGACAAGATGTGATTCCATCAAATCTCCTGTCACCTCCTACAACACATCTATTGATCTCTTCTCCTTTTGTTCTTTTGCCCTCCCATGCCTCTCACGGACTGCAGATGCACCTATCCAAACCATATGATGTTGTGTTTGGGTTTCTGGGGGAAATTTGGCCAGGCCTTTTGCTCTGGAAATCTCTATACAAGGTGCAGAGAACACCTGTGACTCTTCCAGCTGGAGCAGACCTATCCTGAAACCAGCTCAAGTTCTTGAAGTTTATGCTACTCTCCCAATTACATCTCATCTGTAGAAACAGATAGAAAAACTTCCAGGGACTCTTTCAGGAAAAGGTTTATATTTACTATCCATGGCTCCCTGATGTATTCCACAACAACCTTGCAAGAGCAACAGCTGCCTTTGTGGTCATACAAGCTCACCCCTGGACCCTTTTGTGGTCAGAGGTCCCAACGGGACCACCCAAAATCACAACTGCTCTCCAGCAGAAGAACCCTGAGCCCATCACTGCCCCCTCTGCACTGTGACTTCCTCTCTCATTAGAAAAAAAAAGAAGGCTGAGGAAAAAAATAAAGCTTGAAGTAGCTTAAGTGCACAGTGGTGTTTTTACCCCAATAAAGCAGAAAATTTCTAAAAGTGGTTATCTTTGTTCTTTTTCAATGTTCATTGATAACGTTACAAAGAAGAAATGCCAATTTTTATGTTCAGTGATAGAGGAACTACCAGAAAAAGGAAAAGTGTTCGGTGGCCACCAGCATGTCTGAACCCTTAATAGTGTTTTCTCTTTGTAAAATTAATGATGCTGAAATCCAGCAATAAACATTTTAATGAATACACTTGCTCTCAAATTCATATCGTCCCCACTATCTAAATAAAACCAGTGTTTCAGATAAATGATTGACAAAAAACATCCTGGGTTTGTATACAGTCATCAAAAAAAAGATAGGCAATTGAAGCATTTAATAACATTATGTTTTGTAAAGCATATATCTGCCACTGGTAAAAGCTTTCTTCGGTGTTGATCTGATTTGTTGCGTTCAATAATTTAAGAGAGACTTTTACTGCATGCAGTCACATCTGTTATGCTGGTTGGTAGTCAATAAATTTAGAGAACACTTGCCCAGAAGAGGTCTTTTATTTGCTGTTCCTGAACTGGAATGACTGTTCCCTTCATTATTTCCCAGAAAGGGTTAAACAAAACACTTCCTAGTGCATGAAAAGTCCACAATGACAATCCACACACACAGAAGAAGTCAATTTGAGAGTGATTGCCATTCAGATAAATCCTATTTTAAGCATGGATGTTGAAGCACTTTCCACAAAACTGAAAGCAAGCAAGCCAAAACTAAGCATACATGGCAGCCCTGCAGTTACAGAGCACATCCCCTGAAGTGTTTTGAGGAAACAAAAGGAAAAGACGAGGACAAATAATTCAAAGTAAATGTCTCGGTGGGATAAATTGATTCCACATGGCGAGGCTGTGCCACATCTGCTGCAGGGAATTGCTCAGATGAAACCCCAAAAACATATTTGGGGTGGAGATGCAAGCAGGAGGGAGGTCCCTAAAGGTGCCTTGGCTGCAGAGAGCACAGCAGGTAAGGGTTCATGGCAGCAGAGCAAACTTTGGGAAGAGCCAGTCAGCAGGAACACTGATGATGACCTAACCAAAACTGGTCTCTGTGACTGAAGACCATTTCAAAGAAAACCTTTCAAAAAGTATATTCTTTAAATTCCACGCCTCTAGCAGGATACTTAAATATTCCTTTTAAGGATAGGAAATGCTTGAAAGCACTTAAATACCTTTCTGAAGACTCTACTGGCAACTTTCACAAATAAATGCAGTGCACTGTGTTATGCAGAACGTTTAAGTACTGTTACTTAACATATATTAAATATTTTTATATTACAGTCCTATTTCATATTATATTAAATTAAATGCTTTACATCAACCAAAAGTTCCAAGTACTTTGAGGCAGAAGACAATACTTCATAAATACAAGTTTTTATTGTTAAATCAGGAGAGGTTGGAATTCTAGTGCTGCATCTTTACACAGGGATTCAGAGTCTTTTTCTCCAAAAACCCTGAAGATAAGCAATGACAGACCACATAGAAATTCCTTATGCCCCATGACCCATGCCTGCTCTGCCCAACCTTTTCAGCAAGAGAAGAGCAGAAGAACAAACACTCAAAAAATGACCACTAAGTTTGCTAATCTTTGGTCACTTTGTCACCATGGAAAGAGTGTGGTTTCTCCTACACATGAAAGCATCGCCCCAAAACAAACAGGAAATAAAACTGGTATTTTGAAAACAGAGCAGAAAATTAGAGCAAACATCCAATAAATTCTAGTGCCTCCAGCCAATGGTTTTGTTTTGTAGCACAGCAGGAGACAGATTTCAACCCTCCAACCCAAATCAGCTGTGAAGTGTACACAACCATCTCTATTTATACCTGCAAAGTTAAGGGGAATATTTGTGGGTCTGACCCTCATTTCAGGTCAGAAAATGCATTAGGGACTGCACTTGTGACTTGACCCTCTCGCTATCAATAGGCTTCCGAGAAATAAAGGGTATACTAATTAGTTCTTAATTTAACAGATACAGAAGACACAAGGACTATGAAAAGAGTGTCTTACAGGGAAACATTTCAAGAACAGGGTATGTGCAGGTTAGGAAAGGAGGTTGCAAGAAGACCTAATTATGGTTGACAAATACCCGAGGGGGTTCTTTCCTACAAGCAGCAGGTAGAAATCTGTTCGAAAAATATGCAACAAGGACAAAGCCCAAAGGCATTATCCGAAATGGAAGGAAGGCTGGTTCAGACGCGGCACCAGAAAGGGCTTTACACCCAGAGGATGATTACCGTGCGGAACAAATGACCTGCGGGGGGCTCCTGGTGGGGTTTATTCGGGGTGGGCTCTGGGTGCGGAGCTCCGTGCCGGAGGAGCAGCAGCAGCATCCCGGGCAGTGCCTCCGCGGCCCCGCAGTGCCACCTTCCGGGAGAGGCACCCCGGGACCCCCCAGCTCCCCCTCCCCACCGCTGGAAAACACACCAAGAGCTCTGCTTTTGCCTCCCGTCCTGCCCCATTCCGCCCCTCCGTGCTCCCACCGGGCTCCGGCGAACCGAACCGGGTACCGGAGCAGCCACCCCGGGGCCAGCCGGGCTCGTTCCACTCGCTCCCTCCCTGGCCGGGGCTGCAACACGTGGGTTTTGCAAGCCGGTTTTCTGTTTTATATTAAGAGAGCTAGTTTTCAAAAGTATGACGAGGGAATGATCTAAGGATGCCCATCTAGAGTTCCACCCCGGCCCACATGGGCATTAGATGTGATGTAGTTAGTTTTTTGGAAGCTTTTGCTGGTGCTTCTTGGGTGGGGTTTTGTCATTTTCTAGACCAGCACAAGCTGTATTAATGAATAATTATTATTAAAAAAATACACTCCATTGTGTAGCTAAAAATGAACATTGTGTCTCAGCATCAACAAATAACATTATTTACTTGCCTTTGTGCAATAGGAGACTGCAATGAAAGCACAGTAGGCTCCACATCCAAAAAAAATGAGGAAATTCTTATTTTAGGGTCAAAGATTGTCAGGATACGTAGTCACATTCAGAAGTGTAAAACGAGTATATTGCAAACCTACCCAATGGGCAGTTAAGAAGGCGACAAAGCACTTTTAAATACAATTCCTCTTCCCCATAGCCCTCGTAATGTAACTAATGGCCTCTCTGTGCTTTATTTATTTATTTACTTTAAGTAAGCCCTATTGCAGCAGCTGCCCTGATGCCCAGGTACCTGAGCAGGAGTGTGAGAGCTGCTCAGGTAGGCTGATAAGAGGCTGACTGATATCAGACCTGTGCTGGCAGAGGCCTACTCACGTCAGTCACATTTCAAGAGCAGACACCAAAATTTTTCTTGCACCACTAGTACCTGGAACATTCACCTTGCTGCCAGCAGCCCAGCAGGATGCAAGAGTAAGGACTGATCCAAATCAGCCTTCCATGTTAGAAGAGAGGAGCAGAGCAGGATCCCAGACCCAGCTTCATCTTCTACTCCCCTCCTACCACTACCTTGCCACTGGCAATCTGTGGTGGCTTTAATGGCTCCATTCCACGTTGTGATTGGTTTGCTCCCATCTCCTCACCACCAGGTTCTCTTGACTACTGATCAATTTAACCTTTCAGGGGCTGTTTGCACAAAATAAAAATAGATTGTAAATAAATGGCAGCCCGAACACTACCAGGGAACAGAACTCTCTTCCTACCTGACTGATTTTCTGTTTGCTTTAGAAGTTGCTCTTTCACCTGGGGAGTAATGACAATCCGCATCAAGAGACAGATGCAAAACTGTTCTTCCAATTATATAATCACTGCAGCTGATAAGGAGGGAGCTGGATTTAGGTTGCCATAGCGTTGGCATATTGCTATGGAGGCTGAGCTCTTCATCCACTTTATCAGCTCTGGACCAGGAAGAGCAGCCCAATTATGCCTGCTGAATGTTCTGCAGACTCGCTCCCACTTGGAAGAAGCACTCTGGATGATCAGGGGCTGCTTCCTTTCCCCTCCCACCTCATTTCGATGGAGTGCTGAGGGGTGGGGAGGGGGTGCCGGGTGGTTTTTATTCTTTTTAATCTGCATTTAATCGGGAGGAGGGTGGTGTTATCCCTCGAAACCTCAGCCCTGAAGGCTGCCAGGGCGCTGCTGCCCCTCCCCAGCTGCACCTTCAGCAGCCCCTCCGAGGGCCGGGGGTACCGGATGGGTACCGGGTGGGTACCGGGGGGCTCAGCCCGGAGCGGGTGATGGATGCCAGCGGGGAAGTTGTCACCGGCAGAGGGAGGGGCTGCCCTGAGGAGGGGCAGGGGGGCCAAGGGGAGGTGAGGGAGAAGTTGGCCGGGGCTGGGGGGGCTCTGCTGCGGAGAGAGAAGCATCCCGGCAGCCGCTCCCGGAGGAACGCTGCTCTCGCCTCGCCGAGGGAAGGAAATGGCTCTGCCTGCTCTGCAACACCGACGTGTGTGTGTGTGTGCAGCCAGGGCTGGAGGGAAGGGAGGGGAGGGGGTGACAGCATGCAGGTAACAGGATAAAAATAACTTCGGGAACGGCACATCGGGGTTGGGCGGAGGG
>VZRF01008243.1:110277-120374 GCA_013396875.1 Vireo altiloquus | reverse complement strand
AATTCTCCCTTTCCCTCCCCTCTCGTGTGAGAGACTAGAAAAAGCGCTAAGAGAAGGGAAGGGCTCCTCTCCCGGTGCCTTAGGAAGCCGTGCCCAGATGGAGGTTAGGAGGACCGGGACGGCGTTAATTGGGAAAGATCCCCTAATCCCAGCCTCCCTGTGAGTTAATCCTGCCCTGACACGGAGCAGGGGCTGCTCCCTGCTCCCCGAGCCCCCGGCCCCAGCGCAGCCCCCTCCCCGGCCGCCCCTCCTCGCCCCTTCCCCCGAGAAGGCGACGACGGCGACTTAAAGCAACTTTTCTTTGCCCGGGCTTTCCTTTTCTTTTCCCCGTTCCACGAGGGGCTGCGGGGGTCTCCCCGGGGCGAGGGGAGCCGTGTGCTCCCAATGGAACCCGGTGTCAAAGGCTGTCCTCTGCCCCTCGCCCGCCTCCGGCCGTGGCAGCGGCTGAGCGGAACCGAGAGACAAGGGACAAAGGGCAGGGTAGGGAATGGTTGCTAGGTCCTCGGAGGTAAATCTCAGGCTTACCTTGATGGTTTTCTTCGGGAATGTACATCCTCTTGTTTTCATTGACCATTTAAAACGAGTCCAGAATAATCCCTCCGAAAATCGGCTCGGTAAAATTCAAGGAAGAATGGAGCTGCAGAATTTCCCCTTTTATTATTACCTGATTCCCATTATTGCATCAAACACCAAAAACTGATCCTTTCCACTACTGCCTCCTTTAGTGAAATTGCAATGCATCCTCAGTACATCCGGGCCCCTTCCAAGAATTTAGCACAGCACCTCTGGCTGTTAAACCATAAAAAAGAACAGGAAGGGGGGAAACGAGAGAGGGGGAAAAAAGAAAAAAAAAGGAAAAAACCAAAAGCATCCAGGACAAACCTCTGAGGGTTAAATGTCTTTTTAAAATCCACCAACTACAAGAGTAAGAACGGGAGGAAGAGGGAAAAAAAAGGGAGATGTTCAAACGCCGCTGCTCCTCCTCTTCAAAGCCATTCTGAGCGCGTTGTGTTGGCAGGGAGCTGTTTCTGCAGAGGAAGAGAGAGCACAGTCCCAGCCCCTTACTCCCTCCCCTCCCTCAGCGCGCTCGCTCCCCGCTCTCTCTCCCTCTCGCCGACAGACAGACACCCTGAACGCTTCCAGATGTTCCAGCTGCGGCGGCTGCACGCAGCTCCCCGCGCACGGCGTCGGGAGCCGCCGGACTCGATGGGAAAGTTTAACACGCTGCCTGCCTCCACTGCGCCTGCCGGGCTACAGACATGACGTCAAGGAGGCGAGCTGGAGCCGGAGGAGCGGGGGGACGGCCGGGGGAGCGGCGGCGGGGCCGGCACGGCTGCGGGGGTGGCCGGGGCACGGGCGGCACGGACCGACGGACAGCCGGACAGCGGCACGGCCCCGGCACCGCGCTCGCCACGCCGACCCCGCTCTGCTTTCTCGACAGCGTGGGCTCTGCCCTGCGGTTCCAGCGAGTGTGAGCTGCATTTCAAGGAGCACGGAGCCGCTCGCGTGGTGTGCGAGCGCCGAACGGGCTGCGGCTCTGCCCCCGAGAGCAGCCAGCGCAAGGCAGGGAGAGCCGCGGGTAAGTTGCGCAGAGGAGAGGATGCACAGATGTTTAAACAGATTAATCGAGCTAGGATTTGCAAAATCCTTGGTGGAAGTGCTCCGCTGGTATCCCACCACTTGCCTTCATTACGCCTGTCATTTGGCCCCCTGTAATTGAAGCCTCCGCAGAGAGCAAAAACGACTCCTCTGAAATGAAATGCGAACTGAATGCAGCACATGTTAAACCTATCTGGACTCCCCGAGCTGCCATGTTAAACAAGAGATGCAGAGTTCTGAAACACCTCTCAGAACCGCTGCAGAAACTGCCACGAGCTGAAGAACTAAACCACTCTGACATCCGCGGAGGTGAACACCTGGAACACCTCATGTCCTACGTGCAAACCCGTGGCTGTAGATTCTCATCATAACTGAGTATCCACCTAACATCACAATGCCATTTGTGGAGCTTAAAACACCATGGTTGTTTCCTTTCAACTGGTTTTCCATTTTAACTAGGGAAAAAAAATATTTACAATTGGCAATACCCCTATAAAAGAATTACTTGAACAAACTCAGTGCCTTCTCTACCAATGCATTTCAGTGGGATGTATCAAATATCCATGTCTTCATGAGGCTTTCTCCTCACCACTTTAATTGAGCTGTCTCTCAGCTGGAACTCAAAATACTGTAGAAAGCACCACCACCTAACAGATTAATGGAAAGAAACAAGAAAACAACACATCCATCTGGAACGACAAGAAAAACCAGAATACATGTAATGCACTTACCAAAAACTGGATGCAGCCAAATCACTTGTCCTAAATAAAGGTCATTTTGGTTTCTAACAACCACTGATCATCAAAACTTCTGCATTAGATGCTATTCAAAGGGTAATTAACCAACACCATATTGCCATTGACAGCATGCAGAGGCACAGCTTTATTTCTGACTCAGGAGGAAGAGTTCCTCTGAGCAATTAAAATACTCTGTCCTCTCTTGCCTAGTTTTTCCTCTAATAACGTCACATGCCCTTACCCATTTAACTTACCAGATCAGGCAAGATCACAGCTAGATGTAGAATGGCAATGTATTGGCTTTCATTTTCAGTTCAAGTTTCTCTTTCTTAAAAAAGTCAAGTCCTCCCTTTGCCACTACTAAAAGGACTGAAGAGCAAATCCTTCGCTGCCTACATTTGTTGTGCAAATGTACATTTTGTTTTTCTCCTTGTGACCACAAATCCTTGCCATTTTGGGTTGTGCTAACTCCATTTTTTTTCCACCCATGAGTCAACTGAGTCTTGCATGATTCACCCTTGCACAGACCAAGCATCTTGGGAAGTGAGGGCATGCTGATCACCCCAGTCCAGAAACCAAACACAGGTGGAAAACCTGTAAATATCTCTTTTGCCTTTCTTGGGTCACATCCTCAGCTAGCTAAAGATTGATGTACAGCATTATTTAAACAGTTAAAATCCACATAGCCCTGCGTTATGCCAGCTCACATATGTATGCAGGCACATACACAAGCTGTCTCTGACACCTACAAATCTTTTTCTCCGTTCTTTATCCCTCTCTCTCTGCCAAGCTCCCACAGTAGGACACAAGTTGGGCCAATTACCAAAAATCAAATACCGAAGAAAAATAGAACAAGAAACAAGGCTATTAGCTGGCATTAATTTCTCCAGCATAAATAAAATTCTACTATAACTTGAGGTTTCCTTACTCAGCAATTCTAATAAAATAATTTCCAATGCAGAGAAGAGGAAAGAAACTGATTGTAGGATTAAAATGGAAAGATCCTGCTAATGAAAGAGAATCAGGTGGCATAAGAGTGAACATCACACCTTCCCCTAGAGCATTTGTATTGTCCAAGTGCACAAAGAAGATGCAGTCCATGAAAACAGGCTTGGTAAAGAGGAGGCATTTGAAGGAAAGCTGCTTGTGAGTTTTCTTAATGCGATTACTGAAATGCACACTTTATATTGACCCCATCAGAAAAGAACTTGAGGTGTTAACCTTCACAGAAACCAGGACAATTAGCCTTCTTCAGAGTTCAATCCCCACAGACACACCCAAAGAGGACTACACTAGTGAGAGATCATCTTTAAAGAAAATTACGGAAGAATTATTATTTCAACACGAAAACAACTCAAAAGTTCTTAGTCCCTCCCTGATGTGGCAGCCAGCAGATTTGGAGGTAGGATGGGCAAGGGAAAGGTCAGACACAAGGGTATCTCTTGTGCTTGTGTACTTCTCCTAAGTACATGACAATAGATTGGGCAAATGATCCTTCAGCCTCAGGCCTCCCTAAGGTGGAGACACATTTCCTATCCCATGCAATGATACAAGAAGAAAAATTGTTCTCCAGTTGCTCTGAGAACAATTGTGATGAGGGCCATATAAAGCACCAAGTCAGAGATTCCTGAAAAACTGCTATTTGACCTTATAAAACATCAAAAAATGACTCATGGAGTACCTACTGTGAACGTGCAAGTCCACTCTGCACACCTGGAATGTTTAGTTCTGTGTACAATATAGCAGCCCTTCCCTCTTATCCCGCCTTAAAAAGAGCATACTGGGCACAAGAACTTCTCCAAAACCCAGCATCAGGACCTGCCTCCATCTTCAGAGGAGAAACCCCCTGAATGTTGTGCAGGAGAACATCTCCCTGACTCCAAAAAGAGGAGTTACTGCCATGCTGTGTGGAAGGATGGGGCTAGAAAGCAATGGGATGAAAAAAACCCAGAGTTTGCAAAACCTCTGCACCAAACTATTTTTATCGGTTGCCTTAGGTTTTAAAATTTATATTTTTCAAATCCTGTACTGTTAGTGTAACTCTGCAGTTCCCTGGAGCTCGTTCAGTGCTGTTCTCTCATGCTCACACTGACATAACAAAGCCTCTCCAGCTCGCTCTCCAAGGACACCCAGACAGGCCCAAAAAGTACAAACCTTCATCTTGGAGAGAGGGGGGAACACTTGGGGAAATTACATAATTAGCTAAAGTTTTAATTGGCAAATTGATGCTGATATCAAAGTGGGAAGAACTAAGGAGCTGTCATTGTCCATTTTGGGATGCACTGAGGCAGGAGCCTCTGGAGACCAGAGTGTGACCTCTGAAGGCCTTTCAAATCAATCCTTCCTTTATTTCTGTCTAGTCTCATTTCTAAGTGGCCATTTAAGGCATCATTATGACTTACAACATTACTTGCAAGGCTCTTTTAAGCAGTCTCAGAACTCCCAAAATGATGGAGGGTTTTCACTGGGCCTGCTGCACAGGCTGTCTAATTGCAGTAGACTCTGTTCACACTCTTTTGGCAGTAATGCCTTCCACTCTAAAAGAAAAGGGTAAATTATTCAAAAGTGGAAAAGAAATGTATTTTATCCCAGAAATAGTACTAATGCTCACAATACAAATGCAATTCCTTCCAGGGCCAGCTCAGAGAAACGGTGCCAGAGCTCTGTGTTACCTTGCTGAAGGTGTTTCTTCCCCTGCAGATTTTAGGTTTTTCACCTCTGCCAACAAACAGAAAAGGCTTCTCATAAGAATCTGCACTTCCTTGCACTGAAGAGTATGGGATATAATTTTTCCCACTGATTTAAATAAATGGGATCTAAACCCAATGCAATCTTTGCATGAAGTCTGACCCTCCTTTTTTCATAGGCTAACACATCACTAATTCTGGTTTCTGTCCAGTGGTTGTTTCCTTCAGACCATTCAAGCCTAAAGCAGCAGTCCTGGGTGCTGCAATACACTCACTAAGAGTTGCAAAAATCTTTTAATTCAGAGTAGGAGTGAACTAAGATACAGAGTCTGCACTCACCAAAGAGCTTTTTACTGCGGCGAGTTTCCTCTCTGTTTCTGGTCTTCTTTTTGCTCTAAACTTTTCCCTCATAGTACACTGAAAAGCTTTTTATTGAGAGGCTCCTCATTCCTCTTCCACACCTGCTTCTGCCCAGCTCACCCACACCCCTTTATACCATCTCTTTGGCACAGCTGTTCCTCCTTTCAGGTAATTAACTCATCTGTGCCTCGTCAGGGGCGAGGCTCCTCACAATAGACCTCTCTACAATTCCCCCTTTTTCTTTAATTACAAAAAGTTTTAAATAGATCCACTCACATGTTTCATTTTAGACTAATTATCCACATAAGTAACAGTAAAAACACATCCTTATCTTCTATTGTACACAATGTGATAAAGACAATGCATATGTTTCATTAATAAACAACCTTAAGAGACAATTCACTTCTATATATTAGTCTCACAAAAGGGATTCAGGGGAATTAAGGAACAAGGTCCTCTAAGTAGGCTTGGCAGTGACTAAGAGTTGTTTTGGTTACACAGCATAATGCCAATAGTGGCTATGTGCTGGTGCTGCATGACTACAATGGAAATTTTTTTAAATTAAATATTGGTAATAATGAATTTTTTCGTATTTCAGGACTGCTGCTGTAAGAGTTGGTTCTTCAAGTTATTTTTGATTCTTTTGAACTATGTATCATCCAAAACCCTATCGTCCTCTGCACTTGAACTTCTTATTTGTTAATGGAAATATTTATGAAAAGGTTCTTTATTTGACTTTTCTTGGTTGCTTAATTTTAATTGAAATCAAAGCAATTGATAGTCCTATCCAAAGCTACTCCAAGTGTGGTCAGGAAACTTCAGACACTTCAAAATTATCACCTAGCAAGAGCACAGTAGACTTTCTCAAGATAAAAAAAAAATCTGGTATGAATGGGAAACAAAAGATGGATGATTAGGCTTTCTAGGTGATTTCATGTCTTAAAATCTGAAACAGTGAGATACACACAGGAACTTTTGAAATTTTATACAGTGAAAAAGATTGATTTTCAAATCCAGTTTGGGAAACTTAGCTGTATTTTTCACATTCAAATTAAAAGGAGTGGTTACTTGACTTTGAGATTTCAGTCATTAGCTTTTATATTTACATTTACGTGTTGTCAAGCAACTACAAAAAAGTTAGAAGGGAAATTATAAGATTATCAAGACAGTTGTGTGGTCCACTAAAGCATATTAAGGCCCAGTATTGGTAAATGAGAGAAAATATTTGATCTAAGGGGAAAAAAGGAAAGAATGAAATCATTGAAGCTGGGTAGGAAAGCAGCTAGTGAGGAGAATAAATGGCCATTAGACACAGAAGAGAAGGACATCGATGAAATTGATAGCCTTCAAGTAGGTTTTGGCTTTCCAGACTGCAGAAGCCTCTAGAAAGTAATTTGATTTTATCCAAATCTCACCCTAGCTGTCAGCTGTGAACTGGGATTCAGCAGGTGATGGCAGAGGTGCTGTTTTAAATTCCAGCTGTAGGAAAGGAAGAGGTCACCATTTATCCCTGTAAAGAGGTGATTATTCCTAATAAGAGGATGCTTATTCCTATCCAGCATTGCACAAGTCCATGCACAATTTCAAGGTGTTAACAGCAAACAACTGCTTGAGCACCCCAAAAAACAAAATAGGTAAAATATCAATGCAGCTATGCTTATCAGACTTGAAAAGGACTTTTGGTAGTTTTCATTACACCATCACCATCAGGGACACCTGGCCAGGGAGGAAGGTTTAACAAATTTACAGAATTTAAATACAAAAGTGTTGCATGAAGGCCTTGTTAAAATCATGGCTCAATCCTGTTACTTCAAAGAAATTTTAAAAAACTGTCAAAAAAACCCACAACTAAATTAAAAATATAAAACCATACTACATAACCATCGTGTGTACACATCATAGTATATAGTAATTAATTAAATTATATTTGTTATACTTTAAAACTATATAAACTAATAACCAACTAACTACTTAAAAAAAACCAAGTTTTTACAATAAAAAACTCTCTTTTACACCTACCTGAAAAATCTGCATCACTTCATATCACAACACAAAAGCATTCTCTGTTCCTCAAGAAGGAAAAATGCCATTTGGTGCCTCTGCCATAAAAGCTTAAGGGAAAGACCCAAACTCAACAAAAAGTGTTTCACTGTTTCTATAATAAATAGGAAATAATTGAGTCTATCTCGACAAAGAGATTTAAACTCAGCATTGTTTCATTAACTTCTGCCAATTAAAAAGAAAAAAAAATGAGAGAAAAAAGCAAAATTGTTGCTGTTAATAACAGTCTAAAATCAGTTAAACAAAAGACATAAACTTATAATGTCTACAAGGACAATGAAAAATGAAATTTTAATCCAATCAGCCTACCCTGAGGAAAATAATCATGCACACTCTAGAGGGTATCTTAGACATTTGCCACTGCTTACACAACAAAAATGAAGAAATTAAGAAATCACCACCACTCTAATCTTCTAACATAGTTCTAGAAAATACTCAAGAATATGTAGTTTGTAGCTTGTTCTTAGCTAAGAACTACACAGAGTTTGAGATTTAGGGCAAGCACGAAGAGACTATTTTGGAAGGGAGAGATTCTTCAAAGAATAGATTTTTGCAAGTTGTTGAGGAGGACCTGACAGTGACTGAAAGAATTACATGATGCTGACATTTGGAAACCTCAGTGGACCTAATTAGCAAACAATGAAAACTACACCAAGTCAAAATAAGAAGGCAATGCAGAAAAAACACATTTAGCTAGGACAACCAATTCCAAGTATAAAATCCATAAACTGAGTTCAAAAAAGAAAAACAAATTAATTGGGGTGGGGTGTAAGACCAAGAACCTTCCTTGCCTTTTGGAATTTAAAGATTCAGAACTTTTAAATATGCTTTGTCAACACAGAAAATTATTGACAAACTCAAGGAAGGCAGGAATTTGGAGCTCTGACAGATTTTGGAGGATTTGCAATAATCACTAATGAGACAAAATGGTCTAAAAATACATCATCTTACGTATCAGCTGCGAGGAAAATGATTAGATTAATTTGTCAGAATAGTCAGTTACTGTGGTGTTGGCCTGATGTACAATGTCAACATTTCATCTTCAATGAAGATTTTTTTATACTGAAGGGCTAAACTGCTTAGTAAGTGCATCTGATTATAATGCAATCTTTGTGGTGTCCCTCTGGCTTTTTTCCCCCCTAATATTTCTCTCCAAAATGAAGAAAAACACAACTTGTCCAGCAATCAGCCCCTGCTTCAACTGCAGCAACTTTATTTGGTGTGATCTTAAAATCTGTCCTACAACTTGCAGTTCTCCGGTTGCCTCCTGTTAAAATGGCTGGTAATTGTGTTTAATTGAATGATGATTTTGTGGTCCATCCAAAAAGGGCACTAAGTCAGAAACAACTTCCATGTGGAGCAATGTTTGATTTCAACCCCACTTTCCAGAATTGCATGGTTACAGGCTACAGACAAACCAAGGTTATCTCAGCACCTAAAATAAACACTGTGTTCGATTTTTTGCAAATTGCTCTTTAAAACAAAAGTTAGTCCCAATAGATTGCTCAAAAGAGCTCTCTTTATTTCCAAAAAAATAACTGTCAAAACACCACAAGCAAGTGCTACACAAACCCTAATTGAATTGGTTACATCATCCATGTTTAAACTGTATATTTCCTTAAGGTGCCATCTTGACTAATCCCTCTCCTAGGACATCCAAAAACTCATTCAGTGGGACTTTATTAAAATGTTACAGAAGTTCTGTGAAAACAAGAAGTGTGAAACAAAGGTTCCTGAACGCTGTATAAATTACATCTGCTTCAGTTGCACAGATCTGGGCTTGTATGCAGCAGCTATTCAAATAGCTTTAATTTGAAAGTGGTGCTGTGGCTGTCACTGTGAGTTCTAAGACTGCTGAAAATAATTCCAAATACTTGGAGCAATATGTAATGGGTGGTTGCCCAAATATGTGCTCTCCAAAGCTTCCTCAGCTGCAGTGGATCCTTGATGGAGCAGAAGCAGAAAAAACAGGTGAAGTGACAGCAAAGTTGAGAGTATTACTTGATTTGGTAGTATTACAGTAAGGTAGTGGGTTTTGAATTGACATAGAGTAAGAAATGTTCATTATGTTTGCAGTTTCTCAAAAAAATGTGAAGCTTTAGAAGCCAAGAAAAATGTTTTACTGTTATTTAAACCACCCCTCCAATGTGCAATCAGAACAGTTTATTTATGTCTCCACTCTTAACTCTCCCATCTTTGCTTAAACATGCAGACAAGCAAAATAAAACAATAAACAGCTTTAAAATCTTTACTCAGTGCTTCCACATGTTCTGAAGGAATTATTTGTATTTCCTTAACAGAAATGGCAAAGAGTTCAGTTATTTTGTAATGCCAACAATGTGTACAATAGTTTATAAGAGTTGCCTCTCCAGAACTCCATGGGACCATGAAGGACCAAGCTAAGCTCCCAACATTCACAAGAGAAAGGGAGAGAAGGAGAGAGAGAGAAAGAGAGAGAAAGAGAAAATGAGAGGGAGAGAAAGAGAGAAAAAGAGAGAGAAAGAGAGAGAGAGAAAAAGAGAGAAAATGGGAGAGAGGAGAGAGAAGATTGGAGAGAGAAAGAGAGAGAAAAAGAGAAAGAAAAAGAAAGGAAGAAAGAAAAAGAAAGAAGAAAGAACGAAAGAGAGAGAGAAAAAGGAAGGGAGGAAGGAAG
>VZRF01008243.1:0-110178 GCA_013396875.1 Vireo altiloquus | reverse complement strand
AGAAAGAAAGAAAGAAAGAAAGAAAGAAAGAAAGAAAGAAAGAAAGAAAGAAAGAAAGAAAACAGTTTTATCTGAAAGAAATGTATCACAAGGATTAAGTTTTCCAGATCAAGTTTAATGTCATCTTTGATTCAGGGGAGAGTAAGAGAGAAATAGAGAAAGACTACCTTCTGCCTGAACTTCAGATAACAATAGTTTTGCACTGAATGGAAAACAGGTAGGTTTCAGAATAGGTTACATCACTGGCTAAGACTGCTTCAACTGTTATTCATAACTCACCCTTTTTTAAAGCACTGTTGAATTTTTAACTTTTTATTTGATTTTTGCTTTTACACTGTGGGAAGAGAAACTAAGAATTTTTAATAAGAATAAGCAAATTCAAATAAAGAAAATAAAAAAGAGAATGGAAAGCTCATGGCAATTACACATATAGCAAGCTCACGTAATTGCATCATTTCATTCCTTGACGTTATCCTCCTTTCTTGTCCCCTCCTCCAGCTTTTTGCACTGTTTCTTAAATCAGAAAAAAAAACCCCAGGAGTTGTAGAGAACTGAGGTCTTGATCCTGATAAAATATAATTATACTTTTCATAGGTAATCTTTCAAACTGGTAAAAAGAGAATAAACGCCTGACCCAGTGTTGCACGACACCCAAACTGCAAAGAGAACAGAAGCTCCACTTCCCAATTTGTTCCCTGATCACCTTTTCTGACATCCTCCCTGTCTCATTTACCTGTGTTCCTGCAAGACAGCCTGAGTCTCGTGACTTCAGAAGAAGATTGGCTGAGTGAAAGCAAGATGAACATTTCAGACCTGGCTCCTCAATAACTAAATCTCTGAAGAAGTCTCAATCCTGTTCCTTAATTTCTTTTTCTTGACTTGCAGAGCAAAACAAAGCCAGGCTCTTTACGAACAGGCACAAGTGACAGTGCTCATAAAGTACCACAAAGGATGATCCAACTTGACATGAAAACTCTTTTCACCCTGTGAGCTGTCAGGCACTGGACCACCCTTCTTTAGTCTGAAGGGTTCTTCTCTTGCATCAAAAGAACACAAAAGGCTCAAAATCTTAGTTCCACCTATATCATTGCAATGCAAAAGGCTTGGTGACTGTTATTTAACTAACTGTTGGACAGCTTTCCCTCTTCAGTCTCATAGGGGAGTCTGACTTTTCCAATTATTGTATCATCTGCTGCCATCTCCTGAAGAAGCACAGCTTGAACTTTGGGAGAAAGGCAGGGAAATGGAGGTGCTGACATTGTGAGCTCTCCACTGGTCAGTGCTGCCTGTCAGCCCCCAAGGAAAAGTGCAGCCTGAAAGCTCCAGGTGGGTGGGTTCTGAGAATGTAGGAAATGAATGTGGAAATAATATGGGACCTTCACATGCCTCTGATTCCTTTTGTCTCCCATTCACATCTGTAGTTGTTGGGTTTTGTCTCTGGGGGTGCTGCATTAAGTAGTTGAGGGACAGAATTTTCTTCTCTTTCTGTTTTGTTATTCAGATAAGCTCATCAGTCTCATCAGGCTGTGAAACTTCCTTAGCAATGGAGCATCCACTACAGAAAAAACATCACCAGATGTCTCTGTAACACGACAGATATAACTTTCTGGACTAATAGGACATTGACAGATATATTGTTTTTAATTACTGACCTATAATTTTAACCTTAATCTTTTGCAATGCAGTCTTTTTTAGCCAATGTCTTAACTTGCATGTTTTCACATACTTCTTACTAACTCTTAACTCATGCTACAAAATCACACTTCTGTTTTTTAAACTCTTTACTATCTCTCTCAATATGATTTCTTACCTACTTAAAACAGCTTTAACTAACAAAACTACAAGTCTATAACCTTTTACCTATTGTCTGTATATACTTCTTGTTTCATCAATCCCAGCTCCACCCAGGGCCTCAGGTTAAACCCACTGGATTCTGTGGAAGCCTCTGCTTTTCGATTTCCCACGTGTAAATTTTCCCATTTTTGCCACATCTGTGGCAATTGCTGCCATGCACAACAGGGGCTGCAGCTTTCCACTGCAGCCTGAGGAAGGAACTCTTATCAGCACAAGCACAACAGCAGAGCTGGTGCACTACAGAGCAGAGAAAACCCAGAGAACACAGGCTGCACAAAGAGCACCTGATTTATTAAGGCATGTGGATGTTGTTCTAACATGAATAGGCACAGGCTCGTGCCCAAGGGATGGACTGACAGATCTCACGTTTTGAATATCTGTATTTAGCTGTACAACCACTGTGCTGCTGTTTGTGCAGCCCAGCGGATGTCTAGAAGCAAAAGACATCAATTAGTTGAAGAAGGAAGAAACCAGGGAGGAAATTCTGCTCTCAAAATAAAATAGGTTGGCAGAAGAAGAACGCTACAAAGAGGGGGAAAAAATAGGCAACAAAAAGAAAAAAAAGAATGCACAACACAACCTAAACAAAGCCTGCTTGGCCCAGTGACCCAAAGACATGCCAGTAAGATGATCCTGACCACAGCCTGAAATGACTCCATATCTATACTTACATAAATCTTCCTTTTTGTGCTGGTGTATGAGCTTCACTTTACCAGAAATAGAACTACAAAAATAGATCTATAACCATATATAAACAATTTTTTCTTCTGTGCTCCTCCAGTTTTTAAAAATCATTTTCAAATCATACAGCTATTTTTAAACTAGATTTTTGCAGCTTAACTGGCCTAGCATATCAAAACAATGTAGTCATCAAGAGAGTTACAAAGATAGAGGAACAGGCACACTATGAAAGAATGGCAGATGGTATTATTGTCAAAATGGAAGTGAGCTGGTGGTCAAGTCTAATAATTCATTGAGAGCTACATCATGCCTCAACTTTCACACATGAAGAACAAGGTTTGAATGCCTTAATTTATTTTACAAATAATGAATAACCAGCAGAATCCACAGACACTCCTGAGTGCAGGAGAGATCCACATGCTTTCCTGGGGAACTAAACACATGTGTTTACCAAGCCCCAAACTGTTCCCAGAGAAGCTGTTGAATCTGACAAGATCTCACACAAGAATTACGCTGATGTAGGTCAATCACTTTCACCAAATTACTCCCAATTCACATTGTTACCAACGAGATCACGATGCCATTCAGCCTTCATAAAATACATCCACTGATGGTATTCAGAGTGCACCCAAAAACACCCCTCAGAGCGCACAAAAGGTGTTTAAAAGTCATTTTGCTAGTCACAATTGACGTTCGAGTTAAAGCTTGGCTTTGAATGAGCACCGCGCCACACTTTGAAATCTGAATGGAAAAATGCCACGGGAAATGATTTACTATTGTAAGAACTTGGGGAGAACACGAAGGTGAAAAGGTTCAGTGAGGTGTAGAGTGACCTTAAATGGTTGAGCTCTGGGTGGTGTGTTACAATTACAGAGAGGCTGCACGCCAGGCAGCACAGTGAAACCCTGCCGTGAGTTTTGTCAGCTCAGGGCTTGTTCCAGGAGAGGAATGGGATCTGCTGACCAGCTCCACTCCATCTGCTCTCACCCTGATTTCTTCTCAAAGCCTCACTGGATTAGTAACTACAACAGATTTTGCAAGAGCTCAATTCCTGCTACTATGGCAAGCGGAACAACTAAAGCCTGGGCTACACCAGAGTGAAGAACCAAATTGTCATGTTTACATAGAATTTTAACTCCTTAAAGCACTGCAAAATACTGGCTGATTAGTTCTTAGAGTTTCCATGAAGATAGCAAACAAGATCTTGTTCTTTATGCTTGGATTCAACCTGACTAAATTGCAGGGATCTTGGACAATTTGTAGTAAAATGATATTTGTGGAGGCGAGTGCAATGTATTTTCAAATAAAGCAGGATGTCAGGTCAGTCCTGGTGAGTAGGTGGCTGCCTTGCAGTATTCCTGGATGTTAACATTCCCCTCTCTGTCTGTAAATCCCTCCAAGAATAAATGTTTAATGGGCCCTCGCAGAAAAGTGTATTTTTCAGCTCTGTAGCTCAAAAAGGGTTCTGTGGGTTTTTAAAAGAAAACTTAAGTTCTACACCAGCTTCTGCCTACTTTTTGTCCTTTTTTATATACTCAGTGCTCCAGTATACAACTGTCAGGCTATGGGCTTCTTTTCCAGCCCCTTACCCTCACTGCCTGAGCTGGGATGGAACACAGGAGATGTGGGATTTTCTTGTTCAGACTCAGTAGTTTACTATCAGTAACTACTATCAGTAGTTCTTATCTGTGTTACAGCCTTAGAAACTCTGAGCTCTGTGAACAAGGTGGAACCAGGCTATATATAATGACCTTTCTCTGGCTCTGCAAAGATTTTTCAAGGACAATTTGTCCAACAATGAGTTGACACCTAAATTATTTTCATTTTTAACTCAATATTCAAACCCCTAAATTCAGCAGGGCAGATTTTCTTATCCAATTGCAAGACACCATCTAAACCCATGAAGAAGAAGGATGAAGAAAGTGAAAAAGAACTATCTAGCCACCACCCTAAAACCTCCATCTTGGCATATATATAATTATATGTATTATTATATTCCAAAACCTTAAATCTTTAATTTTTCACCCTGTGACACCACACCTTCTATTCAAACTACACACATGTGATTTTAATGTTATCACTCAGTTTTGGGAGCCTATCCCAAGGAAGGTCTCAGATCAAATGTGGTGTTTTCTTGTGGATCAGTGCCTTCCAGCACAGAGAATTTAAAATTCTCAGCTTCCAGGGCTCCAACATACAACAAATATTCACTTCTTAGTAGATCAAACAAGACTTGCAGAATTCTTAGGCCTTTCAAAGACAAATTGAAGGGCAGACCACGGGGGCCAAGAGTGAGGGGTAAAAGGCAAATCACAATTGTACCCCCAATTAATTTGCTGTTTCCTGTCAGCCGTGAGTAAGGAAAGCTCCATGGCTGAGGCCATCCTTTCCAAGCTGGTGGAGCCAGATGGTGAGATGTGACAGAGTTAATATTAATGTTTGCATGCTGCCTTCTCCAGACTAATCAAGAGCACTGCTTCACGCTGGTTTGGGGAAGAAGGCTGCAAAGCCAAGGAGATCTGTCATTCCAAGGAAACAAGAAGCAGGAATTTCTCTTTGTTCAGACAGTATTTGGTTTCTACAGTCGCTACTCAGACTTTTTTTCTTTGAATTTTTATTTAAGGAAGTTGTCACAGTATTGGGAATATCCCTCTTCAAGATACATTCAAATTTTATATTTTTTTACTTGGAGTTGTGGATCATTGCCCTGTGGGCACTTCTCTTGCCCCCAAATTGTGCTCTAAGATGATATTTAAAAAGTCAAAGCTGTAACTCACAACAGTCACTTCTTTCACTCCCATAATTTAGTACTTTAAAAAGAATTTGCAAAAGTTCCTTTTGCTGAACTGAAAAAACACCACAGTGTTACATCCTTTTCCTGAGCTTCAACAGAGAAATTCAGGATATTTCTTTACTCCTTCAATCCCATCAGGATTCTCAAATAAGGAAGCATTTCCAAACAACCCAAATTTGGATAGGATTTTGGTTCTGGAGCATTAACAATGGCCACCACCTCAAAGTCACTTGGGCCACATCCTGCAGGACTTATACTCATTCAGGTAAAGTGTTAATCAAACTAAAGAGTGACTTCAAATCAACAAGGACTTCATGATCTCACATACTGTTGCTTTTCATTCTTAAAAAGGATGGATTTTCAAAGTCCACATCAGCTCCCCTCACAGGCAATTAAGGTAACTTTTGATCCTAAATAATCCCATTTTTAATTGTAATCTATTTTTGGAACACACATCTTAACATATTGCATTTTGTTGGTGATGGGATCTCCATCTATCTTCTCACGGTAAGAAAATGATTTTTTCTAATACCATTTGCCTTTGTTTTAACTTGAAAGATCTCTTCACTATGGCTTGTGTTCCAATACTTGGTATATTATCTTCTTTAATAAACAGTAATTCAACTACCTGTCCTTGTATTCTATAGCTATAAAAAATACAGAATTTTTAAAAATTTGTTTTCTTTGTAATATTTAGCAACACAAAAGCCACTCCAAAACCTAGACTGGAAGAAAATATTTTCAGCTAAATTCCATTATCAAATTTCATGCCAGTTCTATTAACAATGCGAACTAAAATCTGGTTTGGCTTTTCCTACTGAAGTGGTACATCTGATCTTCTCAGGCACAAATGCTATTTTTAAATAAAAAACTGCTTCTATAAATATTTCAGCTTTAAACACCCATAATTCAGTTTCTCTTTTTTTTTTTTTTTTTTTTTTTTTTTTTTTACATCTAGAATTGCAGCAGGGCCTTGGAGAGGTTAAACAACTACAAAAAAAAAACCCCTAACATCCCTTTAATGACTGCTAGCAGCATGTCCCCGTGCTCAAAGCAGCCTGTCCGTAATTCAGAGGACAAGACAAGGTCACCAATAAACACCAGTGAACTGCTTCTGCTTTTGCAAGTTCCTCACAAAAATAGTGCATCCCTGGGAACACAAAACACACACAAATGGATTGGTTCACATCAGAACACACATAAGCACAAGAAGCTAATCATCTTTTGATTGCAAGAGGCTCCAGCTCAATTATTTTGCAACGCTAGCAGCAGCCTCCTTTTGTATAGGGTTAAAAGAAAGGGAAAAAAAAAAGTTGCTTTGTGGCTTTAAGCAATCAGAACTAATGCCAGGGCCAAATTAAGCTCTTTGTAGGCAGAAGTAAAAGGCTGCATTTGGCCTGCTACCATCTCCACATTTGGCAGGACTGGACCCAAAAACCTACAGTGAACATCATGAAGGCACCACCAGCTGAACTACACCCTCCCACCAGAAAACATCCATGCAGCAGGGTGGGAACGAAGCTCTTTTCCACCACCTCGATTCTTCTGAATGTTAAAAGGGATTCCTGGAGGGACTGAGGGTACCACTTACCTGCAGCTGTGTGTATCACAGAATATCCAACTAAAAAAGCAAAAATCCACTGCACTCCCTCTCTATACAACCTCCCTTCAGCTCTGAGAGGGAAATACACTCACTGAGTGACCTGAGCCATGTGTTCCCCCACAAACTGGGGGGGGAAAACCACATGGCAACCATGAAGTCAGTGAGTAAAATGTCAGCCTGCGAGAGGCCAGCACGTGGAAGTCACTACAAGTGGTGTATAATGAATAATTTACTCTCATAGTAACAGAATATTGAGGAAAAAAGTGCTGTCACCCTGAATACCTGAGTAACAATGACTGCTGAATACTCAGATTAGTGAGTTCTGAAATACTCAAAACCTTCATTAGACACCTGCTCTTACTGAGTTCCAAAGGATAAACCAGAGTACACTTTAAAATACACTATATTGAAATAAGAGATTTACCAGCTGTCCCACCTTCACCCCCCAACCCCTCCCAAAATAAAGAAAAAAAAATGCAACATATTTTACTTTTGTTTCTCCAACGCTTGACTCTCTTTAAGGTATCAATTCATTGCACCTTCTGCACACTTTCCTTGTGGTTTTCCATTCATCCCTACTTAGCTTTCTGGGTTCAGATCACATTTAAGAAACACAGGCTTGACATCTCCTTGCTAAATTCTCCATGAGGGAAACGACATCATTTACATCCAACACTGCCAATATTTCTACTGGTAAACTTGAAAAATACTGGAAATATTTCTAAAAAACTAATTCTCCTTATTTTTTCACCAGTAGCAAACTGTCCAGAGAGGTGATATATTAGATATCTTCAGAGGTATTGTCCAGAGAGGTGATTTATCAGGTATCTTCAGAGGTATTTCATTAATATGGGCAAATCTCTGAGTGTAAAGGGGTAAATAACTTCGCCAAGTTACATGAGATAAACTTCTGGCCAATGCATTAGAAGGTGAAAATGATTTTAAATGAAAATTGGCAATGGTCATTGTATAAGAATCCAAAGCAAAATATAAACAAACAGTATTGGTATTGATTTTTAAAAAATATTTCTAAAAGATACAGGACTACAAGTAAAATACATTGAAAATTTTCCTCTTGAAAGTTTTTTTCTTGAGAGTATCCATTTAACTTACAGTCAATAGACTCTCTCTAAAGAAAGAGCACCAGGAGAGTCCATAATTATTAGCACCAAGTTATCCATAATTATTTCCAAGCTGATCTTTGCCTTGAGAAGTGTTTTCCTAGAATAGGTGTCACAGGTAATCGTGGTTGTGCCCTAGCCAGACCAAAATGATGAAAGTGAATATCTAAAGTAGTGAATATCTAAAATATCTAAAGTCTGGTATTCCCTTAGCAGGCACCTGAGCAGGACATGCCCAGGCTTCACCTACAAAGGAATATGGAGGGTAAAAAAAACCATAAATTCTTGCCACTAAGCAAGAATTTTGTGACTGTGCAAACAATAGGAGACCTTAATCAAAACTTACTGAACTCACAGGGCCACATTGACCTCAGAGAATACTGGAGCCATCCTAAACAAAAATGGAACTATTAAATATTTCCTAAAATTGCAGTTTCAAAGGTTAACAGGAAGGACTTGGTAAATGATTTCATCTCTAACCTCAAACATGTGTTGCTTCTTCTTTCCCATTGGCCAAATGCAGCCTTTCCCACCCTATTTTTATTTAGAAATAAGATGGATATAGCATTTCTTCATCTCACCGAGGTATTTGTGAAGTTGTTTGAGATCTTGTAATGAAAGAACTGAAAATCCACAGGAACTAGAGTGTTACTAAATGGTACTCTGTAGTTTGATTTTCATTTAAAAATAACCCCTCTTTAACACAACATAAGCACAAGGCAACACTACTACAAGGCATTCTCTTCAGTTTTTGACAAAGTTTTGAACTGTTTGGATTGAAATTTCTCAGGGTGGAGGTTGATTTTATTCTGCAAGTTTCTGGAGGGAAAAAAAAATCAGTCATTTTCAAAAGAAGGGTAAGAAGTGCTTTATCCTACAATACTCAAAAATTCACACACTAGAAATTCCCAATGAAAATGGGTAATAAATGCTTCAGAGCCAGGGCTTGCAATCTGACGAGCAGCATTGCCCAGATTTCAAGGCCTTCTGTCACGTACATGACTTGAATCTTGTCAAGTGAAAGTTCCATGAAACAATTGTGACTTCCATATGCTCAGTATGGAAAAGAACAAGCTATGGGGCAAGAACCCAGAGGCACTGAGCTTAAAAACTAACTGGAACTCCATACCTGGATCTCTATGCTATCAGGTGTAGCCCCTTTTTGTCCTCTGATGCTTTTTCTGGTCTTAAAATTAAAACTAAAACACGGTTTATGAGGAAAAGGGGTTTTTACTTCGGTATTTATTTTAGGATTTTGGGGTACAGCACTTTGTCTAGGTGGAATGTTTCAAAAATGCATGCATTATATCAACACTGAAACATACACAATTATAGGTCTTGCAAAATTAACATATTTATTAAAGATTTTTTAATGAGAGGCTTGAGTGATCTTCTTGTTCTGAGGAACTTTCTCTTTGGATGGGCTTATTTTAATTTACAAAAATATGTTTTGGAGAGGACTTTGGTGTCTGGGGCTTCTAGACTGTTTGGTTTTCTGGTTTAATAGTACAGTAGGTCTGAGCTGAGTTATCAGACTTGGAAAGTTACAAGTATGTAGGTTAAAAGTACTAAGAATACATAAAATTACAAAAGAGTATGTAAGAGGAGTATGAAAGAAAAAGCAAAAAATCATCCTGGCATCACTCAGGGCTGACCCAAGAGTATGATCACCTGCACTTGTTACCAGTTACTCTTGGTTTCAAATGGTAAAATAAGGGCTATGAATAGAAATGTTTCAGCTGTTTTAATAAACTGTAAATAAATTGAGTATTTAAATTTGGGGGTGGGCAAAGGTGTGCGTTTAAGGAGATGTGTACTGAGAAAATGATGTCCAAAAGACTGTGAATGATGCAAGAACAAAGCCTCTGGGAGCAACATCCTCACTCTGCTTCCATGGAATCATAATATTTACATTATGCTCAAGTACTACTTCCTGAGAGAACGCACAGAATACCTGACTTCTGTGACACTGATTTATCTTCTCTACCTTTGGAACTAAAAGGCTGAGTGAAGAGGCTGCACTGACAGTGAAATCCCTGCCCCTAGGACAAAGGCAAATCTCCACTCTGGGATCACTGCAACTCCCAGCAGGAGCCACAAGCTCTGCTGATGGACAACAGGGAAGAGCAGTCTGAGCAGAGGTTTTCCAAACTGTGATGTCGTGGCCATTTGGAGACAGCCATTCTGTATTTGGTACTCCAAATCAAGCTGTAATCCTCCTTCACATGCAAGAACTTGTTGATGGTTCAATGAAGGCGACGAAGGAAAATTAATTTTCCATCAATTAGAGAGGGGAAAAGGCTGCTCTTGCATTTGCTTCTCTAATAGAAAGAGGTAGCCAAATTCAATAAAAGTTGAAAAAAAAAAAGCTAGGAATTTGGGCCTTGGAGGACAGAACTCAACTTTTACAATCATCCTCAAAAGGTGATTTTTCAGCTGCAGATTATCAGCCGTTCTTCTGGGACACTAAATACCTCCATGAGCCCAGACCTTCAACGACCTAATTATTCTGTCTTATTTTTCAGTAATCTGTTGTTTTCCTTGTCCTTTGGTAGGATAAGGAAATGTCCTACTTTTTTACAGTGTCCTCACCAATGCCCTATCCTCAAAAAGGGGAGGAAAAAATAAAATCCAACCATGTGGAACACTTCAAATCAAGAACCTGTGCCTGCTGATGGCGCACAGGAAGAGCACAGAGAATGCTCTTCCCATTTTATAACCTGTTGTACTTCCATGTTTGTAACGTCACAAAGAGTATATTTTCATTAAAAGTTTTTCTTTTTATTAAGTTTATACCAGTTGAAACGTGCAATAGCTTGTACTATATCTCTGAGGATGATTTAATCTTTGAGGATGTAACATATAGGTGTTCATTTCCTGACTCATTTCCCCATAGGACAGCTTCCTGGACAGTCATAAACTTCAGTTTTCAAATCAAAAAAAAGTACCTCCTCGCCTCATTTGCTTCCCTTTGCTTTGTTTAGAAGAATTAACTGAAACAAAATGATCATTTTCATAAAGCATTCCTTTTTCCTCATACAAGACACAAAACAATATATTAAAAATCAAATATATGCCTAAGAATTGGACATGACCTGCAAACCCTTTTCTGACCTAATTTCACAAAGGTCACTAACTGCTCTGTACATGTGCACGAGGCCATCCAAAAATCCTAACAGTGAGCTGGGCCTGCATTCCAAAAAGTCATCCTGACCTTCTAATCTCTTTCCCTGGAATAATGCTCTCTGATTCACGGCTCAAAATTCCACGTCTCAGAGACTGGGCAACAATTGAGTACGAGCAGTACAGTGAGTTCACTGCCCCAGAACAAACAGCAGTACCTGCTCCTATTAGCCTTTTTACTCTCCTGAGAATCTTTATGTAATGTTGCATTAGTAGCCTTTACTAAATTAGAAAACCAAAAGGGAAGATAAATCAATAGGAATGTACGTTTGCTGATATTGATTTTTCCTCTCGCAGTCAGCATGGGAATATTGTGGCTCCTATTAATACAAGGAGTGGAAGAGCTTTAAATGGTTCTGTTTGGATAATTACCCAGTAGTTTGGGAAACTTATTCAAACTTCTTTAGTCTGTAATTTTGAACTAGACACTTCATGAAATCAATTCCTTCTCATGAATAATCACGTTAGTATGTTGATGACAATGTCTTGATGTGGCTTAGCAAGAAGATGACTGAGAGAGGCATTCAGCTTGGTATTCATGAAGAGAAAAGGAAGAGGAGCTGGGTGATGCAAAGGTCGAGGGCAGCCTAGGCTGCAGCAAACACAGCACCCTGCAGTTCAGCACCCTGGAATATGTCAAGCAGGAGAACAACTGGAATCACAGCTTTGGAATTGGGACCATATTTCGGTTTGTCATCACATTGATGACAATATGACAATGTGGCTTAGCAAGAAGATGACTGAGAGAGGCATTCAGCTTGGTATTCATGAAGAGAAAAGGAAGAGGAGCTGAGAGATGCAAAGGTCGAGGGCAGCCTAGGCTGCAGCAAACACAGCACCCTGCAGTTCAGCACCCTGGAATATGTCAAGCAGGAGAACAACTGGAATCACAGCTTGGGAATTGGGACCATATTTCATTCAGAGAGAGAGGACACAGACAAGGCTCAGGTACCCAAAGACTGTTTCGCCTTACATCTTTTTCTGTTTATTTTTGGGTTGGGTGGGGGGAGGTGTTTGGGTCTTTTTGTGGGGAAGGGGTTTAGTTCCTGGTAAGGTTTGTCTTTAGACCTTCAGAGTCTCCCAGCCCAGCGTCAGTCTATGGGAGTGGAGCACTTAAACCAGTTGGACACATCCAGATCCTTGGAACAACAGGAGTTTTATCTGAAGGTGTGGAGAAGGGTGGCCAGTGCCACTGTAAAGTCATCCTCTCGTTTTTGAAAGGTCATGACTGTCAGGGGAGGTTTTTGATGAACAGCAAGACAAACAGCATACCTATCTCCAACAAGGAGGAGCCAGGGAGCTGTAGGGGAGTCAAATCAACTTCAGTTCCTGGAAAATTCATGGAGTAAGTCATCTTAGAAGCCATATCCAAGCACACAAAGGATAAAAAGGAATATGAACTACCAAAAGCACATGATGCCAACCAACCTAACTATTCCAGGGCAAGATCACTGGCTCTGTGCACAAGGGGAGGGTAATAGGTGCCACTTACCTCGAATTTAGCAAGGTTTTTGACAGTCTCCCATACAATTTTGTGGCTCAATTGCAGAGCTGTAGACCAGGCATGGAAGAAAGGTGAAAATTTCCCTGGACTGGCACAAATTGCAAACGCCAAACCCTGCCCCAGGGATGGAACAATCCCACGCACCAGTGGAGGCTGGGAAGCAGCTTTGCAGAATAAAACCAGGTGTCCTGGTAGACAAAAAGCTGAACATGAGCAAGGAGCATGTCCTGGCTGTGAGGGAGGACAATCACACCCTGGATCTACTCAGCAAGGATGTCGCCAGCAGGTCACAGGGAAGCTGTTCTGTGAGACCACAACTGGAGTGTCCCATCGAGTTTGGGGCTGCTCAGCACAAGACACTGAAATAAGACAAAGTTCAGAGCCCCTAAGAGGATTGGAGGGCTGAGGCATAGAGTGTATGAGTACAGGCTGAGTGAATTGGGCTAAGCTTGAAGAAGAGATGACTTAAATACGGCTTAAATAGACCTTGTTGCTGTCTTCAGGTGTTCAAGAGGAGGTTTTTATGATCTGAAAACTGAAGTTTATGTCCAGGACACCAGAAAGCTATTATATGGGGAAATGAGTCAGGAAATGACCACCTAAATGTTACATCATCAAAGATAAAATGGGGATGTGATATAGTACAAGCTATTGCATGTTTCAACTGGTACAGAGCAGTTGGTGCCTGCCTCTTATCAGAGGTGCACAGCAAAAGAATGAGAGGCAGCAGACAAGTCATAAAGGAGGAAACTCCAATTGGGATACAAGGGAAATAATTTTTATTATGAAGGTAATAAATACACAGGAATAGATTGCCCAGAAATGCTGTGGAATCTCCATTCCTGTCGCTACCACTTAAATTTAAGTCAAAGATCTGTTCAGCAACATTTCTACAGAAAAGGGAAATCTGGGATCTTCTTTCCTGTTACTGTAGCAGTTGAAGTACAGTATTCTCATTCACAGAACAAAGATCATATTCCTCAGCACCATAGGACAGCTCAGAATCAGTGCAGCTACAAAACCACTGTGGTTACTGTTCTCTTCCAGTACACCAGGATGGATTTGCCATGTGAAAGGAAAAACCTCTAAGTCAGGCAACCTTATTCCCTTACACCGAATGAAAATGGAGTCACCACCGATGGAGTTAATGCAGATAAGAGGAAATCAAACTTCAGGAAAGCTTTACATCATTTCATTGCTTGAAATTTTGAGTGATAAGTAAAATGAGCCTCTCTCTCCTTTTGGGCCTTTTGTTTTTTTGCATTCAATCACACATAGATAAACTACCTAAAGCTCAGACAAAACAGCTTGGTTTATATAATTTTTGCAAACAGCAATATCGAAGATAGCATGTTAAAAATAGTCCCCCACGCCTTTCCCTCCCTCTGTATCCTAAAGCACATTTCAAACCACAGTCTCTATTGACACACTTTTAGGATAAGTATGGCTTTTAGGATAAAATGTAACTGCTATTTGTCAGCTGGAGTTAATGACACCTAGACATTTGAAAATGTTAGACCGCATCATCCCTCTTGGAACCGTGCAGAGGGCTTCTACATCTTGTGGCAACTGTTGCCAAGTAGCAGGATTTATCATTTCATAAATGCTTCCTCAATCATTACAATGTTTTTCATGGTGGTCAGTCAACTTCTCCTGCAATTGTTAGATCTACATCTCTTCCTTCCTTGTGAGAAAATGCCTGTTGGTCTGAATCCCTCAGAAACCCCTTGGAGAGGAAGGGACAGAAAATGTGTGTGATGCTGTATCTGCTTTCCAATTGCTCAGTGCTCCATAGGCTCTGCTCCATAGCAGCAGCCACTTCCAACTAGGTCACGTCACAACCAGCAATTAAAGCCACCCAAGAAATGGCCGTGGCAGAAGGACAGTCCTTGGTAATGACAGCAGGCTGCTTACCCATCCCTGTGCTCTGCATTTTCCTTGCATTAAAACTCTCCTCTTACTCCATTTCCAGTTGTAAAATCTACCTGAATTTTCCTGCCCCAAGACCCACACGGCTCTGTCCTTTCCAATTCATTTTGTTCCTAGCAGGTGTCCCATCCTGGCTGCAAACCTGCCTCAGTTCTACCTGCATTTCTCTGTGTTAAATATTCCCCCTTTTGTATTTCTGATGGCTGCCCATGGATATTACTGGGGGAAATTCTTATGCTGCTAAAGGCTCTTTCAGCTCTGCTTCTCCAGGTGGGCAGAGCTGCTGAAGGCTCTCACAAATATACCTTCTGGAGTTAAAGTCAGCCTTAAAAGCTATTTTAAGTGACTTTTAAGGTGAGATCACCTAGCCTATAAGAGCATGATTTTTATATTTTGGTACAACAACTTGAGTGATTATTTTTATTTGTTACTGGCTTTATTTGGCTAGAAAATATGAAGGAGAGATTTCTTTTAAAGTAAGCTTCCTTTCAAACTGAAAATTGACTTTGTTGTTGTTGTTATGCAGCATGTTGCAATAAGGATCCACAATTACCTCTATGCTTAAAATGCAATTACTTGCATCTTCCTGAAGAGTAAAAATGTTTCATTTTTATTTTAAACTGCCCTCCACTCCAGCACGGCAAGCCTTGTTCCACCTCAGCTCTGCCTCCTGGAGTTCATCCCAAGCTTTCTGCTCCTCGTGTCCCCTCATGACACCAGCTGTGATTCATGCACCTCACCTGCCCAGTGTGGATGTTCCTCTGTTGCACCAACAATGACACAACACCCTCAGTAGTTTTCTCCCAATTCTCACCTCTCCTTCACAATCACGTTGAACAACACAACCTCCCCATGCCCCTTTCACCCTGAACCCTTCTGAGAGCACCATGAAATGCTGTATTAGCTGACTTTTTAATAACAGAACTCCCTTAGAAGCCATGTTGCTGAAGGATCTTTTCTTCAAGTCGAGTAGCAAGTCAAAAGTAAATAAAAACCCCCCAAAAAATGTCTTGAACCTGATTCAGTTTTACACAGTCTCAGTAGGTTTACTAGTGCCTCGGTGACACAGCAATTTCATTGTAGGTAAGGAAGCAAGCTCAGCTGAATATTATAAGATTCATTTAGGATGATAATAAAATTAACAGATTGGGGCAATCCAGCATGAAAAATAAGAGGGAAGAAAAAAAAAAGTTCTGCTACTCCTCGTGGAAGGTTTCCTTTGAAAAACCCATGCAGTTCATGTTTCTGTCAGGCGAGGTAATATGCCTGCAAATTTAATCTGACAGAAGAAGCAGCACAGCATCACCAGAAAACGACAAAATCAGATTGTAAGAGAGGGACAGCCAAATGCCTTCACAGCTCTCAGAATCCACCGAGGGAAACGAATTCACACAACTGTAATAAACCCAGACTCAGACACTCACTGGAGGTTTGTGGTGCTAATACCTTTAGTTTCCACTTCAAAATCTCATTCAAAAGTGCTTAAATCTTGCATTGGTTGCCTGATGGAAGGTGCCTTTGCCCAAATCTAGCCCTTCTAAAAACCAGGGATAGACAGCATTTATTGTTTCCAAGGGCAACACTTCAAATGTTACCAAGTTTCATTTTCTGGTACAGTTACACAAATCTGGACTCCTTTTTCAACCCAGGCCTTTCTTCTCATACCCACAAACCCTAAAGCAACACAAATAATGACCAAAATGAAGGTTTAAAATAAAAATGAAATATTTTTTACTCTTCAGGAAGATGCAAGTAATTGCATTTTAAGCATAGAGGTAATTGTGGATCCTTATTGCAACATGCTGCATAACAACAACAACAAAGTCAATTTTCAGTTTGAAAGGAAGCTTACTTTAAAACAAATCTCTCCTTCATATTTTCTAGCCAAATAAAGCCAGTAACAAATAAAAATAATCACTCAAGTTGTTGTACCAAAATATAAAAATCATGCTCTTATAGGCTAGGTGATCTCACCTTAAAAGTCACTTAAAATAGCTTTTAAGGCTGACTTTAACTCCAGAAGGTATATTTGTGAGAGCCTTCAGCAGCTCTGCCCACCTGGAGAAGCAGAGCTGGAAGAGCCTTTAGCAGCACAAGAATTTCACCCCCCAGCAATATCCATGGGCAGCCATCAGAAATACAAAAGCATTGGGGGAAATATTTAACACAGAAACTTCCCTTTATTTGCTTGGTTGCTTTAACTTTAGGGATCCTTCCTTATATCATCATTTATCTGCTCTCTGAAATTCAGTGTTGCTACAGCACTCTTCATTCACTTTTCTCTAAAGCTACTAAATGCTCTATCAGTCTTTAACACCAACATCCTTCATTTACAAAACAGACACAACAACAAAACCCAAGAAGATTCTTCTCTCACTTGAGAAGGAAATAACGCAAATTCTTTTAATAAAGTAACACCATAACTGCTAAAAGCATGAAGTTATTCAGACTTTCTCCTTCTACTTGCTCAATTAGCTCAAACCAAAGCTTGTGCAAACATTTAGGACTCCTAAAATGCTGTTTTGGCACCAGGGGTGCAGCTCCCCAGCACTGCCAGACTCTCTGCAGCGGCAGCAGTGGCTCTGGGGTGACTCCATTCCCTTCTCAGGGCAAGAGCTGCTCTGCCAGGTGAGGCATAAAAATGAGGCCCCGACTTAGTGTAATTATCTAATGGAACTTCCCACAATAGGAATTAATTAAATGGGGCCATCTTCCCTCTGACTGGTTGGAAACCACCTCTTTGAGAGCAACAGGTGTTTGATGCTGCCAAATTAAATGGTGATTACCAGGGAGATGTGGTTGGAAAGGTATTATCTTAGGGAAGGTATAATTGCTACTGAATCTTATTAACCTATGGGAAATAGCAGGGCTGCCTGATCCTCTTTGATATTTTGGTGGCTTGTCTAGCTACTGATTTCCATCAATCAACTGATGGGAAAGGAGGAAAAAAGAAGGAAACTGATGCCTCAAAACAGTTTATGTCAGTTTATCAGACAGCAATAAGGTAATGGCTATCAATAATATTTTACTGAACTCCAGCACATACAGCTGTGGTAACAAAATCACAGAAAAAAAAAATCCCATACTGGCTCCAAATGGTTGCCTACTCATGATAGAATCTAGTGTTAAATTTTAACTGTAATTAGAGTGGTATGGGGGTGGAAGGAAAGGAATTTGCGAAGTTAAACCTTATGAGAAATGCTGCTGAAGTCAGTGTATTCAGTGTTGCATTAAATAAATAAAGAGGGAGGAAAAAGCCTTCTGTAAGTTTTGACAGTATTTTTTCTTTGCTATTATCAGGAATTGGAGAGAGACTGGAGGATGAAGTCTAGAATTTTATTAAGAGATCTGACACAATCATACTCACAAATGTATAGCTATAGAATTCAGGAAAATTATAGGGATAAAGGCAGCACAACCACAAAAAATATTCCACACACAAAATATTCCACACGTCTTCTTTAGGTTTATCATATTCTCATTTCTGCTTATCTAAGGATAAGACACTGAAATCATACAGTCCCTTAAAACACTGAAAATCTAACACTGATAAAAATAAAAATTTTTCCTGATTATATGTACACAAGGAAGTTTTTTTCTCTTCCTGAATAACACTAGAATTCAATGCAATTATATTGGTATAGACTCTCCCTTCCTCCTCCTCAAATAAGTCTTTTCCTGTTGTTAAATTTGTTTTTCCAGCGCAGCTTGTGCCCTCTGAAAAGTGACTAAAGGTAAATGAAAAAGAATTTTTCACTCCACAATATAATATGTACATAGGAAGTTAGAAGGAAAAAAATATAGCTCTACTTATAACAGTAGGTAACTTTCCTCTAGCTCTCCTCAAGCTAGGACATGGGCAGGAACTGGGCCTATAAAAAAGGTAAAGTTCATTACCTTGCAAATAAATGCATAGCAAAAGAGGAAGTAAAGAGTTATATTTTACTAAGTGATGCTGATAGTAAGTCAGTCAAAGGAAAAAAAGTTCATTGGTAAAAACCCAGGCTCTTACATGCAGGAAAAATGCAACTGTCAACTGAAAGTCATAGTAAATTAATTATTTCATACACAGTATGTGTAATATCAGAATTCCAAATCCAGCAATGCCACAGAACACCATCCCATTCCTGTGTGGACTAGAATTTGCAGAAATTCTGAAAATGGCCTCATAAACTTCACTAGGGAGCCCCACTGCAGACAAACATGTGCCTGCTAAGAACCTAACGTGCTGGGGTTTATCTGGGGGCAGGGGGGGAGCTTTTTAGAGCTGGAATGAAAGCAGCCAGATTTCGTTTTAGTGCAGAGAGAGTATTTTAATAACAGCAGCAGATGAAACTGTAACAGTCTGACCCCACACTCATGAAGGAACCTTCAGGAAGTAACACATTCCTAACAAAAGGACTAAAATTGTTTTAACCACTAAGGCTGGAGTCGAGAAGCAGTCTGGAGAATTCCAACTTTGGAGCGTGAGGAAATGATTCCAGTGCAATCTACTGAGAGCCTTAATAAATGTGGGCTGAACAAACCCCCTGTTTCAGTTGTGCCTGAAGGAAGGGATGCGGCCAGGCTCCAGCACACAGCACAGGGCACAGGCTCCCAAAGGGGGAGAGCTGCCATGCTGCAGCACAGAAGGCACACGCCCAGGAAAAGTGGAGCATTTCCACTTTTCAAAAGGGTCATGGAGCCTTGTTGGATCATTCTGGCTCCACCAGAGCAACCTGCTGCTCCCAGGAAAGCAGTGTGCTGGAAGGCACCACACAAATGATGGAGCTGCATGAGTAAGAGGAAGTTATTAGTGCTGCCCCAGCACTCTCTCCTCTAGCGGAGGATTTCCCAGAGAGAGAGGGAAATTATGGCAGCCTTTGGGAAGGAATGAAAATGAAAAGGCAACTTCCACGCAATAACAACTCCAAAGGGGTTGGAGGAGTGAGGCAAACGGGCTGCTCAACACCACACTGGCTCAAGTGATTTCTGAAGAAGGTGCAGCTCAGAGAGAGGAGCGAACGTGGGCAGGTGGGCAGGCAGCCAGGGGAGGCTGGGAGCTCAGCAGCGCTGCAAACACTCGTTCCTCACACAGTTCACTTCCCCCATCTGCCTGGTTCGCACTGAGGCCACGGGCACACCCGTGCCAGGCCAGAAACAAGGTGCCAGCACGGCAGGACTGAAGGCCTGGGAGCTGGGGCAGGGCTTGCACATGCTCAGCAGTGCCACCAGATACAGCCACAGAAAATCACACGCTCAGTGCCAATGATTTGCTGGGAGAAGCATGCCTGAATCTTTACGAGTGCCACAGATTTTTGAACGTGAAGGTTTAACAGCTGCTTCAACACCCCTCGTGAAAAGGTTTGACCCAACCATCTCCAATTTGTTATTAAAGGAGACGTTCCAAATGTCATGCTGCATGGATTGTGCCTTAAACTGGTGTGAATATTACCTACACAAAATCCTTTCCATACCATATCGAAAGCAAGATGTGGTTTGGTGGTTTTTTTCTACCAGGCAGGTAGAAGACAAAAAAATGACATTCTAATTATATACTTCATGAAATTATGACATTTTGAAAGCTGGAAAATTACTTTGTTTCACAAACAAAATTACAGCAAAATCATTCAGACTCGATTTTATAGTTATTATGAACCCCTGGATTACTGACTGTAAGAAAAAGAACCATAGTTTAAAGAATCAACATTTTTAAGCTGTGACATTTTTGCTAAAACATCCTCAAGTTTTTAGACGCAGTGAGAATTCACAGTGTTTCTCTTCTTAACAGCATCTTGTTTGATTGGAAAATTTCTAGTATACTATCAAGTGATCCCATAAATCAGGGCAGAACTAATGGCTTTATTAAGTATATTGATTTCAGGCTAAATGGAAGGAGCAATTACGTCCCACTTATACAGGAAAACATCTGGAACCAGCTGAAGGTACCTCAGGGCGCAGCAGAAAATATAAAAAGGCCTGGCCAGGAGCTTGACAGGTTCACTGACTCAAAACACAACTGAAAGGCACCTTATTTCTGCCTCAAATATTTTTTTTCATGGTTGCAATATATTTTGTACAATCTGTATACTGCAGTCTCCTACACGGTAACAGGAACTTTTAAAATTCAAATAAGTAGCCTTTCAAACACAATTCCTACAGCACACTCTTCCTTGTGGGACTTTTTCAATATGCACCCCACCTAAACATCACAAAAAAAAAAAAAAAATAGGGCACCTTGTTTCTAAGTATTATTGTTGGAGGGAGCAAAAGCATCTGTGAAGGAAAAGTCCAGGAGTGGGACTCCCAGAGTTTCACCCTTCTGAGTTTTGGTGACAAGTCTGGACTTTGTGCAAGCAGGAGAATTGCCAAAGAACTGAAGATGATGGTAAAGAGAAGCCCCAGCACATGAGGAGCAGCTTAAGGGTGCCTGGAAACCGTGACTTGAGAACTATTTAATCAGCAAAAAGAAACTAACGTGCATCTGTTAACTATTTAATCAACAGCTGACTTATCTTTCACTAACACTGATAAAAATATTTTCCTCTCTTTTTGCCTTTCTACTCTGATCATATCCAGCCCAAGCAGAGCAGTTTTCCTTGTCCACCATGAGCCCCCCACGTGTCTTCCCTCCTGTTACAGGATCTGTAGGTCAGCCAGAGCTTTGCAGCGGAACTGCTTAGAGCCATTTTCCTACCACAAGTATCACAAAAAACTTATAAATTCTAACTCTAAAGCTGTGTTTCATCACAGCCCCGAATGAAACAAGGTGGCTTTAGATGAGGAAGTGAGACAGATTATAACTAGAGTATGTTCAGATGTTTCCTTGCAGAGCAAGCTGTAGGCCCTTATTCTTAGCGATGTAATTTTTAGTGGCCTTCTACGACACAAGAAAAACAATAGAGTCTCTCCTAAATCCCAAAAATCAGCCTTTTTTTCTGTCCTTTTTGACAACATGACCATTCCTAACACCACTCAAGAGACTCACTGTCCCTACATTTGATAGTATGAATTCCCAGCTTGCTGTCCCTCAGTTCTCTCCTATCCCCACTTCACACTATGGGAGTCTTTTCCCTAGGCTTGCCCATTTGCTTTTGGCACAGATGCTACTGCTCACTCTATCCCACAGGCTCCATCTGGCCTGGAGTGAGAAGAAGGGAAGAAAACACCATAGCAGACCTCATCCCCTCTATCTAGCTACTCTCCTTTCAAAAACGTTGTGTAAGGGATATTGCAAACAATTAAGACATCATCCACCACCACCACCTTGGTTCTTCCAGGGTATCCTGCTCTCTGGAAATAAATACATCACCCTACTGCTTCTGTATAGGGAAGGTGGTAACTGCCTCCAGAACAGCTACATCACTCTGAGGGGATGAAGGAAAAATAATTTGCTCTTGCAGAGGGTTCAGGCAGGAGGGTTAAGCAAATTTTTTCGATATAAGGATGTACTGAGCTTATCTGCGTGCCTCATAAAGCTCATATATTTGCTGCAAACTGTTGGTACCAATAGATTAATAATAAATATGTGTATCTGACGGGAAAACGTGGCAACTGGATCCTTGGTCTTGTCCATCTGTTGCTTGCTGTTTGTATAACTCCATATTATAGTATGCTTGTTTAGGTTTCAGCTGCTTGTCGCACGTACGAGTATATATATATATGTGTGTGTGTGTGTGTGTGTACACACGAGGGGCGTGTGCTGGTTTAGTTTGCAGCGCTGCTCCCCTCGGCTCGGTGCAGGAGTGTGTGCCGGCAAATTTGGATTGTGTGTGCTCAGCGATGCGACCTCGCTCCTTTCCCTGTCCCTCTCCCTGTCCCTGTCCCTGTCCCTGTCCCCGTCCCGGTCCCGGTGCCGGTGCCTGTCCCTGTCCCTGTCCCTGTGCCGGTCGTGCCCGGTGCCGGAGCCAGCTGAGCCGAGCCCCCGGGAAGCACCCACATGCACACGGAGCCACAGAGCTGTCCGTGCTGGAAGGCACCTCTGCGGGTCATGCCCTGGGACCCCTGCCCAGGCAGGGTCACCTGGAGCGGGTGGCACAGGAACACCTCCAGGTGGGTTCGGGGTGTCCCCAGAGAGACTCCATGACCACCCTGGGTAGCTGTTCCAGTGCTCTGCCACCCTCGGTGTAAAGTTCGCGTACACGTTGAGGCGGAACTGTGTTTTAGTTTGTGGCCACTTTGCTCCTCGTCCTGTCGCTGGGCACCACTCAAGCCTGGCACTTTCCTCTTGGCACCCCTGAGATATTTACACGCATTGATGCGATGCCCCTGGACTAAACGAGTCCAGCTCCCTCTCCCCTCCCTAAGAGACGAGTCCAGCCGGAGCAGGAGCACCACAGCACTCCTAGCAGGACAGGGAGCCGCACGGCGAGGCGGAGCTGCGGCCACCGGGCTCGGCCTGGCACGCTGTGAGGGGCACCGAGCCACACGGCGAGGCGGAGCTGGGACCACCGGGCTCGGGCTGGCACGCTGTGAGGGGCACCGAGCCACACGCCGAGGCGGAGCTGCGGCCACCGGGCTCGGCCCGGCACGCTGTGTCCNCGTGGACGTGGCCAGCCAGGTGGCGCTCTACACCTTCGGGCACCGCGCCAGCCAGTGGGTACGTGCGCGCTCCGCCCCGCCCACAACCGGCACACGCCCCGCCCACCGCCGGCACACGCCCCGCCCACCGCCGGCACGCGCCCCGCCCCCTCACGCACGCCCCGCCCAGCGGCGTGGCCGAGGTGTGAGGGTGGGGAAGGGCTGAGGGTTTGTCGGTGTTTCACCGGTGTTCCCCCCGTCTTTCGTGGTGTTCCCGGTGTTCCCGCTGTTCCCCCCCGGCCGCGTTGCCGGTACAGCCGCTCTGAGCTCGGGGAGGCTGTGCGATGGAGGAGCTCTGCCACGTGCAGCAGTGCCTGTGGAGGCTGAGGTTTAACTTAGAGCTGTGCGAGGAAAAGGCTTTGACCTCGGGCCGTGGGAAGCTGGGGTTTAATCAAGGACTGTGGAGGCTGGAGTTTAACCCAAGGCCTTGGAAGACGGGTTTAACCCAGGGCTGTGGAGGCTGGAGTTTAACCCAAGGCCTTGGAAGATTTAACCCAGGGCTGTGGAGGCTGGAGTTTAACCCAAGGCCATGGAACTGGGGTTTAACCCAGGGCTGTGGGCCTCAGGCACTCCCTTGCCTTTCCAACACCTATAACAGAACCCAAACCTGTTCAGAAGAGTGGCAGAGTTACCAGTGCTGAAAGCATTGTTATAAAGTGCACAAATGTCATTACCATGGGGAAACTTTAGGTAATAGAACATGCAGGCTCTTTGCAGGTGGTTCTTGGCTTGCTCTAATGGTGAGACACAGGGCCTGTGTTTGAAGAGCCTGCCCAATCTGCCTTTTGTGTTGTTTTCCCCCATTGCTGTCCCAAACATCACCCCTGAGGATCTGGAAAATCCTCTCTCTGCCTCTTGCCTGTGGGTTGTGCTCAGGTGTAGCCTAGAATTAACCCAGTGCAATGTTTAATGTCACGCTGTTGTGCCTTTAGCATTTTCATACCTTCCTTCAAACCCTGGCTCAGCTACATGTGACTTGTGCTAGCTGCAGCCTCTCACCACCAGCCCATGAGGTTGGGTTTAGTTATTTTTTCCTGGCTTGGGTGAGGCAGGTGTAACTGCTGGTACTGGAAAAACAGAGAAAAGGGAGCTCACTGATGGTGAGCAAAATGCTGCCCTGTTCTCAACTTTCTTAATGTTCCATTTCTGCAGGAGAAGACAGATGTGGAGGGAACGCTGTTTGTTTACACGAGGTGAGGACACTACCTTTTAACATGCACAGGTGAAACCTGTGGGTATGAAAAAGCTGGCTGGAATGAAGTGAAATGTTCTTGTTCAGTGGTCAAAAAGAAACTGAAACTGGCAGAAGCAAATGTGGGAAAGAAAATGCTCTGAAAGAGACATTACCTTGTATTTTGATAAGACTTCCAAATGTGATTTAAATCTCGGTATGGGTGAACTGTAGGAATCTTTTGTGTTGGTTTAAATAGGATTTGCAGTTTAAAAGCATCTGAACAAAAAAGAGTGAACTAAATAATGATATTGCTTAAAGGAAGGGAACAGCAGAGCTTTTGAAATATTGCGTTCCCTACTTAGGGAACTTTCATGTGTCTACAAATTTATCCAACATTTTGGATGGTTTTAATGCTTTTTTTCTAGCAGCAACTCTGGTTGTGGCTTTAGAGCATCATTTTTTATGGCATTTGTTCTAGCATGTTTGTTCCATTGTGAAGCCTGCCCTGTGCTGGGGTTTCTGTGTTGGTGCCCTGGCATTTCTCTGTGACTGTTGATAAAATCAGAAAGTTGTACAGTCAGCAGGTCTGGAGTAGCTGCTGGGGTGTAACACCAAAGCAGAAAGTTACTTTTTCAACTTTTGTATCGAAGGGGATCTGGTAGGAGAGCTGAGAAAGCAAGAGATGGTTTTGAGAAGATGAGGAAGGATGTGTGTGAGGTGACAGAGAGGCCCAAGAGCCTGTGAGCTGTGTGAGGAGTTGGAGTGCTGGTTTCAGTCTCTCCAGCTCTCTTGTACCAGCAGTGGCCATGGCCATCAGTAATTCTTCTAAGCTGCTCTCAGGTGAGCAGAGATCAGATGCTGTCAAGTTACCAGCACAAGAGGAAAGAAGCAGCCCTTTGTTGTGCTGGCAGTGGGTGGATTTGGTGACTTGTGTGCTGCAAAACAGCAGCAGTATTTCCTGCTGTGGTGGTTTCAAAGCTCAAGAACTGACAACATGAAACCTGGGACTTCTGGTATGTGTTAGCTTTCACTGTTCTTTTTGTTGCCTGAGGAAGTTCCCATGTAGGGCAGAGGTTGCTGCCTGCCCTTTAGGCAGCAGTATGGAACAGGTTGTGAACTGTGGGTGACGTCATGCATTGCTCTCATCATCAGTTTTAACTCCAATTTTCTGTGACTTCAAACAAATTTATAAAGTCCCATGGAAAAGACATTGCCAACAGATAGTTGGAGACCACTGGTGTCACCTTTGTTGCTTCTTATTGCCTTAGTCACAATGCAAAATAGTGTTACCATTTTACTGGGCCTGACTTACTGCCCAGCTCATCTTTGTGAGTTCTCAGGAACAGTTAAAAAGCCAGACTTCCAGCCAGGTTAATACCAGTGGAAGTGAACTGTTTGTTTGTTTGAAGTGAAATACTGACCCTTGCAAACAAGGATTCTTGTCAAGGATTTCCCTTTTGTTTATTTGTTGCTTGACTCCAATCCTGTAGGATGGGTTCCTGTGTTTTGGTTGAATAGAGAAATCCACACACCAGCAATTAAGCAGGGGTGGCACTTTTCCCCAATGTTTAGCCATCATATTTTCCTTTATTGTCAAACTTGGTTTGAAAAGAGTATTTCCTGTCAGGATCATGATGGGTTTAACAGTTCACTTTTATCTGAGATACTTAAACTGTAATCCCCATGAATGAGCATAATGATTTAGAGTCACAGAATGGTTTAGGTTCATCGTTTATCAAGGATCATTCAGGGATGGGGGAGGATTCTCTGAGGCAACCTCTTTCAGTTTCTCACATGGTCACTTTTGTCCTTATGTTTTAGGTGGTATAGAAAATTCTCTCTTTAATGACTGTTAGTACCTGCAATTTTTAACCTGGGTGCTGAAAAGTTTGCTTGCTCTGACTTGGTTTTAATTGCTGCTTTCTAGTCCAGTGTGGAACTATAGGGTAGATGGTGGCATTGGATCATGTGATGCTGATGGCATGTTTATTTCTCATGCATAATTTAGGGCTTTGCCATAATTAAAAGGATTAACGAAACTGCAAGAGTCAATTGTTATTTCCTTGGCAACAAAATTAGATTTTTGTAGCATCTCTTAGAAATAAATAAATAATGAATTTGGAGCACTACACAACAAAGAAATTCTGATTTCCTTTTCCCTCGACCTGATGGGATTTCCACTCGTTCCTTTTCAGGTCAGCTTCTCCAAGGCATGGTTTCACAATTATGAACAGACTGAGCATGGAAAATCGAACAGAACCTATTACTAAAGACCTCGATTTCCAGCTGCAGGACCCTTTCCTGCTCTACAGAAATGCCAGATGTGAGTATGTGACACGTTGGGTTAAATACTGGAGTCAGATTCTCTCCAGTCTGTCCTTGGTTGTGGTAATCCAAGTGCTTAGATTTGAACTAAGGGTTGAAACTCAGCATTCAAGGGTTGAAATTTAGCATTCAAGGGTTGAAATTAAGGAATGCATTTTGGGGTTTTTTTGGTGTGCTGAACCAGAAGAATTGCTCAGTGCTCCCTAGAATGCCACTCTGCTAAACACTCAGTGTTAGAATGTGCTTAGGAGTAATCTCCTCATCTAACTGACACATTTGGATGTTTATGGTTGTGTGTGTGTGATGGGCTGAGAGACAGGGAAAGTGTTTGTGTGTTTTCTGAATATACCCAGTCAGTGCTGGGAAGTCTCAGTGTAATATTTGTCGTCTTGATTTTTTGCATTAAAATAGGCAAATGCAGCCAATCCAAACCCTGTGTTCAGCTCCAAAATACTGTTCTTGGAGCACTTTGGAAGGCAGGTTGCTTCTCAAACTATTAGGTGTTAACTCTTGACAACATGATGCTGAGTCTAATTTAAACCCTGCTGAAAGACAAAGTTATTACTTTGGGCTTGCTGTTTATATTGCATGATTATCTTTGCACAAGAATTAGCAAGTGTCAGGCAAGCTCAGAAAGGAGTGGAAGCCGTGAGGAAGCTCACTTGTGCATGCAGATCTGCACCCAGACTGTGACAATGTGCAGGGAGCAGCTGTAAATCCACAGTTTGTAGCTGTAGTACTTAATCTGGGCTTTGTCCTTTATGCTTAAAAGCAGCTTGCAGAAATGGTTTATGTCAACTGTGATGCTCAAGTGTTCCCTCTGGATGAAGGAAAGGCAGAAGCAATCCGTGGCTTGCAAAGCAGCCCAATTTGCTAATCTGCTAGACCTTTATATTTCATAAACTAATTTGGAGTTGGAAAATATTTCAAGAGGGAATCCTGTGGTTCACACATACTAAGTGGTAGAAGCAATATAGAAATAACATTCGAAATAGCCTAAATGAAACTGCTATTTTTAAGAATATTTGCTAGGTTGACAAAGAATTGGAATTCAGAAAGAAACCTAAAAGAATTGCAGACATGTCTAGGCTAACCTAGACTGGACCAGACATTAGGATTTGAAGTGCTATGACTCCTCTTTATTCCCTCTTATTTTGAAGGGGTTTTCTTATGTAGGTGTAATCTTTCTGAATCTCATTTTGAAACTCCACAGGAGTTTATGTATGTGTACACTAATATTTACCTTTTGGAATCTGATCTATTAATTTTTCATTTTTATTGAGACAATTGGTATAAAGAGTAATTAGAAGTTGTCACAATTCTGTGGTGACAGAAAATGAGTTTTTAGTCTGATTACTGCACATAACCTATAATTGTTTATTTTTTTACTAGGAGAAAAATCAGAGCTTGGGGAATGTAAGCTGTCTTTTCACTAAGAGATGTCAAAGTTTTAGATTTTCAGGGTCTCAAATATAAGTAGTAGCCTGTGCTGAGCAGGATGCCTGGGTCTGTGGATCTGACTTTTTACCAGGGTTAGCTGTTTGAGCTAACCATGGGTAAATCTATACCTCTTAACTGAATTGAGAATTTGGTTGTCTGAGAGAAGATTGATGTTTGTTTTACTAAAAAAACCCTATAAATTCTATCAGTATCGGGTGAGTTCTGGTATAAGGAGATGTTGCTCCTAGCTGTTTATCTTCCTAAAATATTCTTGCAAAGACCTAATTATTATTTCTTCAGGAAAACTGAACGTTTTGATACTTCAAAGGAAAAGCTGTTGATTTCTCAGATTTTCATGAAATCATCTGTTTCCAGAGCAAATTGGAAGACAACTTTTACCAACAGATTTGACTTTTCCAGGTTTCCTTTAGGTCCCCACAAATAAGACTCTTCACTGAGTCACAGATACCTCTTGCCCTTTCTTCCTTCCTTTGTATTTAAAAGCCTTTGCAGCATAAAATAAAGAAGTCTCCTCAACATTAAGGATGTGTTTTCACAAGGGTCTCATCCAAACACAGTTCTGAACATCCTCTTGAACATTCTATATGAATATTTTCCTGCTGTTGTGCTTTATGGTACAAATAGCTTTTTGTAAAACTAAGGCTTGAGACTTATTCCTTGTTAAATGAAGTTTTCATACAAAACTGGGGGGTTCAGGCCCTTATGTTGGAATATTATTTTTATCTCCTGCTTTCACATCCTAACAGGGAGTGCTCAGTAATGCTGTTCCTTGGCAGAACAGAGGACAGTTTGGCAGTAATACTTAACAGTATCTGGAAACAAATTCTCTTTTTCTAACGTGTTGTTTGACTTGCTGACTTCTTAGGCTGTTTTTCATGCATGGCTTCTTATTCAATCTAACAAAATTAACAATTTCCTCGGTGTTTCTAATTGCTGGCCCTGCCCATTGTTTTGTTTCTTCTAATATTCAAAATTCATTTTGTGCTGCTAAATATCTGGGGCTGGTTGGATCACACAGTCTAAATAAATCTTTTTTTGGCAGCAAAAGGTGGTATTTGTGTACTGGACAAGTCCAACAACATTTTGTTATGTAATAGCTGTCCTTTTGTAAAGCTTGCTTTGTATCCAACACAGGATTACAACAGAAAACATTTTCCAAGATTATACACATAAATATACATTTTAGAAATGCTTAAAATAAAATAAAACAAGCTATATTGCATCCTTTTACTTGATTTTTTCATAGTTCTTTCATCGTTTCATATCCTGGTCATCTTAAATTGAAATATTGTCTGAACACCATGCTGGAGACACTTCCAGTCTAATCCCAGGACTTTTCAGGCTGGATTTGGGATCCATGCCAGTTAATGTTTGCTCTGATCCTCTGTTCACAGAAAAGGTTTTGTTTGGGGAATCTCTTAGGGTAGAGCTGGGGTTCTTCATTGCAGAACCAGGAGGGAAGCTCAAATTACACTTTTTAATGCCAGCAGAAATCTTTGTCCACCGAGGAGCAGAAGGTTTATGGACCAAGCAGGCAATTTGCAGTGTGACCTTTAAACTTAGATAGTTAACTGCAATTTTAGATGCTTGCTTTCTGCGAGCAAGACAGTAGTTCTGCTTTTGTTTAGATGATCTAGGAGTTTTAAAGATTTTTTAAAATTTCATGAGTTATATATTTGACTGATCTTAACTACATAATTACTACTTTTTTCATTAGTTTTTGGTGATAGTTATTGGAAAACCAATATTTAGAGCCTGCTGCTTAAGCCTTGATGCTGATTAATATGAGATAGTTCAGGAGAAATGCATAGTAGTAAATTATTAATTAAATTACCTTCATTTTCTCCCTTTAGCAGCTATATAATAATTATAGCTATTCCCCACTCTGTATTTAAGGTGTTTATGTCTGTGTGCTGGGTCTGTGAATTATTTCTTGATTTCACTCATTTACCTTTTCATCACTGCATACTTGTTTTGATGCTTTTAGGAAACAGAGAATTTGGGGAATATTAAGTTGCTTATCTCAGAGCTGGCTTCACCTTGAGCATTTCAGCTGCCAAGAACACAAGATCCTACCTTAAAATAGTATGCTAATTGTGACAATGATCTGATACAGGTTAATTGGGTGCTTTTCTGCTATATTGAGTGGAGAAAAATTGTGTGACACGTCAGCCACTCTTCTCTCCCTGACAGTTTCTGTACCTATTTGGACACAGAAGTTACTTTTCACTTCTGTGCCACATTGTAGCAAGGGCTTTGCTCATGTCATCTGCTGAACTTGAGATGGAATAAAGGCCTCTAGTGAGACACAACTGCTGAATTTGGGCTTTTGGAGAGGCTCAGTGGTACAAAAGCAGAGCAGACACACTTGGGATGCTCATAGCCTCCCCCTTGTTTCAGTTTTTCAGTTTAACCTGCCCCCATATGTCTATCAGAACCCCTAAAATTTGGTATTATTTTCCCAGATTCCTACACTGCAAAGACATCTTGTAAATGGGATAGGAGGGAGAGGGAAGTTTGGCAGCTGTCTTAAGATATTTTGTGGGTTTTATCTGTGGTTTGTGGGGTTGGTTTTTCTTCCCCTGTAATTCATAATTATGTATGAAATTTTTTTCCAAATATATGCTTGAGGGCAAGTGATAGTAAAATGTTTAGGAAAAGAAAAATTGTTTTCCTCCAACTATTATTTTTCATTCTTAGCTTGTGTTGCAGCATCCAGGAGCCCTCTCAAACAGAGCTTCTTTTGAGACTGATTTGGCTCATTTTAGTTCACCCTTCTGAGGAGATACAGCCTGGTAAAAATACAAATGGGTAATGAGTGTCCCACCTCTGCAGTAAACCTGCAAGTAGCATTTCTCTTGTGAAAAACATCTCAGCCTGAAGACTTAAAAAGCTTATTTCTCAAGGGAAAAGGGAGGAGGCAACAAGAAGAGAATCTGAGTGATATGTGAAAAAGAATATATGATGAAAAAAAATCTTCTTTTGGCTACCATAGTGTCTTTTTCCCCTTGAAATGTGTTCATTGTCTATACTACATTATTGTGTAATACAGTGTTTTAAACCTATTATTTCTCATGGTTTGTTGTTTTTTTTAATTTGAGAATGGAACCAGCATTTGGTGGTTAAATTTACTTGTGTGTATATTTAGACTTGGCCTTCTGCATATTGACCAATTAACTACTACTTGCTCTATTGAGACAGGCAAAATAGATAATCCAGCCTTTGTATTTGTGATGTAATAGAGTTTCTGTTCAATGGTTTTGGGTAAAAACAGCAGTTTAGAAAGCAGAACCTTGTTTATCAGCTTCTCCTCCCTGCCAACACACATTATCAGGTCCAATATCAAAACCCCAACAGAAAACTGAAACTTGTATTCAATTGATTATTCCTCAAATGCTCATTCTTCTTTCAGAATTTTGGAACAAATACCTGTAAATGTTTTTAACTTTGTCCAGTTTGTATTATTTTTTCTCTAAACTCAGTGGTCTACTGATTCAGAAATGGCTTTTTGTTGCTGCATCATTAAACAAAATGTGGTGGTTTTGTCACAATTGGATAACTTCAAACCAATTTTTTTTAAGGATAAGTTTGTTTGCAGAATTATTATTCCATTCTGCTCCAACCTGCATGTTTTGTTGAAGAAAACACTTCTGTCGTTTAAAGCCCTTTGAAAAGTGTTTGTCAATTTGAAACAAAAGTGTAAACTCAAACTGTAGAAATGCAAAGTAATTTTGGCAGAAGGGCCTTGGCCCTTTATAGGGATTTATTCTTCTCAGCCTGTTTTTTTGCTAAACAGTTTTGGGTAAAGTTCTTTTTAAAAAGTCTGCCTGGACTGACTACTGCCATTTGTTCAGCATACAAATGATTGTGGTTTACCTGAGGTTCTGTCCTTGGAGACATTTTAGTCTCAGAGATACAAACAAATCTCTCCTCCTTTCCATTCCACTTTCTCTCCTTTGATCAGCATTTTAAAGCTTCGTCATGTATGCAGCAAGAGAGAACAACAGCAGAGGTCAGGATTATCTTCCCTGGATGTTCCTTAAAGTGAAACCTCAGTTTTGCTGAGAGTCTTGCAATGCCTTCAGCATTATTTTCCTTTTTTTAAATTTCCAAAGAAAACACACACACTGAAAATAATTAATGTTTTCCTAATAATTCATTCTAAACCCAGAAGATGAAGGATGCAGTATAAGCTTTGTCAAGTTGCCTGCATTTTTTTGGAAACCTGTTTGAAGTTTCTGTCCAACTTAACTGTTTTATAGTTTGTCATCTGCAGATTTTCTTGAGAGGAGCAAGCAAGTTTCTTACTGCCTCTATTTATTGGATTCATAGTGCTGATAATTTATTTTTTTTCCACAGGAGGTGGCCTCTAGCACTCAGTTTATTTCTACACTCAGAAATTATCTGTTCATAAACCAGTTTATAAAAGCATAGGGAAAGGCATTACTAATTTTCTACTACATTTCCCACATACTTCCTACCTTTGTGGTCTATACTTCAACTAACCAATGATTTTAATGTCCTTAGAAAATGGTAAAAATTACTTCAGAATGTCAAGAAAAATAATCAACTGCCCCTTGGAAATAGTGTGGATACCAATTTACATTTTCATCCCTAGAACCATAAAATACATGCATTTATATATTAGATTTTTGTGCTTTCTGTCTCAGTTTTCAAGGATACCTGAAAATCTTTAATGCCTGCCTGCTGAGATATAAAAATATTATCATAACTTGATGGTGTATAAACTCCTCTTGGGGATAGATGGACATGCAGCAATGCTGGCTCAAGGGAAGTGGTTTTTAACATCAGGAGTGGTGACTTTGCAGTCTGCTGATGATTTGATTTCCCTTTTCTAGAGTGCACAAACTACAGGTTTTGAAACCTGTAACTGAATCTCTGGAAGGAGGAGTGGATTTTTAACGTAGGGAAGTGAAAAAGAAAATGAATTAGAAGTAATTTAACTGAAAAAGTGCCATAGAATAGAGTTTTTGATGGAAACTTGTAGTTGATGGGGATTTCTTCTTTCCCTAAGTCTCTCATACTGCAGCTGCCACTGTTCTGAGCAGAAGGCTGGGCTAAGGGAACTGCAGAGGCCCCAACCAAACAAAATTATTATTGTGATTCTAGGATTAGCAGGTATTAGTTAATTCAGCTTTAGGGTGCTTGGGGTTTTTCTCTGAGTATTGTGGAGAGTAAATGTTCTATGATTTAGGTTTTTACAGTTCATATAAAAAAAAAGGAGGAACTACTGTTTTTAAAGCAAATTGTTTGTACTAATAAGTATTTCTAAATTTAGTTCTTCCAGGGCTGCTTTCTTATTCATATTTTCCTTTAATCTAAATACAATTTGTGTTTTTCAGTGGAATTTGTAGACCACTTCTGAAGGCCTCAAGGTTTAATTTCTGATGCATTAACACCACGTCCCTTGTCATGCCACCCATCTCAGCACAGATATTTCCATCCAGACTTTCTAAAAAGGATGTTTGAGTTGTTCCTTCCTCACCCTTCCTACCCTGAGCATTTGGTGCCAGTTGTGGAAGCCTTTGGCTGAACAAAGCAAACAGTTAATGGTTTTCACTTGTCAAGTGGCTTGTTGCAGCTGTAACCATGATGGCTGCAGCCACCTTTTTGCTCTAATGATGTGTTTGTGTCGAAGGTGCCTCAGAAAAAAGTGTGAAGAGATAGAAGCACAGAAATCCTAATGTAGGTTTTCAGTTTCAGCCCAATCTGGAAGTCAGAGCAGCTCTATGCCACGTGAGAAGAAACAGGCCAAGGAGCCAAGATAAAAAAAGCTGTGTGGTTTTTTTGATGGCTGCTAATTATTTTGTGCATGGTGGAACTGTGTCTGTGCCTGGGCAAACAAACCAGTAGGAAAAGGATATGGGGCAGAGTTCGAGCATCAAGCATCCCACCTTTGTGGTGAGTTTCTGTATGGGATGGCAGGAGAATAATGCTGCATATATGTGCTAGACACAGTCTTTGTTTCCCATTTATGGATGTCAGCATATAAGCAACAAATTAGCTTGTCCGGAGGTCTACTGTGGAGAGTGTAGTGCCAGTGCTGGGCATTCCTGACGTCTTTGCAAGATAAGATAGGCATATGATGCAGTAATGCTCAAGGGTTTGGCTTGCAACTGATAATGATTTTTTTCAGAGGGGTTATTTTCATGTGGCTACCTGTCCAGCCTCTACTTCACACATAGCAGAAAATGGTGTTTCAGGATTGGGGCAAATACAAACACCAGTGCCTACATATTTCTCTGCAAACAAGGATATTCCAGAGCTGGTTGCTTTTCACAAATCCCTTGTGTTAAGCCTTTGCAGCTTAATCCCCTCACATACGTACACATGTATTTAGTATTTCCAGCTTTCGTATGTTTTAAACTTCTTAGCCTCTTTGTCTACAAAAAAAACCCTTTTCTTTCTTTTTCTTATCCTTGCATTCCTTTTAATAATGTCACAGTGGAAGTGGTGGAAGCAATGTTCATTAGATGCACAAAATACAATATATAACCAAGGCTGGCCATCCATCTACTTAACTCCCCAGATTTGAGAATTCCCCGAATTATCTAAATCCTGTGGTGCTGTGATCACACATCCAGGGCTTCACAGCACATTATCACCAAATACTGCCCTGAGCTATTAGGCAAGTCTCCCACATTACACAGACTGTTTAAACGGGAAGGCAACACTCAGGGCAGCTAGCAGTGCCGTTTCTGTGCACACAAGTGGGTGATGTTCTCTTACCTCCAGGCTTGATGTAGAAGCAGTTGAGCTGAGTTTCGTGCACCAGCTTCCCCTTGTACTTCGTGTCAGCTTCCCCTGGCTGGTGGCTGGGCAGAGGGTGATAGGCTTGCCGAACCAAGGCTTGAAACATTTTAAAATCCTAGGGAGCGTTGGAGCAGCTGAACTGAAGTGTATTTTCTAGAGGTAGTCAAGGCACATTCCTTTTGGTTAATTTTCTTGCTTCCAAGTTGTTTTATGTAATTGCCTTGTGCAGAAGTTAAAATCTGAATATTGTTTTAAATTGCTGCCAACTGGATCTTCTAATCTAGGAACTATTTTCTAACTCCTGAAACTTTTTTAATTATCTTTTGCATTCTCCTTCCCTTTCTTGCTGTTCACTCCTCAACCTCTGCTTGTCCTCTGTGCCTTATGCTCAGTTGGAGCCTTCTCCTCCCCCTGTCCGTTTTTCAGGAAAACTTGGATTGAGGAGTGAAGATAATGGGCTCCATCCACCCGTCAGCTCATCACCTCAGCGAGCCATGACCATCTCTGCTTTCTGTATATCCCCACTGGCTCCTCTGATAATATCCTCTTGTGCTTGAAAAAAATAGGTTTGCTTAGCAGAGGGTGGACTACACTCCTGACATAGCCAGAAAACTTCTCCTGGAATGTGAGCTTGCTTACTCACACTCTTTTATATGTGTGTGTATATATATAAAAATATTTGTAACCTTCTCTCAAAACATGGAAGATAAATATGTGAGCAAGTGTATCCCACAGCACATATACAAGCTGCTCACTTCTGTCTAACTTTGATTTAATACAAGCTCTTGAGTGCCTCATCAGTGCTCTCTTTGTCAAAACAAGCCTGAAATCGGCAGGAAAGAACACTTTTCAATTAGAGGAGGGAAAAGGAAAGAAACCCTTCCCAAGTGGAAGATAGCATACCCTTTAAAGGACAAGGAATGTGTTACATAGAAGCACGGTGCGAGTGCTCCACTGGAATTGCACTCGGGCTGCAAAGGCAGCACTGCTGTTTTGTCTTAACTGGCATTCAAAGCAGGAACAGTGCTGGGCTCAGTGCCTGCTGCCTGCTCTGCTTCCATGCTTGTGGCTGCAGCCACTGGCTTTGCAGAGGAGCTTCCTTTAATAAAATACAAAGTCTTCATATCACAGTGCATTGCTTAAAATCAGTCAGAAAAAATACCTCCTGCTGCCTTCATGACTTTGGACATGCATATGCCTAGGAGTTTTGGAACCTGTTTTAGTAATCCCTTTGCATAACAGAGGAATTATTTACCTTCATAAAACCAACCAGAGAGATTCTGTACCCTGGAGGGGGGGGAAGGAAAAAAAAGTAAGTGATGTAAGACACATGTTTCAGGTCAGAAGTCAACAATAAAGGGACTAAGAAGATTCTTTCTGGGAATCATCTGGAGCTGGCCTTTGCCTTAGACAGGATATGGACTTTCTGCTTGATGAGCTGTACCAATTCTTTTGTCTCTGTCAAACAAACTGCCTTTCTGTAAAATTCCAATATCCTTTCCTCAACAGTATACAGTATTAAATCCTCTACACAGCAATGTGTAGCATCTCTCAATTAATAAGTTCATGAAATTTCATAATTATTAGGAAAAGGAGAGAAATAACATTAGTTTTTTTTTTTTTGGTGAGGTATGATATGTCTTCCTGCAGGGCTTTGGTGCTTTTTGTTTATTCTTACCTGTTGTTTTTATTCTGGTTTCTCTCATGTGAATATTTCTCCCTCTCTAACACTCTTTAACAGAAAGCAAAGTACATGTTCAAATTTGCACTGAAAGTTAAAAGCTGAAGGAGGGGGGAGACTGAGGAGGCAGATGATGATTACTGATAATTTTTTATTCCTAAAGGATTATGCATGAGCTGGTAAAACACTGCTGACTTCCGAAGCAAAATGAAATATGCATTTGTACCTTGTGTGGAGATAATACAGTGAAAATAATCCAATGCAAGAATCCCAAATTTTGATTTAAACATGACTATATAATCAGGGATTCCAAGTTGCAGGCTAGTGCTGCTCTTGGGAAATGTCTCGCTGCTGCTATAAAATGAATTTGATAAATGTGAAGAGTTTATTTTCTGTTGAATTACAGGTTAAATAAGAAACTGATTACTACTTAAATTACATTTTCTTGGTGACAAACCAAGAGGTGCATTGTTTGTCTCTTTGTACATATATACAGAACATTCTGTGTCCTTGCACATAGAATGTCTGCTGTGCAAGAATACAGAAAAGTTCTGAGTAATCTGAACACTAACTTCAATAGTTAAAATAAAATTTTAAAATATATATAAATGCTAAAATAGAATTACAGTAAAAGAAAATAAATCAAACTTTTTAAAAAAGGAATCAAAAGAAAAAAGCAACAAGATATTTGAAAGGGGTGGTATTTGTATCTTCATTAAAGAAATTGCTAAATTGGCATTTCACAAGAAAAATGCAGGTGAAACATTTGTATTAATCCTTTAATGATCCTTCACCTTTCAGGCTTGTAAAAATGCAGTGACTGCATGTGAATGATAAAGGGTTCAGGGTGAGATTTAGCTTGTGACCATGGTGTGAACCTACCCACAAGTGGAGTAAACCTGTCACTGTTTGCTTGTGCCTCTGTGAGAACAGCTAAAGTCCTTTCTGTGCCTGGGAAACTTTGTTGTAGTGCTAAAAATTGCGCTGGAGAGTTTCTGCGTGCAGCTCTACATCCCAGCAGATGTTACTGAAGGCAGTGTAAGAGTGCAAGGGAAGGAATAATGGCTACAGAATGGCAGAGAACTCCTCAATGTGTTGAGGGTAACATGTTAACAGGCTGGGGCAAAGCAATAAAAGGGATACACTAAATATCACCTAACTTTGAGATCTCTGGAGGAGGAGTTGACTTTTGCCTATTTCTATGTGGATTTTAAGTTCTTTTTCTAACCATTTTAGAACTAGAGATGGTGTAGGGAAAATGGAACAATTGCTCACCTCCAAAATGATGCTGTGTACTGAGTATACACATGGAAAATACAAAAATGGAGAGGTTTAAATTCTCTTGATCTTAGGGAATTTCTTACATGCTTCTTCTTACAAGAACAAGTAAATACAAGTAATTTAGACTTTTATTGTTGCAGGCTAAGAAGTTAGTCCAGATCTGCAAATGTATTTCCATTACTTAGGATCTGAAGGTATGCAGTGAAGAAATAAGAGATGAGATCACAACAGTCAGAATTAGAAACATCATCTATAGTTAAGGTTGCTTATTTTCCTCCTGAAGCCCTTTCTGAAGTTGTTCATTATTTTGTGGGAGTTAAAGCATTTGGAGTGACAGCTCATCATACTGATTATAGCAAAAATTCAGGTCTCAGGAAGAAATGACATGTTATTGAACACCTATTTGAGGTTAAAATAGTCTTCTCTTTTTTCCCCTCTCTTCTGATATACTGGAAAATGGCATTGTCAGAGTTTGGGAAACAGTTTGACCTTGAACTTAACTATAGCTGTGGAATTAGAGGTGTGCCTTTGACAGGTACCTCAGAGATGCACTTTAAAAATAATTGGGAACATATTCTTAGATTGGACTAAATTATAAATGAAAAGCTTGCTGTGAGAATCCTGGTGAGTCCTCCACCAGCTGTGTGTGTCACACACAGCAGAGCAGCTCTTCCCCGTGGGACTGGAAGCCCAGATACTCCACAAGGAACATACAGAAGCTGCTGCTTTTCTTAACATAGAGGAAGGCAGGCTGGAAAGAAAAAGGCTGGAAATTGAGACACTGAAGGTAGCTCTGCTTTCTGTTCTTTCCAATAAAAGCCATTTTTCTCTTGTCCCCAGGTTGGGAAAGCTGTGTTGTCCCCTTCTTGATTGAGGAGAGTTCTCTTTGCTTTTTGTTATTAGGTAGGAGTGAAGTGCACAGAATCAGGAAAAGATTTCTAGTTTAACCTCTTCCACTTGTGACAATCTTCTGTTAGTGTGAGCCTTTCTGCTGATGGAAGGTATGGGTTTATATTTAGCCTAGATTTGTGTAAGGCATTTTTGTGTTGTGCTTAGATGATTGCTGTAGATCAGGGCCTGGCTTCATTTTGGTGTGTTCAAGACATGTTTTATTGTTTTGATGCTTTAAATGGCTCCCTAGAAACAGAGACCAGACAGGAATAAAAGAATAAAGGAGGGATTGATTGGAAAGGCCTTCAGAGGTCACACTCTGGGCTCCAGAGGCTCCTGCCTCAGTGCATCCCAAAATGGACAATGCCAGCTCCTGAGTTCTTCCCACTTTGATATCAGCATCAATTGCCCAAGCAGAAGCCAGGCAAGGATGGANAAACCTAAGGCATCAGTTTGCTTTAGAAAGTTACCAGAGAATATAAAGCCCAGGTAAGCTAAAAAAGATAATAGTTTCAGATGTTGATGAGTTGCATTTGTTTTCCAGTGAGCCTTTCTCTGATGGATTTTTATTTCACAGGAGCCATGCTTGTGTTGGCTGAGGATATTTGGGTGTAGTTTTTAGCTTTGCTGCAGACTTTCTCACTTACCTTTCTAAAGTGTGTCTGTCACTTTTCTCTATCAAAACTAGAACAGGACTTTCACCCAACATACGATGCTCTTAGTACCTCTTCACTTCCCTTTTACACTCCTTGAGTGAGACTCTTCAGTCATTTCCATTCCAAAGGCAGTGGAGCTTTATTCTGATGGGGACATTTTGGAAGTCTACTGTGAAACAGTTACAAGAGCCACTTGTTATTTCAGAGAGCCTATTTATAAGGAAAAATATTTATTAAGAACAAGTTGTTATTTAAGAAATTGATATCTTGGCATCTACAGCCTCCCTGCCTTAATTTCAATGTCATGCACCATCGTGATTTAAAAATTATTTGGAACTGGTGATGCAATGGCAGGAGGTGACTGGAAAACCAGTGGTGCGGGGGGAAAGAATAAATTCTCTAAGCCAGATGGATCATAACATAGATGCTATTCCTGTGTCATGACTAAAAATTTCTTGTAGCATCAACAGAAGGCATATTTAAGGGAAATCTTGCAAATACAGTTTGCATTTGGGCTCTTTTCCAAAAAAAAGTAAAGAACCTGCTGATGGACTCTTACATCTGCTGAGCTTTATGGAAATAAATGGATCAATGAGCTCCACATTCTCCTGCAGTGCTAACAGAACTTCAGCTTTGAGGCCATTTTGGGCCTTTCCAGTGACCCTATTTTGTTTGACTGCTACGGAGTTGAATTTTCATCATAAAAAATTTCTGATAAATTTGGATTCAAAATCTGCCTGGAGTCTGTCTCTCACAGTAGAGCCACAGACATGATTTTATTAAACAATCCACCATGTCTACAGTGTCCCTTTTTGGGTTTTTTTGCCTCATGACACCAGAAATACTTGCTGGCTCTTTCTGGAAGTCTGCAAATTGATCCCCCTGATTTCATGGACTGATAGATGATGGCAGGAATATTTTAGGGTCCATTCTATTAACAACAATTTGGTCTCTACTTTTAAGGCACAGTTCCAAGCACAAGCAGATGGTAACGAGGAACTTATTCTTGACTTGAGTAGTGGTGCCAATCATTGCCCACTCTCAAACCATTTGCTTTTAGGGGAAAGGGTCTGGAGGGGCTTTTTCATTTTGTTGGAAGTTTTGTTGTTGCATATTTTGTGGTTTGTTTGGGTTTTTTTTTAATAAAATTGCTTAAACAGTGCCCTCCTCACTTGAATTTCACTGGTTAAGCTGAAAAATGGCCATGTGTAATCACTGCTTGGCATTAACATGCCTCTGACTAGGATTCTTTTTCTTTTAATAACTGTTTTGGTTGGGTTTGGGGTTTTTTGCTTGCTTGCTTGTTCATATATAATATTTTAAACATTTGAGATAATGGAAATAGCAAGTCTTCCTTTTCCCTATCTTTGTTAACAGTTCTCCAAATAAGTGGATCAGGAGCTTTATCAACCTTTAAATGAAAAAAACAAGTGTCTGATAATTTAACAGGTAGGGCCTTTCCAGAGCTTTTTAGGAATTTAGGTTAAGCTCATATCAAAATACACATTTTTTGTTGTTTGAAAAACTCTTACTTCACTTCAATTTATTGAAATTTTTGTACCTGAGAAATCATTAAAATTTTGACTTCTCTTTAAAAACTTCCAGAAATGACAGGATATAGCCAGAGAGGAATTTCTATTATTTAGAAACAAATACATTTACCTAACACCTCTTTTGTATTGTGCAGCTTTGCACAATGTCGAGAAGCAAGAGGCCTAAAAATTCCAGTCCTGTTGATAAACCACATCTCTATCAATATGCTATGATAAGATACAACTGATTTTTTTTTTCTAGTATTTTGGGTTTAATTATCTAAATGGCAAAATTTTGCATTGGAAAGAACTTAAAGCCTGTTTAGACCTAAAAGAACTTTAAGACTCCTAAAGTAGGAAATATCAGAATTAATGTTGGTTGTGCAATCTCTCCATTTGTGGAATTTTATCTAGTGTGATTTTCTTCTTTTGCAGTATGGATTTCCTTTCAGTTGTCAGATGGTTGGAGTGGTGTTCACATGCAGAGGCTGCTCAGTATTCTGATTTTTTCTGGTTACTGATGCATGGGTCATGTTTTGTTATGTGCCACTGAAGTTCTGCACTAGAGACAGAATTACTGGGTTTTCTTGTTGTTTTCTCCAGTGGTCATGACTGTAATAGCTGATAATTCATGAACAAACCAAACTGTTTTACCTTGCTCAGATTAGAAATGTTATCCTTCCCAAACTGGGATCCTAGGGCAGAGCAGTTCCAATGAGAGACCAATTAAATATGGAGTGTCAGACTTCAATTACTGAAGCCAAATTTTTCCAGTGTCTTTATGATTCCTATGTTCAAAACCACTTTCTTGCAGACTTGGATTGGGATGATTGGTGCTTTTTGCAGGTTGTGAACTCAAATCTTGCACCCAGGTCTGGGGTCTCAACTCCTCTGTGGGGAAATGAAGCACACCCAGAGCCAGTGCAGCCACTTCAGATGGCATTTCACAGCTCCTCAGTCTTGCAGAACATCTCAGGGAGGGAATTCAGCTCTCCAGGGTAGTGTGCAGCTGTCTTAGCTGCAGCTTTTTTATATTTTCTTTCCCTTGTTGCAGTCCTCTCTTGCATTATGCTGCAGAGTTTCAACAGGCAGGTCTTGGTACCACTTGAGCCTGAGCTGAGTAGAAGGAAGCTCAAATCCTGTATTGGGATTGTAAAACATCATGGATGGGAGGAACATGCTCATATTGGAGCAGGAGAGCACAAAATTAGCTTTAGTTCCTTTTTGAAATGAAGAAGACTCCATAGACTGAAAACCATTATTGTGGATATAACCCAAAATCTGGTTCTTTTTTCTGTAGGTCCTGTAATTGGAGGCTGCAGTAGTTTAAAAAAGCACTGGAGAAAGATGCAAGCATTGATAGATTGCTGAAGGGTCAGATATTACATGGCTGGTAAAGAGCAGAGATAAAAATAAGCAACATAAAGGTGTCTGCCTGCCTTGCTAGACATGGATCCAGAAACTTCTTTTTAACATAGCCAAGTGTGGATTTACATATTCAAGAGCAAGACTCTAGACTATACACAGAATAAAAGACATTAAGAAGCATGAAATCAAGAATAAAACACAGAAATGTCAGATTTGGGGGTTTTTATTTATTTATTTTTAATACCAGCAGGTATAAAACAGTTCCTAGGTAGAAGGGAATCTCTAGTCAGTGGTTATTTCTGTATTCATTTTTACCAGGCTTAAAAACTTGATGCAGTCTGTGGAGGAATAGCTTAAAAATCACATGTTGCAGGTACACTGAAAGAAAAGCTTTGATAATGGAAATGTCTATCCAGAAGACAAAAATCTAATCATTGGCATAATGAAGAGGAAAGAAATAATCCTAGAGAATGCCTTTCTTCTTACCAGAATACTTAACACAAATGATTGAAGTTGATAAGAAATTCCTTATTATCATAATAACTAAATGAATGTTTCAAATATTGAGGGGTTAGAAATTGTTATCTATAATTCTGGGAGATAGCAGCTGTCAGCTTCTGCTTATAAATAGTATCAAGTGTTCAAGTGTTTGTGAGGACAGGAGAAATCCACAGCCAAAAAATGAAAATTCTGAGGCGAAAGCTTTCGAGTTGGCTCTGAAGTCGTGATTTAGAACTTAAATAGTGTCCTTCCTGAAATTCACTCACTGAGCTGCTAAGGGAGCTCCACAGATTGTGGTCAAATTTTTCAGTTTCGATTTCTGAGTAGCCTGACTTCTTCAAATTCTAAAAATTCTAAAGACTGATACCCCTTCCTAATTAATAATATCAGTCAGTTTATTTAAGTGATTTATTTAACTTCCCATTCAATATTAATTGGATATTCTTGATTTCCTAGCTTCATTATGTCATAGTTTTGTGTAATCTTGTTAACAACATTAATTTTGGCACTCTTTTGTTTCTTTTAATGTCATCAATTCATTACTTGAGTTTGATTTTATTTTTTTCTGTTTTTTACAATAATCTCTTCTTACATAATTTTATGGTTGAAGCTGGGCCTAAAAGTGATTTAATATTTCCTCTTCTGTGTGGCAGTAGAAAAATCTGCTTTGTGCTTCTGATGTTTCGTGATTCATTTTGAACATGAACACGAAATTACCACTCTACAAATGATACTTAAATCTGGAATTCTATTTTGTCAAACAGTCTGATGGAGTGGGAAGGCAGATAAAAGTAATCTGTTTGTGTTTAATCCTGACGAGAGCTGCAGTGTTTGAGGCTGGTGGAAAGCTTGCAGTGAAATTGTATTGTGTGTGTGCCAGTTACAGCTTGTGATCATCTCAGCTTCTCTCTCTGGTTGTGGGGTTTTATGTGTTGTCACACACATAAGAAATTTTTTTTGCCATTTTGCCTTCATTATTAATCAAGGTGCAAGCCATTAATACTTATTCTCCTACTGCTATTTACATTTTTTTCTCTGAAATGCAGATTATAGCAGAATATACTAGTGGAGTGTGAATTTATGCTCCAGCTCTCTCAGATTTCCACCAGTTTCTGTGTCCTCCCTGCTCCCTCATCCTCACATGCACCAAGGAGCTCGGGGTACACTGTGCTGCCACAAGCTGAGTGATTGTTTCTCAGTGCATTTCTGAAGTGTTCATCTGTTCTGGGCAGATGGGAGCAGTGTGGAAGGAAGAGCAGCAGGACCATCCACTTGTGAAAGATTTCGCCACTGACTGAGTGACTTCTAAACTCACAGGATGATGGGCTTTGCTCTTTGCTTGTTTTCAGCTGTGCTTCCTGATTTGGGTTGAAAATACCATTTAACCAAGGTGAGAAAGTAAATGTGGGTGAGTTTGAAGCTCAGCTGACATCAAAGGTCTCTGGATCTGCAGTATCCTGACTTGGAACTGGAGTTAAGATGGATGATGTGGTGTGGTTTGGTTTCATGGCACAGACCCACTGTCCTTGGTCTGTGACCCAAAATAGGTTTGTATTTGTTGCAGTTGTATTTCAAAATATTAGCTGTAGTTCTGGGAAATCTGAAATGGTCTTTTATTCTGGTTATGGCTTATGTTCATCTCTGAGTTGAGGTAAACTGCCTTGCTCCTGCTGTTGGTTTGAGTCTTTCAGCTTCTAATGGCCAGAAGCAGCACAGCATTTCCAAGGGACTGTCAGCTTTCAGATTTATTAGATATTCATAAATAGTCTGTGGCATGTCTGCTCTGTTGGCCAAAGGTGAAGCTGTCCAGCCTGTGTTGCATATTGATGATGCCACCAGCTGTGGTAGACATAAAAAAGTTCAAGAAGATGGAGCAGACAGCCAGAATTTCATCAATATTCTTCTCCATTGGAGATTCTTTTATGGAAAAGAAGAATCTTGATTAAAACAAATTTGGTTTGTCTGAGGTTCTCAGTTTGCTTGCTGTTCTGTTGCATTGAAGAATACGGAGTTAGTTGTGAATTGGATGAGTTTTCAAATGTGTTTCATCAGAAGGATGTGAAGTTTTGCATAACAGCTCAGTGTTCTAGAAGCTTACGAGTTGTTCACACACTTTTCTACAGGTTCACAGTTTGCTATTGGATGCCCATTGGAATATGCTACAATGTTAATGTGGCTTTGAAATGAATATTTATGTTAAAAAACCTGGGATTACTTGTGCAGTTCAGCTCTTACGTTGCACATTTGTAGAGCCGCTGGTGCATATTATGTTACTCACCTTTTTTAGGTGAATAATAGAAATCATCACACTGCTCAATGATCATAAAAAGGACAGTGCATATTTTAAAAGATACTTTTTGTATATCTACAGGATGTCTGGTTTGTGGGATATTTTAGACTTTTTGCCAAGGTGCTATATTAAAGAGTTGGAACAATTTTTAGTTCTATAGAAGACAACACACAGCTGAAAATTTGGGGGGGGAATGGAGAAAATATTATACTTGTGTCTTGCAAGCAGCTGTACATTCGTTTTCTTTCCAAACACTAACAAAGCCAAGGTACACTTCATATGCCACAGGTTTGACTCTCTGGAATTGCAGGAGTTATTGCTTTTGGACTCTCCTAATATTAGGAAATATTACATCATCAGGGTCAGTGTTGCAATTGTTTTTAAACAGGTGCTCAGCCCATTTCAAATGAAATCCATTTTCGAATGAAGTGTAGCCACTACTATGTTTGAGGACGTGTTAGGAGCTGCCAATTCTTAGTAAGGCTAAGAGACAGTAGGGTAGGGAGGGAAGGGGGAGGACAGCCAGGATCTCCCTGTTTGTTACTGGGAGCATGGATGTTGCCCCAGGCTGTGGCGATGGAGAGGGAATGACCTGGATTAAGCCTTTAAGTGCTTCCATCTCCCCTTCCCATCGCAGAAGCTCGAAGCTAAAAGGATGCCAGAATGATTTTTTGCTTGTTCTTTTATACCCCTCTTACACACTCTGTTATAGTTTGATGTGTTCTCAGTGCTTTTAGCCCACACACTGTGACTTCCCAAGGCTGATAACTCAGCTCAGCCCCACGGCACCGTTAAACCAGGAGAGCAAACATCCTGGGAGCCCCAGACACCAAGGGCCTCTCCAGAACACATTTTGGAACCTCAGACAGGCCCAGCCAGGGGGAAGGTTCCTCACAACGAGGGCTTCACTCCAGCCTCTCATTGGGGGATCTTTGATAAATATGTTAATTTTGCAAGGCCTATAATTGTGTGTATTTCAGTGTAACACTGTACATGCATTTTTGGGGCATTCCCCCTGGACCAAGTGCAGCACCCAAGGATCCTGAAGTAAATCCCGAGGTTTAAACCCCTTTTCCCCACAAACTATGTTTTGGTTTGAATTTTTAAGACCAGGGAAAGGCATCAAAACTAGGACAGTTACCCTGCTGAATGTGGACAGATTGTTTGGGGACAGTGTCATGCAATGATCCATCCCCAGGCTGTCTTCCCAGAGCAGTGTAACTGGGGTGAGAGTGGAGAAAAACTCCCTGTTTGGAACAATTGTGGAACCTGAGCTAACTCCCTGTGCTTCTTACCATCGTGGTGTTTTCATTCATGGCATGTGTGTGTGTGTGGGAGAAACCTGAGCTACCAGGAAATTCAAATGTCTCATTGCTACAGGCACTGTAGTGGAAATCTGAACTTAAATACAGATTTCTGATACTGGGGTTGGCTACAGATAATTCCTTATTTGCTGTCAAAAACAATGGGCAGAATTACAGCAAACCTACAGGGAAGCAGAGGTATGTTCATACTCCTCCACCAACTTTGGTGCTATTTAAGATAGACCTGAACATTGTTTGAAAACTAAACAGGTTTTCCTACTTCCATAGGCATGCAATGCTCCCTGCAGTGTGCTGGTAGTGGAGTCTAATGGATGTGATATGACAACTTAAATAAAGGACAGAGAAAAAGATTTTAAAGAAAAAAAAACCCCACTGGTTTAGTGTTCTGAAGAAAAGGATCAAACACCATTGCCTTAATAGAATTTTTAAGAGCTTGTAATTTACATGCTTGGAGATGTGCCTTTGATCTTTTTTGATTTTATAGGATCTGAGGTGTCATTTTGTGTTTCTAGGAGGGGAAAACATAGGATGGAAATAAATTTTACAGGTCGCATTTAAATATCTACCAGCTAGAATTGCTGTTTGAGAAGATGCTCATAGTTTGTGTTTGATGTGCATTTGCAGTGTCCATATATGGGATTTGGTTTTATGATAAAGAAGAATGCCAAAGAATTGCAGAGCTCATGAAAAAGTAAGTGATGGGTAAACAAGACTTGTGTGCTTTTTTATGTATGTATTTCTGTACATAAATGCTCCTTTTATGTTTTTAGGATGATCATACCTTTCTACCTTAAACTTATATTAATTATAATAAGCTTGTAATAATTATATTAATATATTTATATTAATAAATACTTTGTTGCAAGTTTCAAGTGCATTTCATAAAATCAGAAATAAGTCACTGTATTGCAGTAATTTTTCCTGATTTGTAGTGCAGCTCTCCAGCTACATCAGAATGTAACAGTTGATATGATTTATTTCCTGATGACTCAGAGATCTATTTTGAAGAATTGTATTCTTTGAGGGTTTAATATATTTTTCAATTTGGGGAGATTTTCTTTTTTAATATTGTTATCTTTTTTTTTCTTATATCAAGGCAAGTGCAGGATATCATGAGGGCATATTGTATTAATACAATTTCTGTGGGTTTTGTCCTCTTTGTACATCATGGCTGAATTCCTGCTTCCTCATTTCTTAGCAATACACACAAAATCCACTTTGTTTTTGGCATTTAAAGCAAGACTTCAATTAGCTTTAAAGTCATTTGCTTTCATACACATGAAAATGTGTTTTTATACATGATACACAAAGTTTAATTTTGCAGACCAGCCAGAGGTGAAGATTTCACACAGAACTGTGTTCTCAGATGTATTTTAACCTAAGAATGCCATATAAGTAGGTTTTTTTCAGTATCACTCTTCTCTTCACGTGTCCAGGATGGACAGGGCTCATTATTCTGCACTGTTTCCAAGGGCCCTGTTTTCTTAGGACTGTGTTCTGCAGGTTTTCATGTTTGCTTGGAGGAGGAAGGAGCTGAAGTCGTACAGATTTTATCAACATACACAATCTATGTTTTTTAGAGCTATAATGTGGAGGATGCAGTGAAGGGGCTGGGTAGGAGCAGGCAGTGATTGGATGCTCCAGCTGCCTGTGGTATATAGGGTGAGACACACCACTGTGTTAGTGCCTTAAATGGCTCCCTAGAAACAGAGACCAGACAGGAATAAAGGAATAAAGGAGGGATTGATTGGAAAGGCCTTCAGAGGTCACACTCTGGGCTCCAGAGGCTCCTGCCTCAGTGCATCCCAACATGGACAATGACAGCTCCCGAGTTCTTCCCACTTTGATATCAGCATCAATTGCCCAAGCAGAAGCCAGGCAAGGATGGAATTTGCCCAAGCTTGCCCCCCTTTCTCTCCCCAAGATGAAGGTTTGCAGTTGTTGGGCCCAGGAGGGTCTGGGTGTCCTTGGAGAGCGAGCTGGAGAGGCTTTGTTATGTCAGTGTGAGCATGAGAGAACAGCACTGAACGAGCTCCAGGGACCTTCAGAGTTCCACTGGGCACTGCAGGGCTGGGAACAGAGAAGAGTTAAACCCTAAGGCATCATTGTCACAAATGCTGTCACAGACAGGAGGGATGATGCCGAGCCAGGCCTTTGGCATCCCAAGGAAACCCAAAGGAAGCAGGTGCAGTCAAGCTCACAGCATGAGGTACCACGAGAGCCCAGAGCAAAGGCAGACCTGTGAATCTCCTCTGCAGCTCATCTGTCTCAGTCTAACAGCTCCTGTAGCCAGAAGTTGCTGAGGAGTGACACCAAGTTTGATTGCCCAAGTTGCCGAGTGCCCCAAAGCCATTTCTGTGCCCGGCAGTAAAAATCCCCACGGGGCTCATCCTCACACATCCCAATTCACAGCAAACTGCTTTAACTCTCCTACCACTGCGTTCCAGATAGGATTTGTGATAAAATCCTGGATGGGAAGGTAGTCATCTTTCCTCTCTAGAGCCTTTTTTTAAAGTAATCCCTGCTGCTTTTCATTTTGCAGTGACAAAACAGTGTGAAACAGACTGTGACCGTGGTGGGGTTTTGTTCTGTGGGGTTTGTTGGTTTTGCTGTATATCCTACAGCTCTAAAATGAGTCAGTTTTGACCCAAGAAATAATTGATGGGGATGAATTTACAGAAATAAACAGTGAACCCTAGGAAACCCAGGTTTTTGACAGCTCATTTTAGTTAACTAGCTCGAGTTTCAGTTGGTGGTGATTAGGTGCTCTCAAACTGGTAATTTACTACAATAAAACCTGGTTTTCAGAGGATTCATGCAAATGTAAACCACGTGTAGTGGTTTATAATAGCAGTATTTCATATAGATAAAAAATACCCTGTTGCTCAGCCAGTTGGCTGTGTGTTTTAATTCTCAGCATTCTACAATAATAATAAAACAGCTGGGGCAGGAAATTGGTCATTTGCTAGTAGTTAATGCCTGATTTGTGTGTGTTTGCCATCCTCCACCACCAGCAGAACTGAATAACACTATAAATTCCCTGCTCCTTCTGGCTATAGGAATTGTGACTCAGTTATGGAAATTTTATTCTATGGTCCAGTGTATTCAAGATTGGAGGAAGTTAAATCTCATGTCAAATTATGATTTCACAGAGATCTTTCAGTAGCGATTTTTTTACTGCATGTTTTAATGTAGATGGAGGAACACAAACATTTGAGTTTCAATTAAATATTGTATGGTGACAGTGGCTAGGTTTTTATGTTTTATCTGTACTTTTTGTCTCGTATATCCCTCACCTTTCAGCCTCACTCAGCAGGAGCAGTTCAAAGCACAGCAGGGCACAGGAGCAGGGTTGTCCCCCATGATGGTGAATTCTGCCAACAACAAAGAAGTGGACATCTTACGGATGCTTACCAAGGCCAAAGATGAGTATACCAAGGTGAGACTTGCTCCCACTTCCCATTATGAAACATAAAAGGTTTGATTTGGGGTTTTTTTTTGGGTTTTGAATAGTCCTACTCAAAGTGAAAGTGATTTTGGGCTGTGTGCTCTCTCATTTTGTGTGGACGTGGCTGGTAAAAAAGTTTTGACTGAATTTGCTTTTTGAAGATTCAAAAGAAATTAATGCTGTCAATTAAAAAGTTCTGGAAGGAGAATGTGTATATGATTATTTATTGAATGGTAGAGGCTAAGAGCAAGTATAAATTGCCTTTCATTCTGACCCTTAGAGCTCCTGTTGAGTAGCACCTGGAAGCTGTGCCCTCTTTCTGGGTGAAGTATTTACCTGAGAATACTTTCTGTGGTTTGTACAAAGGACTTGGTTCAGGAGACTTTTGACAGTGAAGTTACTGCTTTTAATTGTGGTTGTTAGCTACTTTCAGACACTAATGGAAGGAAATGAAAAGGTTGAAATGTAGTATGATTTCAGCCCGTGTGCTGCTTTGGTCTTCTGAGGCTTCTAAATAAAGAAGTAACTAATGGACTAATAATGTTCTCTATTATTGAGCAATCAAAAACGTTTTACTTTGGGGAATAAAAATCTAATAATTTTAACTATCCATATATAAGCTGCACATTGTTACAGAGCCTGCAGGTTCCTGCTGCTGTTTCCTGTATTGCTTATGTGCTGTCATGCCATAATGGAGCTCCTAAGTGTTCCATAAGAGCCTGGAAATATACACATATCTTAACTTCTTCTCCCCTTCAATTTCTTGTGTTTATTGTTTCTGAAATGTAGCTAATAAAATCCTCAGGAAGATGATTGCAAACTATTTGAGCCCTTTTTTGTTGTGTATAGTTGCTGTTGAAGCTTGGGGCCTTTGTATTTTCTGTAGTAGAGATTTAATGTATTCTAGTGGACAAACACTTCCAAAACCTGCTATCTTTCCTGTGTTTTAATACTGAATCAGTATCTAATCTTGACATCAGAGAATATGATTTGAGATGTTCTGAAATGCTTAAGAGGTTTCCATTAGATAACCTTAAAAATACTGCAAATGGAAAACTGGAAAAATATTAGGCTGTCTTCAGATTGTGTGAAAAGAGGGTGATAAATCTAAAAGATGTTACCTTCCATTTCTACATTAGCACACAGAAACCAAGACAAAGGAGAGGAAATTCTGTTGTTTAAATAATAGCTTTTAGGACTCTTTTCCCTTTAGAATCTTCTGCAAATTTCCTTCTTACTTTATCTTTAATCTTTCTGCATTTAAGAGATTGCCAAGGAAATAAAAAATAACATGAAAACTTCCTCCTTGTCTGGGACACGAGTGCTAGGAATGCCTGACCTCTTTAAAACAGGATATGTGTGATTTCTTGTATTGCTAGTAATATAAATTTCAAAAGAGCCTGATAAATAAAGGCAGTGACAACCATTTTTCTATTTAATGTCAATATGTTTCAGAGCAGTCATGCTTTTTGACTGGTTTATGACATCTACTTTCTTGTCAGTGTATGCTTTATTACTTACAATCTGATGTGCTGAAATTAGTTATGAAATATGTTGTTCTCTTTTTTGAATTCTGTTTTTATTCAGCGAAGAGGGTTTTAAAGTGTTGGAAGCTGTAGAATAAGAACATCAATTTTCCAAACTTTTAAGGATTTCTGCTCAATTTATAAGAGTCTAGCTAATTTTGAAGGGTATAGCTTGTTCCCAAATTCTCTTACACATTTAGAGGTCACATGCAAAATAAAATGCACAGCTTCCCCCTTCCTTTTTTTAATTAATGGAGCTTTAAGATGCTAAACCACTGAGGTGGTTTTTTTTAAAATGTACTTCTTATACACTTACCTTCTCTTGATCTCTGGTAAGAAAAGTGATAGCCAGGGAGAAAAGCAGTTGAAGAGCTCTGAGGGTACAGAACAAAGCATGACAAAATGGCTTTCTCCTTAACCACTGTGCCTTGTCTTGTACTGCAGGACAAGCTCTGGCTTCAGCTCTGTGCTGCACAGTTCTTCTCCCAGCATTCAGCATTTTCAACTTCATATTGTACAGGCAGACTGCAAATCTCACAACACAGAGCAGTTGTTTACCTCAAATACCTGTGATTATACCAAACTGGCCAAAATCCCCTCAGTGATTTTCTTGCTCCTTTTGATCCACGTTCACCACAATGCTGTGTCTAGTTTGGTTCCAGCTTTGCTGAGCCTTTCTTTGACTTGATCTCAGAACCTTTTGATTACTTAGGCATCTTTTGTAGCAGCAGAGCTTTGAGTAGGACAGAGCCTGAGTAAAGGACAGAGCTGTGGAGCAAGATGTAGTAATTGCCAAATGTTGCAGCTGGTGAGGACTCTGCTTCTGTCCCTGAAGAAATGTGGTGACATTTCTTTCATGCTGCCTTTCGCTGTTTGTTGATAACAGCATCTGATATCTTCTTTACCTGTCTACCTGACAGCTGCTTCAAATACCATCCTAGTGCTCCCAGCTTACTCATCAGCAAGGCCATGCTCCCCATCTGCCAAAATGGCTTTGTATTCTGTGCTCCAATAGTTACAGAGACTTCTGAAAGCATCACAGGCTTCTTTTCTCTTCCATGTGTTTGATAGCAGCCTACTAGCCTTGTTATCAGATCACAGCAATGATACCAAGTCAGGTCAATGTCATTCTCTCTAGGTCTTTGTGTGTACTGATGCTCATTTTGCTGAGGAATTTGCTCTAAAAAATGCTCATGTAGTGATAACTCTGTTAAACACTGCTGCTTCTCACCTCATTTTTATGTGCTTAGTTCTGTGCTCATGCAGGATATGACAGTGGAATCTAAGGTACTTAAGGTTCCTGAAGAATTCAGCCTATTAAAATATCCTGAGGAAATAAGGGTATTATTTAAATTCTGCAGAACTCAGTGTGAAATATTCAAGAGGATGTTATCCATCGTGTTAAAGAAAAAGCTTATATGCTTTTTGCTCAAAAAGTTATGCTGAAAAACAGCAATGAGAAGAAGATATGTTGAGGAAAAGGCAGCATCATTAGAAGGAGAACTTTTGGGGAGAAAAAAAGTGCTGTTTAATTTACTGAAGTGCAGTTTTGGTCCATGTAGGATCTGCCCAATCTGAGAAACAATTCAAAGTATTGGTGACCTACTAAAGCCCTTTAAATCCCCACGAGAACTTAAGTTCTGCTTTCCTGGGCAGCCCTGGACTCAGAAATGGGTGATGTGATCAGCTTTGTGTCTTTGAAAGTGGGGGTTATTCTCTCACCTGGCACATCTGCACTCTAAGGAGTTTGTCTCAGAAAGTTCTGGAAAGGACTCTGGTGTTTCCATGGTCACAAAGCAGTCGGCCCAGGCTGGAATTCTGGCCCCAGGAAAGCACAAGACTGGACTTTTGTGGGGAAGGAGAAGCCAAAATTGGTCATCCTTCCCCAGCCGTTTGTCCTGTGGCATAAAATTCTGAGCCCAAAAAATTCAGGTAACAAACTATGAATATTATTGTTGGATAGAATTGACTTCTCGTTAAATAATTCTTTGAAAAATCTTTCTTGGTTTCAACTCTATCAAGTGACAGTGACTTCAAAAATACTTTCTTTTCTACTGACAGTAGCTTTCCATGTATACCCAATGCTTTTTTAATTTCATTGACTACATTCTTATATATAGCATCTTATTCACATTTTCCTTTTCCATTTAATATTTCTCTTTCATGGAGCATTTTATGTCATTTTTTTCTGAATTAAATCATGCCCTTCACTCTCCACATGACTTTTTTTGTCCCTGATCACTTTTAGTTATCTGTCTCTGACCATCTTTTTTATAAATATTGTTAAGAATTGTCATATTAAATAAGAAATCCTACTGATTCTACAAATTGATTCTTACTTTAATTACTTTTCTGTGTGTGCATGTATATGCATCCTGCAAGTTCCCACCATATGAAGATTTATGCAAAAGAGTTTGAGTTATAACTCTACTTTTTGACAAAAGCATTTTAAATTATTTTTATGGGCACATTAATCCTTCATGGATCTAAACTACTTCTAGCTGCCTGTTGATGCAGGAATAGCATGTCTGTTGCTTGGTTTCTAAGGTGCTTTTAAAAAGTATTTCGTGTTTTTTAAGTGCAGGCAAAGCAGAAGGCAAAACACAGCACTGAGATTTAAATTAGAGGGGAGGCTCAGACTAGGGAAATCTTGGAATCAAGTGTTCAGTTTGACATATGTCTTGTGGTTTTAGAAAATGAGGTTGCAGTCGCTGCAGTTCTTCTAATAGCATAATACTTCACCATCAGGGCTGCAATTAGTATTTTTGGTTATTGAATACCTGGCTACGTCTGTATTTTACTGTGTCTGGGAGCTGGGGGAAATGATGCTGTCACACATACTAAGAAATCCTTTTTTTCCTGCTGCAGTGTAAGACCTGCTCAGAGCCAAAACAAATAACCAGCTCCTCTGCAATCTATAACAACCCCAACCTGATCAAACCGATTCCAGTGAAGCCGAGTGAAAATCAGCACCAGCGACTCTCCCAGCAGAGCAAGGTAAAATGGGTGATGTTCTCTGACTCTGCTGCTGTCATCGAGTTACAGTGGCACTGATTCCAGTTGGAAGGTCACTGCAAGAATTTGAGATGGAACCACTGTAAGGAATGATTTTAAAGCACAACTAATCTGTTTTGTAAAAGCTCCCCAGCCCCCACTGATGTGGAAACTGCAGGCAAACTACCCTGATGCAACAAAGAAATACTGGTCCTTCAAATTTCAGATGCTGTTTTGATCACAAGCTGATATATTCAATTGCTGGACCACACTTTTTGGGGGGTTTTTGTTTGGGGTTTTTTTCAGGGGAAATCATTTAAATCATTAAATCATTATCATCAATCTAAATAAAGTCTCTTGTTATATCTTCAAGCCAAATCACACTGCAAAATCCTAAAAGCTGAGTTCAGCTGTGACCAGCAGATGCACAAGAAGTGGCTCTACTTCATACACAGGCAGATTTCTGTCTCTTACTAATACTGTACTGATGGCTGTAAGAGAAGATGCTCTTTCATGTTATTTAAAGCAAAGCCACTGCTATATCTCAGATTCGCTGATTTTCTCCCACATTAGCAGCTTGACAACAGTCTTCTTGCCCTTCCTATGTGACAAAACTATTAAAAATCCTCTGGGGGATAAAAGAGCATAGCACTTTTCTCAGCTTTTCATTGAATACTGCTGGCTAAATATTGTCGCCGCTTAATGCACGAGGGAAGCCGCGTTTACTCTTCTCCTTTGTCCCCTCACAGAGCGTGGATCCCGAACCCCAGCACTTATCTCTGACAGCGCTGTTTGGCAAACAGGACAAGCCTGAGGGCTCCGAACCCCTCCCCAAGCAGCATCAAGAGAGCATCCCCGTGAGGCAGGGCGTGGTTCGCTCGCTGTCCTACGAGGAGCCCAGCAGGCACTCGCCGTGCGCCGAGAAGCAGCTCTGCCCTGCCATCCAGAAGCTCATGGTGCGCGGCACGGAGCTGCATCCCCTCGCCGAGTTCCCGGAGAGCCGCCTGTGCGAGAACGGCAGCATCCCCGCCGTGGGGGAAGCTCTGACCGGGCTCTTCCAGCCTTCCCACGGCGCTCAGGACACCGCTGGCACGCAGAGCTTGCTGCACAAACTGCAGAGTCAGGCAGGGCCGGGGGCTAAAATGGAGCCCGGTGCCAGCGGAGCTGTGAACTCCACAGCTGCCGCCTTCAGCAGGACTCCAGCGGCCGTCAGTAGCATGAGCCAGCCCCCCTTGGTGTACTTCAACGGGTCCCTCCCAGGCCAGCCTTTAGAGGCTCAAACACTCGCTAAAGAACAATCCAAACTCCCCAGACAGCCCCTTCCGCTCTCTGGCAATCAAGCAGCCAACTCCGGGGTGATTTCACCTCAAGAATTGTTGAAAAAGCTCCAGATAGTGCAACAAGAGCAGCAGCTCCATGTATCCAGCAGACCAACGCTGGCAGCTAAGTTCCCTGTGGTTACCCAGAGCACCAATACCCTGAAACCGCTGGATTCCTGGATAGAAAAGGCTCCAGGCACGGAAAAACAGAGTGCCCTCTTCCAGGTAAATGGGGAACTTCTTCACCACTTCTTCACATAAATAAATACAAATCTAGCAGTCTTTTGAACTTGATGTTCTGTTAGGTTAGTCTTGGCTTCACTGTCCTGGCACATCATTGGTTTTGCAGGTGGCACTTTGCCAACATCGAGTGAGTTCTGATTTACCAAGATGTGGTATTGTAAATCCACATCTCTTGCACATCAGTGGTGACCAGAAATACTGCAGTGTTGGGTTATTCCAGAGGCCCTTTGAAAAGTCACCTGGTTTTCACTTGCCATACTTGGGCTGTCACCTGTAATTGCTGGCTACTGAGTGTAATATTTTGGGTTTGATAATTTTTTCTGCAAAATTAATCAAAGCTTTCTCTGTGCATTCTTTTGTATGCCAGTTGCTCAAGGTACTTAAAAGGTCCCTTGTTTCCTAACAGCAGCTTTTTGAAGTATTTGTATATTCATGGGTTAGTTATCTTCTACCACACCTGCTACTTCTAAATATTCATTAGCTATTTTTCTTTAATTTGATGTTTAATATTTGGGAAAAAAGGTCTTGTGCCTGAACGACACCAAAAAATTCTGTTTATTTTGATGCTAGAAGTCAGATTGGCTCCTTAAAAAAATTCAGATGTTAAGAGCCTATATCTCTCTCACAAGTACATTTTTATGTTCCTCTGAAATTCAGCATGTACAATTACAAGATATCCCATCCAAAACAACTACTGTCTTCAACAACTTCATTTTCTGTAGGATTTTCTACACTAGAATGTCTTTACATGTCTTGTTTGGGGATGCATCTAAGCCCCTTTCAGCTTCCATTATTGTGGATAGGCTGTGTTGTTCTGGAGTCTGACTTGTCTTGGAGTCTAGAAGTCACTGATCCCAAGCCTTCCCCTTTCCAGTGTGAAGTTCAGAAGCTTCTTTTCTGTTGCAATTATTCCATTTTTCTATTTCTATTTTATTCTATTTCTTTGTTTCTATCAAAATCTGAATGAAAGACTTCAGAATATTTCAAATATGCTAGAAAGTTCTATACATGAAGAGGCTGAAACAGTCATTTAATAATACAAGAACCACATCTGTCACCAGTTCTGTGACAGGTCAAGATTTCTAATTCCATGAGAGAGGTGGGAGGACTATGAATTTGATACAGCAAATAGCCATCATTATTTTTATTCTTTTAATTAATACAGGAGGATTTGAATCTGTGTGAAAGAGTTTTTTGGGGATTAGTCATTGAAATCATTCAGGATCAGTTGCTTACAGATAGTAACTTTGACTTTCCAGTGGAGAGCTAAAAAATAAAAGGAGGATCCAGAGTCAAAGAAATTGATTTGTTTTCACTGAGATGGAACTTGCCTGCTTTAAGTGTAAGAAATTGCATGATTCACTGATAACATGAGGACATAATGAAAGCATTCCTACTTGGAAGGTAAAAGTGAAATGGGGCAAGTCCAGGGTATACATTGAAAGTCAGTATGCATGAATAAAAAATATAGAAATATGCTGATATATTTTTAGGGTGAAAAATCCCTATAGATGCTGCTATGGCCAATGACTTTAATTCTGTGTAAATGAAAAAGACAGTGGTGCCAGCATTAGTTGCAATATTGAAAGGCAGTTCTTGAAGTCTGGCCTAATGCAATTGCAACAGTTTTCCTTCTGGAGCAGGGATAGAACAGCAGCTTGTGAGAAAAGAAAAGGCTTCTCTGCAACAAGTCTCATTCACTGTGATTATTGCTGCAAGTTTGCCTTAAGAAAAAGCAGTAATTGAGATTCTCAGTCTCCCTTTGCAGGGCTGTGAGCAGACCAAGGAGAGTGAGGCTGTCCAGGAGTGGCTCCAAGGCTACCACAGCTGCTGCTGACACAACATTGGTGCAGTTCTTTCCACACATTTAGTATTGCTTTGCAGATTTAATGCACAGACCAAAAATGATAATGGAAGTGTGACTAATTATTGTTTAGGGCTCCTAAAGCTCCAAGATCTGGGAGGAGACTCTGGACTCTTTCACGTGCAGCAGATTGCCACAAAAGCAAAAGCAGGGAGACTGAAAATGAAGGGAGGACTCTGTTCCTTTGGAAGCCATGAATTAGCCACAGGAAACATCCCTGCTTTTGAAAAAAAACCCTGAAAGATAAAAAACAACTTTTAAAACCAACATTAATCTTTTTATAACATTATCCTTGCAGTAGAGCAGAGGCTTCAAGTGCTGCCATGCCTGCAGAGTAGATATTTGAGCGAAATTGAATTGGCACAAATATATCTGCACATGCTCATGCAAAATTGATCAAAGCAGATTCTGACAACAAGTGCAGCAAAAGGTTTGTTCTCTGTAATTATTTGTCTTCTGGTATTGCCTCTTCTACTACGCTTCAGCATACAGAAAAAGCAAAAGTCTGACAGGAATAGAGAGATAGCTGAACAGTGTCTGTTGTTGCACAAATCATATTAAAGGAACACCCTAAATCCATCAGCAGCACTAAGGAAATGTAAGCAATAGTCCTTTCCACAACTGACACATTACAAGTCCAAGTTTAAATTGGCTTCTGCTGCATCTCCATATGGTATAAGAACTGTGATCTCCCACATGGAAAGGAAGGGACCAGTTACCAAAAAAATGGGGAAAAAATAAAAAGAGAAGAAGGAAAAAAGCAAAAGCTGAAGAATAATACTTGGAAGCATTCAGTCTGGTTTGGTGCCAAGCCTATTTTGTGAAATATTCCTTATGCAGACAGTGAGTAACGTGTGCTTAAGATACAATAAAAAAGCATTAATCTACAGTGGGCTTTTAGGGATATGTTTAGTGTTAGGCATGTGTTATCCTGATTATAGATACATGCATGGTTAAGTGTTTATGTTAATCAGAATTATGGTTTTAAGAGTGCTTACAATAACCCAGACACAAATTTATCTTTTCTTCAGAAGGCCACATATCTTGCAGCTTATTTTTCACATTTCTTGGAGCATTTTTTCCATCAAGAATGTATTTTGTACATAATGTTACATATTCTGAGTATGTGCCTGAAACCCAATGTCTGTGGTGTGAGCATCACAGCTTCTCTGCTGCCCTGACTGCAGTTCCAGCATGCAACTGTACAATGCAAATAGGTGCATTAAACTTGTTTCAAAATGTAATTTCAGCTTCTGTAGCTAAACCTCTATTAAAATATTCTAAATTAAACTTGAAAGACAAAGAAATGTTAGCATTGTAGCCAGCTTTACTTTAATTAACTGCCTTTAAAGTTCTTGACCCAAATGTTCTCAGTTTTAAGGAATGCCACTGAAAAGTGCTGAAGGCCCCACAGCACCCACAGGGTGCTGATGTTCCAGAGGGACACTTGATCCACCTGGGAATTCTCTTCACACAGGGAGCAGCAGAAGGTGCCAGTTTGCATTGCAGTGCATTCCTTGGTTATGTGAATTTACCAGCTCTGGGGTCATCCAGCTGCCAGCAGCCACACAGAGCACCAGGCTGGGATCTCAGTGAGCATCTGGGCTGCAGGGAAGGAATGCCATGTACTGCACCAGTCCTTTTGCACATCTTTCATTGCTCTCACTTGGTTGCTGCACAGCTGAGGGCAGACTCCTACTCTGTTATTAGTGACTCAGAGATTTCAGTGGTGACCTGACAGAGCTGGAGATAATGGATGAACAAGCAGCTCAGGCTCTGTGGGTAACAAGCTGATCGTCAAGAGAATTTTGGAAGGGCTCTTATGACTTAGGAAAAGCTATAAGAGTGGTCCAAAGGGTGTTGGTGTCCCTTCAGAGCATTTACAGAGCCTTCTGCAAAAGCATGGTGTTGTAGGAGCTGCACTAGTAATGCCAAGATCAGCATCCTGTTTTCTGGTGGGTGTCAGTTGTCCCAGTGACTCAAGGTGATCCGAGTTGAATCTCAAAGGAAAATTCTCCTTTATGTTTGAAACAAACCCCAAAGAATCCATGTTTCTCATATGTAAAGGTTTGTTAAATGGCAGAAGCTTTGAGCTTGAACTGTTAGCAAAAAATGCATTTTAATGTTGAGTACAGACACAAATGCCATGCCCTGAAAAAAGATGCATATATTCTCTGTTCTTCTCCTGACACAAAGTTCTGCAGTCCCCTGGAGCTGCCGGCTGTGTCACCAGAAGATGGCAATATTGCTCACTCCATGTAGCTCCCATATGCTTGGCATGTCCTACCAAACAGACCTTTCTATCCAGACAAGACAAATCATCCTTCATATGTCTTTTAAACCACAACGTGTGTCTGTCAGGAGGAGCTGTGTGTTATTAAGAGCTCAGTTTGTCTCAGGTTTAGTTTATTTGCCTTGGGCAAATGAGAAAAACATCTTCTGATTTCAAGGGCTGTGTTAACACCTGGGTCTGGCAGAGTCTGCTGTAGGTTCAGCTGCCTCAGTGGGACACTTTATCTCCTCCAGCTGCTCCCAACCTTCCCTTTGCAGGAGGCTTCTACCCTTGCAGAGCAGTTTTGATGCATTCTTGAAATCGCATTAGGAAGAATCATCTTGTTTAAGCAAACCCTGCCAGTTTCACTGGAGGTGAGTTAAAGAGAAGTTGCTCCAGCAGCATGGATGAGTAGAGCAGAAACGTTGGGATAAGTGTCTGGGGTTAGTTGGTGTTCCACAGGCAGGAGGAGATCTGGGCAGTCTGAAGGTCTCACTGCACAGAGGGATGTCACGTTGGACTCTTGCTGGTTTTTCCCTGAAATGAAAGTTGTTTTCTAAGCATAGGTGTGCAAACCTGCAGGGAGTCCTGTGTGCTCAGTCAGAGGCTTGGAACACAGACCTGGTGATTGCTGCTCTGATTATATGCTGTGGGGTTGGAAGAAAGCTGTAGTCAAGAGTTTTGTAGTGCTCTGTTTGAGAAATGGATACAATATTTACCTAACTGGGTAAATATTGAAAAAAAAAAAAGGAGATTTTTGCATTAGGTGTATATTGCATGCTTTCTTTCCTGACCCCTAGTCTTTCTGCTTCCTTGAATTTTCCATAAAACACCATGAGATCTCAGTCCTCTTTGTTTCTATTTCTCTTTGTATTGTGGTCTCATGAACATTGTTCAGAAATGTCTTGGGTAGAACAACCAAGGAGAAAGACAAGCTACAAAAATGTGACTCTTCTTTAATGCTAATCTGTGTGGTTTTGCATACCTAGGAGATCAACCTCTGTTCTATTTTCTCGACCTTAATTTTCCTTCAAAATTGAAATGTAATCCAGGACAGAGTGAAGTGGTTCAGTAACCTTTTACCTTAATATGGTAGCAATAAATCATGCTCCAGTCAAACAGGGAAGAGCTTTGGTGAGCTTGCACCAATTCCTTTGTATGATCTTTAAAAAGATTTGATACTTGAATACAAGAAGATGGCTGATTAGGATTAAGACTTATTACTGGAATTGCCTAGAGAGATCTGATGTCTGCAAGCTGAGTGAATTAACTTTCTGTTATGTCATATATTTTTACATCTGATAGTGTTTGCTAATCCTGCATGTTTTACAGTTCCAAGAGGCACTGCAGAATTTGAAAGTGAAAATTATTTGGCAGATATGCAGGTTGGTGTGGTTAGGATGCTGAGGGAACTTACAGAACTGCTGCAGCATCAAGGTTCTCTTTGAGGGCCATTTTGATGTTGCCAACAGTGTGTTGGTTGTGGATCTGTTCTGTTTCTGACAGTGCCATCAGCTCACAATGGATCTTTAGCTAAATCACTTAATCTCTGGTTTTGTTTTCTCTCTCCTTAAGTAAAAGGAGAAGGTAAAATGCACACAATGTATAGAGATTTATAAAGTAATTTGCAAGGTACAATTGGAAAATGCTGTCTGGTATTAGGTACAAGGGTTAGCCTTTAACAGTGATATTTGCATGTCTTATGTTCTCAAAGATTAAACTTTCTGTGTAGGAGACTTTGCAGCTGCATTCCCTAAGTGCTGATATTTAACAGCAGTCTGAATCTGCAGTAAAATCCTCTCGTCCTATGATCATTCACCTATGGCTGCAGTCTCAAATTGGATGGAAGACCTTTTTATCTGGAAATAGATCGCGGAGGTGGTGTTGAGCTGGAGTTTTACATGGCGGTGTGGATCCGGAGCAGTGTCAGTGCCTGCTGCCGATCTCCCCGCAGCTCTCACCGCCTCCATTCCCGCAGAACCCAGCAGGTAGCTTTAACCACCTCCTGTCATTTCCCGCGGACAGGTGATCTCCCCTCAGCGCATCCCCGCCACGGTGACCCCCACCCTGCTGATGTCCCCGATGGTGTTCACGCAGCCCACGCCTGCCGCCCCCAAAGCCGCCGAGGGTGGGCGCTTGGCGAGCGCCGAGCCTGGCAGCAGCCCTGCCGCCCTGCTCCTGCCCCTGCCAGCCCCCGAGCCCGCCCTGGGCAGCAGCACCTCCATCACCAAGGGGCAGCTGCAGGAAACGCTGCTGCACCTCATCCAGGTAACGTGCCAAGGCTGCTCCTGCCGGGCTCTGCGCTTCTTCTCCTGAGCTTCTCCTGGGCTTCTTCTCCAGCCCCTTACCCCTGGGATGGAACACAGGAGATGTGGGATTTTCTTGTTCACACTCAGGTGTTTATTAATTCTTATCTATGATAACCATAGAAGCTATGAGTTCTGCTAGCAAGGTGAAACAAGGTTAATAATGGCATTTCTCTAGCTCTGCAAAAATTTTTTCAAGGACAATTTGTCCAACAATGAGTTGACTCCTAAATTATTTTTATTTCAAACCCCTAAGTTCAGCAGTGCAGATTTTCTTACCCAATTACAAGACACCATCTAAACCCATGAAGAAGAAGGAAGAAGAAAAAGAAGTATCTGGCCAACACCCTAAAACCTCCATCTTGACATATATATAATTATATATCTTACTGTATTTCAAAACCTTAAATCTCAAATTTTTCACCCTGTGACACCTCACCTTCTATTTAAACTACACACATGTGATTTTAATGTTATCACTCAATTTTGGAAGCCTATCCCAAGGCCTCAGATCAAATGTGGTGTTTTCTTGTGGATCAGTGCCTTTCAGCACAGAGAATTTAACATTCTCAGCTTCCAGGGTTCCAACATTCTCCCTCTTTGCTTAAAATCCTGCTGCCCATTTTGATAGAAGCACCCAGTGATTGTTGTACCTGTCCAAAGGTGAAATGAATGATTAAATGTGTGCTGGGAGTTGTCTGCTTGTGGCTGGGGATGGCACAGGCTGGGCATGCAAAGGCTCTGCTTGCACACTGCTGCCTTAACTACATTTTGATTAATGCATCTGATTTGGGGTTCAGGAAAGATAATAAATTCGGTGGAAAAGAACAAAGATGACTGAAAGCTTTGTAAGGTCAGCCTGTGAGCCAGAGAGACATCTATTATATTTTTAGCTAAGGATAAATAATGGGTGATTATCCTAGCTGCCAAAAATTTCTGAGATGTGTGTAAGCAGTAAGAGGAATTCAGATGGGAAATTAGAATTGCAGGATGAGTGTGAGCAACTTTAAAAATATGGATAAATACATTAATTCAGTTTAGCATTTGAACTAGAGAATTCTATTGAATAAAATTCCTTTTGCTGTGGTTTTTCAGGTTTAATTGTGACAAAGCATTAACAATGTTATGAGATGATTGTTTACTGCTCTGGCATGATGCAGAATTATGAATATTTTTTCCTCAACTTGCCATGTGAGTAATATCTGAAGAGTAGCAGTTGAGGAGAGATGACAGAACTAAAATCCTGGCTACAGAACACAAGGAACAGAGAAACATGTCCAGTTTGTAGGTCAAAACTGTGTGCCAGTATGGCTTTGGAATAAAATTAAAAGTCACTATTTTAAGTTATTTAAAATGTTATTTAAGTTATAAATTCTGCAAAGAAATAGTATCTTTAACAAGTTACAGGGTTTTTCTCATTTTCCCCTGTGTTTTATTTTGGGATTTTAAAAAAATCCCATTATTTTGTCTTTACATGTTTTGAGTGTGTGGGTACTGTTAAAATTGTACATAAAGTTAAAGAGGAAACTAGTCAGGGAAGATTGGGGTTTACCTTCTGTAACTTTGTACTTGTAAAATATATATTTAACCCTGCTGTTCTTGGTGGTAGTTAGGATTAACTGAGTTACCTGGAAATTATTCACTGTCAATTTGTTTTTCCATTATATAAAACTACAATCTCGGATGTGCCTAATTTTCCTTAAATATTATCTTGATTGTAATTATCCTCATATGTTTATGTGAGCTACTTCTAACATTCTCTCTTAATGTGGGCTGACTCATTCTTGCAAAATGTTCTTGAGAGGGAAAAAGTTCAGCATCAGAGCAGAAGGAGCAGCATCCCTTAGGAGCAGTAAGCCTAAAAGAGCTAAACAAGGTGCAAGGATTTGCTCAGGTAGGATTTTAGTGTAGGATCCAAATCCAGAGAGTTTCATTATTCCTTCAGACATGCCTGGAATGATCACTGACCTGATGGAGGACACAACCTGAGGAAGGAAATCCCTGGATAAAGAGGGCAAAGAAGAGAAATTTCAGGGCTGTAACTGTGGGATTGTCACTGAGTTATTAGGCAACAATACTGGACTCCATTTAAATGCACCATGAGTTTAGAAACTCTTCTTTCTATGTACTCATTTGTTGGAACCCTAGAAGTTGAGAATTTTAAATTCTCTGTGCTAGAAAACACTGTTCCACAAGAAAACACTGCCTTTGATCTGAAGCCTTAAGATAAGCTTTTAAAATGGAATGATAATTTGAAAATCACATGTGTGTAGTTTAAATAAAAAGTGTGGCGTCACAGAGTGAAAAATTTAGGATTTAACATTTTAAAATATAGTAATATATATGTACCTACACAGATTTTTAAAGCAGTGGCTAGATACTTCTTTTTCACTTTCTTCTTCCTTCTTCTTCATGAGTTTAGATGGTGTCTTATAATTGAGAAAAAAAATTTGCACTGCTAAACCTTAAAGTTAGACTATTAGATTAGAAATAAAAAGAATTTAAGTGACAAATCATTATTGCACTGAAATCCCTTGAAAAAACTCTACACTCATTGCTCCTTACTGAGGTGCAGTCATGGGAGATAAAACAGATCTTTGGGGAAGGGAAGGACTTTGCTATTGCTCTCCTTAAAAAAAAGAGTAAGGCTGGAAAGTATCTTCTCCTTAAAATGGAATAACCTTCTAATCTCTTTACTGCAGCTGCCTGTCCTGCTAACAATCACCTGTTCTGTTTTCCAGAATGATGACAACTTCTTGAACATTATTTATGAAGCATATCTCTTCAGCGTGAGGAAGGCAGCCATGAAGAAGTCTCTGTGAAAGGAGATCTTTCAATCCAATTTCCACAGCTTCCTGAACTCCAGCAAGAAGAAGATTTGGAAATTTTCAAGTATGATTACGTTTGAAGAAAGGAATGGTCTTAGGCATTTTGCATACACTTAGATTTTACTCGTTGGCAAATACATGCTGTACTGAGGAGAGAAAAAAAGAGTGAGCAGGAATGGATTGTGCCTTTAGCGAGGGGAGCTGAAGAATTAATCACAAAATCTCTTAAATTATTTTTCTCCATACTTAGAATCGCTTTCCCGGCATAAGGACTCAGCTCTCAGGATCCAGTTTTTCCTTTTTTTTTCCCCCACTCGCAGTGTGGTTTCTCATTGCCGAGGTATTTATTTATGTCCCTGGTTTTCCCCGAGCCGTCCTGCTCTGCCCCGGGGAGCTCGCCCGGCCCTGACCGCATGGTGGCAATGTTGGATTATTTTTAGGAATAAAACAAAAAAAGAAATCCGCGTGAAACCTCGGAACAAGGACTTTGGGCAGGACTGATCGCCGCACTTAGTCACTGCCCGCAAAGCAATTGAGAAGAAGTGTCATGGCTTCCCCCAAAGTTTTTGTAGGAAAATCTTTTTCTATTTTGACAGGAATATTTTTAGCTAGCTGTAGGAAGGGGATTCTGCAGGTGTTTGAGGGTTTGGAGGGGTGGGTTTGTGAATTGCTGTCACATAGCTCTGGGGTGACACTGGGCTCATGTTTCTGTTATTCCAGGTCCAATCTGCATCATTATAAGCAATGTGAACATTTGATAAGGGGAAGGCTACCTGATGTATTAAATTTTTTTAAGTGTGTTCCTGGAGCACAGTGATTTCATTGATCCATTTCTAAAGAAAATAAAGTGGATAATCCCTACTGTGTGCTGATTTCATTTTATTGTGCCATGGGCTATAGATTTCGTTTGTAAACTCTAAAATGTTTTTACGCTTGGCAGAAGATACATGAGGTTTTAAATCAATCAGAATAAATGATTGAAAGAATTTTTCTGTATATTTTTATCAGCATGTGCTGCTGAAGTGCCAGTTTACTACAGTTTGGGAATACTCAGTTGTTGCTGAGGAGGCAACATTTCTTCTGTGGGTGCAGAGAACCCAAACTGTGCTCCATAAATGATTATTCAATCTTCTTTACTGTGGGCACTGCTCTAGGCACAGCTCAGTGGCCTCATCTGTGAAAGTTCTTCAGTGTAAATTTGGCTGCAGGTTTCAATTAGTGGAGTTGTAATGAGCCAAACAGTTGCTCCTGCCCCATGCAAGGGGAATTTGCTCACATTTCTTGGGAAAGGCTCTAAATCAATAGGAAAAAAACCCAAACTCGAGCTTTAGAAATAACTTTCTTTATTCACCTAAGCAAATAACCCCAAGAAACTGCTGGAGTTTCCCTGCACTAAGTAGCTGCTAGGCAGAAAGTCATACCCTGGTTCCATTTTGTTACTTTATGAATCTTGCAGATTCAGTGAAATGAATGTGTTGAGCAGAGACCAGGAAAAGCAGACTTTAAAGACAGCAAATTCTAATCCTTTAGCCTTCACAATTTATGTAGCCTTTATAATTTATGGGATTCTAATTGGCATTATTTCTGAATGAACTGGTGTGGCAGAAATTGCAATCTGCACAAAAGAGTTTGAAACTAAATACATGCATAATTGGTGTCTGTGATGTTGGATTATTGGAGTGCAATTTAAAGATGATGAGGACACATAGTTAAGACCTCATTTGACATGCAGAACTTCTGTAACTGGTGGGTAAAAATAATCCTTAAGCATCTCAAGCTGCCTTGGTAATAGATTTTCTAGTTATGGGGAAAATACTTTATTTACAAAAAGGCAAGTAGAAGTTTTAAAAACATTCCTACTTATTGCTTGTCAGAGCAATTTACAAAAATTGGAGGCATATTTTTTACAACATCTGTTAGCTCCTGATGCTTATGGAAAGTGTAGTATTGGCATTATGCTTGACAAGCTGAGGCTTATCTGCAAAGCAGACAAGGATTGAGCTAATTCAGGGTTTCTTTTCACTGCCCTCTCCTCTGGTTACATCTACACCAAGTGATGCTGGCAGCAGTGGATTTCTTACACTGTATTGCACTGTAAGGGATTTCTTGGATTATTCAGAAGGCATAAAATTGACTTTTGTGGAGTGAAGAAAAGCTGTTGCTAAAGGAGGGAGGTGCTGTTTTAATCTCTATCCTGATAAAAGAACAGCAGTGGTAAGAAGATAGAACAAGCTCAGAAAGGAACTTTGAGTTCAATGACAATGAGCAGAAAAGTAGTGAGAGAAATCTGTTGAGAAATGAAGCCAAACTTCTTGTCCAGTTTTCCATCTTAGAGGGCAGGATCTGCTCCCTCAGGTGCATTTGGGAACTGGAGACTGAGCCTGGAGTCACACTGGAGTGTAAAACTGAGCCACATCCCTTCCTGCTGCCAACTGAAGCACCTGTCTCAGGAAAAGGCTTTATCCAGAAGTACACTTGTGATGCCAGGATGGCTTTTTGCCTTTTATACCCCTCTTATATACCCTTTTATATGGTTTGATGTATTCTTAGTGCTTTTAGCCTACATACTTGGAATTTTCCAAGCCTGATAACTTAGTTAAAACTGTGCTATTAGACCAAGAGACCAAACATCCTGGAAGTCCCAGACACCAAAGTCCTCTCCAAAACATATTTTTGTAAACTAAAATAGGCCCATCCAAAGAGAAAGTACCTCAAAATGAGTTCTTTTGAACCTCTCTTAAGAGAATCTTTGATAAATATAGTAATTTACAAAATCTGTAATTGTAAACATTTCAAGACATTCCACCTGGACCAAGTGCTGCACCCAAAGATCCTGAAATAAATACTGAAATAAAAACCTCTTTTCCCCATAAACCATGTATTAATTTTAATTTTAAGACCAAGGAAAGGCAACAGTTGGAGGCTTCAAGTATCATGCAAACCCAGAGGATTCCCATGTAATACTGAAAACTTAATCTCTGCCTTTTTGGCTTTGTGGGGTTTTTGTGTCAGCTGGGAGTGTCTCTGTGCAGCCACGTCCCACTAAAAAGGGTGTTTGGGGTTGGTAGATCACCTCTGAATTTGGTGGTTGCAGACATTTGGGTTCCTTTGTTTTATTTGTTTTTTTTTTAAGACACTGTTAGAGCTGTGAGCTCTTAGGCCTTTTGAGAAGAAAAGACTGCAGCAGTTAGAATTGCCTTTCTTTGGGCCTGTTTTGGGGGTTTTTTTAATCTGAATATGGAGAAGAGAGAACAAGTAGAAAATGGGAAAATATGTAAGTATCACATTAACTCTGCTTCAGATGATTTCACAGTGTGCATGCTTAATGGGTTTTTTTAATTGTCTGTGTATTTCTTAAGAAACTTCTCACTTTGAGTTGTGTGCTGGTTTTTTTCTTCCAGTAGAATTAAATAACTTGTACATTTGGGATTAGCAAGAATTCCAGAAGCAGTTGCAGCAGTGCTGTGTTAATCCCTTTCTCAGCTTTGAGTTGATATCAGTTTTCAGTGCAGTTCCAATTAACCACTGTCCACTTCCTTAGAAAATTCCACACCTATTAAACCTGAGTGAGAGGACACGGAGTAGAAAATCAGTGAAATACTGAAGCATCATCCCTGTCAGTATTTATCATGGAAAGCCACATGATTTCCCAAATATTTTCTCACAAAAAATTCCACTCCTTAAATCAATTTTTATTCATTGCCTCTCTGTTGCTCCTCTATTTACTGCTTGTTGGAGCTGCAATGGGGCTAATTAAAATGGTGCAGCAAAATAAAATTATCCAGGAGCAGGATGCAGCTGAACAGGCAGGATGCTCTCCTCTGACAGCCTGTTTGGAACGTGTTGAGCTTTGAAACTTCAGCCATAAAAGCAGTGAGTATTGGAGATACCCAAATGTCCCTTTAGGACATTAAAATCATAGTTCAATATTTTAGCTAACCTGGAAGTCTTTGCTGAGGAAAAGGCAAAATTAAAAGATGTCTTTCAGTAAGCATTTGAAGCTCTGAGGTAAAAAATGTTAGGAGAAGGCAGCTGTACCCAGAGGGGTCCCTGAAACCCAGAGAAAGGCAAAATTCCACTCCTGCAGATGAACAATGCACTAAAAAATTAATCCTCAGTCAACCTACAGTAAACTTTACTGCTAAGGACATTTAAGAGACTCTTACAAGTCCTTGCCTTTTCCAAACTCCTGTGAGTATCTCCAACAAGCCTGTGCTGGCCTTCAGATGTAAATCTGTGTGCTGCTGCATTTCCCTGGTCTTAAAATTAAAACCAAAACACAGTTTGTGGAGAAAAGGGGCTTTTACCTCAGGATTTATTTCAGGATCCTTGGGTGCAGCACTTGGTCCAGGTGGAATGCTCTGAAAATTCATGCACCACCATCACACTGAAATACACACAATTATNATGCACACAATTATAGGCCTTGCAAAATTAACATATTTATCAAAGATTCCCCAATGAGAGGCTGGAGTGAAGCCCTCGTTGTGAGGAACCTTCCCCCTGGCTGGGCCTGTCTGAGGGCATCAGTAATTTAGGGCATCAGTCTCCCCTCCCTTGGCTGACTCTGGAAATCCAGGATGTTTGCAGACACTTTGGGGTTTTTTTGTTCCCTTTCCCAAAGGGGAGCTGTGATGCTGAGCCTAATCCCAGCACAGAGCCAGTGGAAAGATGTGGTCTCTGTGAGGGCAAGCCTCGGCACAAACCTAATTCAGCCTGGGGGATTAGAGTGTCTGGGCTAAAGTTAGCCCAAGCACACACCTTCCCCACCTCCACCACCTGTGCTGAACCAGTGCTGGCACCAGCAGCAGCCCCCAGCTCTCCTCAGAGCGTGGCATGAATCCTCCCCTCATGTTTGTGGGTTTTTCATTTAACAGAGATTTTACACTCTGATGCCTTAAATGGCTCCCTAGAAACAGAGACTAGACAGGAATAAAGGAGGTGTTTATTTAAAAGGCCTTCAGAGGTCACACTCTGGGCTCCAGAGGCTCATACAAAAGTGGGAAACTGATGCCTTAGGTTTGAACTTTTCTCTGTTCCCAGCCCTGCAGTGCCCAGTGTAACTCTGCAGTTCCCTGGAGCTCGTTCAGTGCTGTTCTCTCATGCTCACACTGACATAACAAAGCCTCTCCAGCTCGCTCTCCAAGGACACCCAGACCCTCCTGGGCCCAACAACTGCAAACCTTCATCTTGGGGAGAGAAAGGGGGGCAAGCTTGGGCAAATTCCATCCTTGCCTGGCTTCTGCTTGGGCAATTGATGCTGATAGCAAAGTGGGAAGAACTCGGGAGCTGTCATTGTCCATGTTGGGATGCACTGAGGCAGGAGCCTCTGGAGGCCAGAGTGTGACCTCTGAAGGCCTTTCCAATCAATCCCTCCTTTATTCCTTTGCTCCTGTCTGCTCTCTGTTTCTAGGGAGCCATTTAAGGCATCACTACAACTTAGGAACATCTCAGCAGAGGCAGCAGGACCACAGATGAAGATGATGAATCCTGTAACAAACAAAAAGCATTGTTGTCTTTGAGAAAAGTCTCTCCAGGGATCATAAAACAGGAGCTTCACTGAGGGAAGGGTAGAGGGAATGAGTAGAAACATAAAGTTGAGGAGTCTCCAGTTAACTCCTTTGTCTGAGGGATGTGATGAAACAATGACTCAGGAAAATCTAGTAAGGAGTTTGAAATTCGTGAATAATTCTAAATAGCAGTGAAAACTTGAAATTTTCAGCTCACTTTTAAGGGCAGAAGTGAAGGTGTGGAAACAAGAGAGAGCGCAGGGAGATGGAAGAGCACAAACGAAACATGGTTTTGTTCAGGAAAACTTCCACTTCCTTGGATAAATGCAGAAATTTAGAGAGCATTAAATTTCAGGACACAAAGCTAATCCCTCACTGCAGGGGGCTGCTAAATGCAGCTGACAAAGGCTGGCCAGGGTCAAGTGCAGGGAGCAGCTGCCTGCCCAGAGATGAGGACAACAAGCACTCGAGCCTCTGCAAGGGCTGCTGTGCACATCTTGAAAAAACCAGGTTATGAGAGAGACAAAATCAGAGAGACAAAATCATCAGAGATGGAAATGTCAGCTCAGGACGTGGCAGAAAGGTAGAAGTGAGGCTCTTCTCATCACACCTTAATCACACTGTGCTGAGAGGGCAGGCCTGGGCAGACAGAGGGTGGGGAGGGGAACAGGGGCAGCCTCAGATGCACAACAGAGGGACACAAACACTCTCTGGGTATTTAACCTAAAGTGCTCTGCTCCTTTTTTTTGGAAGTGATGATTTCGTAATCCCCTGAAACGTCTTCGGATGAGAACCCTCACAGGATTTTAAAGGATTTCTATTTCTTACATATATTTTTTAAGTCTTCAACATTGCTCTCCAAGTGCATTTACATAAATAGCTAGATAGAAGTGTCTAGAAGTGCTTCTTATACACAATACCCTTCTAAAGGAGGGAGAAGGAGCTATTATCCCACTTAAAATGGACACGAAGAGCAGTTCCATAATGGATGTGTGGAGGTCACAGAAGTCGAGAGGCAGAGACTGATGCTCAGTCCCACCTCACTGGGGCTTTGCTCCCCTCCCAAAGCTTCATTTTTGTTTGCAGCCAACTGAGAAACCTCTCAGTCCAGCCCAAACCTCTCCATTTCCCAGATTCAGCACTTCATAAGGGACCAGCATGTTGTGTGGGCAGCGAAAACTGGGAAAAGCAAGGAGCACACAGAGGCAACAGCAGCAGCCTAGCAACCAAAACTCAGTCCTGACAAATGCAGGATTTCTGGTATTGTATTGCTTTCCCTTTGCAGGTACTGCACCACCCAGCAGGACTCCCTTCCCCTCTCCCTCCCTCTGCAGCACCCCAGTGGGTGCCTGTAGGCCAGGCAGATGAACAAAGCCAGCAGGAGTGGCCAGAACAGCCTGAGCATTTTCATATGCAACTCCTGTATGGATCGAAAGATAAATTACAGCTGCTCAAAAAAAATGCTCTCTCCAGCTGTGTGGTAACACTGAGGGGGCCAGTTGGGGCAGGTTTCCCATTATCCTTCCTGTTCCATCAGTGTCTGCTCTTCCCTCGCTCTTCCCTCGCAGTCTCTGATGTGATTTGCGACATGCTGCTGTCAAAGCTGTTGTTGTGCCTCTTCCTCAGAGATGTTTTTCCCTTGCCTGATGACTGCAACAGCTTAATGGGAGTCCTAAAGGGGCTTTGATGAGCTGCGCAGAGGTGAGTGATTGCTACTGTCGTTTCAGAAAGGACCAGAATTACAAAAAGTCCATTTTCACTGGGAGGGGAAGAGGCACAACCTCCCTTGTTAGTGACTTCCCCACAAAGGTGACTTTGCCAGAGCAGGATGGGCTGTTGAGCCTGGCAGAGATCTGTTCCTGCCCTTGTCCTTTACCATCCTGGTCTTGATGCACCAGGGAAGCTCATGGCCCTGGGCAGCACTGCTCAGCAATGCTGAAAACAACCCACTGTGCATGGTGAAACATTCCTGACTGCTGCACACAGGAGCTTCTCCACAAAACCCTTCTCCAGAGACTGAGCTCACCCTGTGCTCTCTGCATTTGTCTCTACACCCTCATGGCCCTGAGCTTGCTGATGCCTTAGGTTTGAACTTTTCTCTGTTCCCAGCCCTGCAGTGCCCAGTGTGACTCTGCAGTTCCCTGGAGCTCGTTCAGTGCTGTTCTCTCATGCTCACACTGACATAACAAAGCCTCTCCAGCTCGCTCTCCAAGGACACCCAGACCCTCCTGGGCCCAACAACTGCAAACCTTCATCTTGGGGAGAGAAAGGGGGGCAAGCTTGGGCAAATTCCATCCTTGCCTGGCTTCTGCTTGGGCAATTGATGCTGATATCAAAGTGGGAAGAACTCGGGAGCTGTCATTGTCCATTTTGGGATGCACTGAGGCAGGAGCCTCTGGAGCCCAGAGTGTGACCTCTGAAGGCCTTTCCAATCAATCCCTCCTTTATTCCCTTATTCCTGTCTGCTCTCTGTTTCTAGGGAGCCATTTAAGGCATCACTGCCACAGGCACAAGTGGCAATTTTCTGGAGCTAATAACGATTTTCTCCTTGGTTAACCTGTTCAGCAGTGTACTGAACCCAGCTCATCCGTGTTTCCCAAAAAGCAGGAAAAGGGCTCCATGGCTATTTTCACCTGTTGGATTTCACAGCCCTCCTGAACAGCCAATTCTAAGGAGTTACAGTCACATCAACCTTCTCTGCTTCCATTTTATTCCATACTGGATGTTTTAGTTTATTGCTTTTTAATCTTTTAGCCTGACCAACATGGTGTGGAAATTGGAAGTCTGCTGGACTCCCTGCAAAATTTTGGGAGGACTGTGAAAGCAATGAGTTCCCTTCTTCCCTGATCACCCTCAAGAGCTGTGTGTCAGTGAGATGAGGAAGAACACCAGCCAGCCCTTTGCTGCTGCAGACCATCCTTGGAGGGAGGCCTTTAGAAGTGAAAAACCTTCCCAGCTGCTGTTTCTGCCTGGGTAGGTGAGGAAAAAACCAGCTGGTGATGGATGTGAAAATAGGTATTAGGAAAAAAATACCAGCAAAGCTCTGGAAAAGCCTCTAGAAGGGAAGCAGAAAGCTGTGGCACTTCAAGGAGGGGACAAAGCCACTGAGGACTGTGGCAACAGCACAGCACAGCACAGCTTGAAGGTGGCCCAGGGAGGGACCTGTGGAATCCTGGGCACAGTTAGCTCACACCTCCAGGTGGGATGAGGAGGATGAGGAGGATGAGGAGGATGAGGAGGATGAGGAGGATGAGGAGAGCTGTGTCTCTGGCCTGTGCACCTCCCAAACAAGCCAGAGCTGGCAAGGGGGAGGCGCAGGGTGAGCAAGGGGAATTTTGTGGAGCAGGAGAGCAGGTGGAGCATCCTGGGAGGGGTGTCTGTCCCTGTGCCTGGTGACAGAGCACAGAGAACCTTAAACACCTGCTGTAAAACCCAGCTGCTGGGCTTGGCCCTGGGTTCCCTGCAGCCCTGGGCTCCACGGGGCAGGGAGACACTCGGGGGCTGCCATGAAGCAGCTTGGTGGCTGTCAGGGTGTGACACTGTGCCCTAGAGCACCAGAACTGCCAGGTGATGCTTCTCCTGTCTAGGGGAGCTATAGGCCTGGCCAGCAGAGGAGATCTAGGCTTAAGCTGCCCTTGTAAAAGGAATCACTCCAAACTCAGAACGCCAATTAACTCCAGCATCACACCAATGAATTAAGCCAAGGTCAGAGCTGCAGCAAGCAACCAGCACTAATGAGATTTCAGCCCTGCCTGCTTTATGCACATCAGATTTCCTGTGAAGGAATCCCTCAGGGCACAACTGTTTGGCTTCTGTCTGAAACTTCCTCTGGCTCAGAGAGATGTAAACTTCAGCCTCAGCGCTGCACTAACGAGGGGCAGGAGCTGGATTGCAGCTGTGGCTGATGTCAGATGATCTTAGACAGACGTCCCCAGTCAGAATAGAAATTTTCTTTCTTGCAGTGTAAAATTTCGGAGTATTTACTCTATTAAATTTTTATATTTCAATTTCCTATATATTAAACATTATTTATCTATCCCTCTCGCAATCCTACATTCCATTTTTTGTCGCGGATGGTGGATGCAGTCCTTGGTTTTACCTCCAGCATGCTGCAGACTGCTCTGTCCCTGACCCAGCAGCTTGCTGAGCTGTCCCTGTCTCCCTCCTGCCTGTCCCATGTGCTGCCCAGATGCTGACAGCAGCAGGGGGAAGCAGGAGGAGCCAGGCTGCTGCAAACTGATTTTTTCAGACATATATTTTGCACACTGCTCCATGTCCCAGCAGTGAGAGAAAGATTCTTTTAGAGAGATTCTTTTCTCTCATAACCCAAGTGCCCAGACTGGGCTAAATCCTTGGGAACCACTCCTTCCTGGGGAGCTGACAGGGTCCTTAGCCAGCAGCCATGTGGGGAGGAGATGGCAGTGAGCTGGAGAGACCTCACCCAGCACAGAGCGTGACTGGCTCTGTCATCCTGATGCCTTACATGGCTCCCTAGAAACAGAAACTAGACAGGAATAAAGGAATAAAGGAAGAATTTATTTGAAAGGCCTTCAGAGGTACACTCTGGGCTCCAGAGTGTTATAAGGGCACATTGTATTATTGGCTTTTTGCAAATATTAAAATGAATGTCATATGTGTGATGTTAGAAAATGAAGTAGCATGGATATAGTTTCTCAGAAATTGCAGTGTGATTTCTTAAGATTATAGCATAATATGTAGAATGCTCCTTTTTGTTCATGTAACTAACTCAGAGAATAGCAAAGATAAGCAAGGAAGTTCCCCAAATTCCTGGATTGTCTAGATGAAGATAACAATGACAGGCCTCAGTCCCTGGAAGGAAGAATCTATTGATCAGGACATGGAATACAGCAGAACCAGAGGATGTGATCAGCAGAATTGGACCACAACGGATTATCAAATTTTAAACAGACCTGCAAGAAGGAAATAGCAACAGGATAGGGACTTGAAACCCAAGAGATACCAAAAAAGGAGTATTTGAATGATGCATAGAAATCTATGAATATGTCTGAGACTCGGGCATTTAACAGAAGAGGTTTGTTGGCTAAGGTGTGCCTCTGGCATTGTGCCAAGCACCAGGCCCTATTAACTCTTTGCTTTATTTCTGTCTCCTGTTGTCCCTTTTATTAAACCCCTTATTAAACCTTTTAAAATTTTACCAGGAGTGAATCTCATTTTTCCCAAGAGGTTCCTGCCTTAGTGCATCCCAAAATGGACAATGACAGCTCCCGAGTTCTTCCCACTTTGATATCAGCACAAATTCACCAACCAGAACTCTGCCATCAACCCCACACCGGGGGGGGTTAAAAAACACCAGCAAAAACTGCTGGTGAGAAAGGCACAGCTACACTTCCTCAGCTCATTTGTGCTCCTTGAAGGAAATCAAAGAAGGCATTTAATGATCCTTCTGGGCACAACATGATTTGTATCTTCATCCTTTCGGGGCATGCTCATGGCACAGGAGCCCCTGGGGTGGAGGGGAAATCTGTCTGAACGCTGCTCACCAAGCGAGGTGCTGAGGGAGAAAGAAGGAGAGCAAGCTGTGGAAGCTGCCACAGAGCTAATTACAACTTCAGAGGCAATTTAGGGTGACAGGAAGTGACTCCAATTGTAACCAGAGGTTAAGGGAGTTTAAAAGGAGCAGCCCTGACATGCTTGGATGAGTGTGCTGCCTTTCCCTGGTCTTAAAATTAAAACCAAAACACAGTTTGTGGGGAAAAAGGGGTTTTTACCTCGGGATTTACTTCAGGATTCTTGGGTGCAGCACTTGGTCCTGGTAGAAAGCCCTGAAATGCACACAATTATAGGCTTTGCTAATTAGCACATCTATCAAAGATCCCCCAGTGAGAGGCTGGAGTGAAGCCCTCGTTGTGAGGAACCTTCCCCCTGGCTGGGCCTGTCTGAGGTTCCAAAATGTGTTCTGGAGAGGCCCTTGGTGTCTGGGGCTCCCAGGATGTTTGCTCTCCTGGTTTAACGGTGCCGTGGGGCTGAGCTGAGTTATCAGCCTTGGGAAGTCACAGTGTGTGGGCTAAAAACACTGAGAGTACATCAAACTATACAAGAGTATGTGAGAGGGGTATAAAAGAAAAAGCAAAAATCATTCTGGCATCAGGTGAACACCATTCCCTGCCAGCTTTCACACTTGGCACAGGGTAATTCCACAGCAAAACACAGAACAGTGTTAATTGGATGTGGAAAGCCTTTTGCAGAGCCTTCCCCCACCTCTTCCTCTTCTTCAAAACTCTCAGGGTATTTTTTAATAACAATTGACGGTTGGCTAAAATCACAAAACATGTTTTCATTAATATTCATGAAAGAATGGACTGTTTTTATCTACACCTACATCAATGTGCAGCAAAATGTATCCAAAGCCCAGCTTTTATCTTTAATCACACTGAAACTGATCGCCTCTGATTTTTGTGGGGAGAAAAAAAGTAGTCTTGTTCTCAAAGGAGAAAAGCATGAAATGTTATCATTTGTGACCTAGAATTTTGGCAAAAGCTGCTGCCTTCCGTGAAATCAAAAGGAAGAATAAAAAAAAAATAATAAGACCTTTAAGATTTTTAATTGAGTTCTGAATATTCCAGAAATTCTGACACTCATTTCTACAACAGCTCTTGCCCGAATACCCGGTGTCAGCGACAAAACAAAACTAGCAGAAAAGACGGATTTACACCCAAAAAAAAAGATTTTCTGCCCTTTATTTGCACAGCAGCTTCCCCAAGGATGGGGCAGGAGATCAGCGCGTGCTGTGCAAGGCCAGGGATGGAGAGGCTGTGGCACACTGCACTGGGGACATCAGCTCAGCTGCTCTGGGGACATCAGCTCAGCTGCACTGATGCCATTGCTCCTGACAGGCAGATGTTCCATGCCTGGATGGCTGGAGAGAGGCCTGCAGAGTGCTGCAGCCCAGCTCTACAGCCTCCCTCACACAGGAGAGGTGTGGACAAAGGATGTTAGGACTGCAGGTGGCTCTTCAAAATGCTGTTTTATTGCATAGTTACAGCAGTGCAGGGTGTGAGTATTCAGAGCTAGACCTAAAAGCTGCAGCTTAAAGCTATACCTGAAGCCAAATTCTGTTCAAGTTACAAAGCTTTCTATACTTTTCTTTGCTGAGTATCTCAATACATGACAACCAATCAGCATCACACACAATACCTTTACATTTACCTATAGCCTGTCATAACTACTGTCATTACCCTATTCTAGTCATTATTATCCAGTCACAAAAGTGTGTTACAGTTTAAGCTTGCCATGGAAAATTCTCAGACCTTTTTTCTACTTGCAACATCGACATGTCTTGTTTGCCTATGGTATCTCCTCTCTTGGTAAAAACATGGTTTTTATTTCCTTATGCTCTTTTTGAGACTTAGTTACTTGGTAAAGAACATGGTTTTGTTTGTAGTCACATATTCTTTGCTTGAGCTATAAAATCTCATTCCAACTCATCTCCAACCTTTGCCTACTCATCTGTTCAGTGACTACTGGTTCAGCAAAACATCTTTTACTCTATATCAAAACTTGCTTTCATTTCCATTTCATTCTCAGTTTCCACATTCAGAGATCTTTCTGCCAGGCCTACATATCTGTGAAACTTTCTTGCCAAACTTTCATCCTCCCCAACACCCTGATCCACCCCTACTGCCTGGGAGCAGAGGAAACCTCCCCGTGGGCTCAGTCTGATGAACTGATGGTGTGGTCCAGGTAAATCAGGAGAGGGCAGGCAAGCAGAAGGCTTTGCTGCTGTGTCCCTGTGGGTCACCTGCCAAGCCAGAAGAGGGTCCTTGGCACTGGAGGCTCTGCTGTCTCCCCCTGAAGCAGCTCAGAGAATTACTGTGTTCCCAAAACACCCTACGGCCACAACCTGATAAATCCTGATCAGGGTTTCAGCAAACAGGTGAAGCAGTGACACCAGATCATAAAGGCAAGTAACTCATCTTTGTGCTTTCCACACCTGCTGACCCTGACAGTGGAACAGATGGAGGAGGAACCCTCCTTTTTTGTAGCCCTGCCAGGCTGCAACAACTCTGATTTGGCCCAAATACCTCTGTGCTGATAACCTTGCACAATCCTGACTAACACACAGGGCAGAGGGGAGGAGGGATCTGCAGTGTGTCCCCTGAACGAGGTCACTGCACCATGCATTTAACACAAAGGATTTGGCAGCACAGATGATGTTGTGCCCTGAGTCAAGTGTCTCTGCAGCACAGAATGGCTGCAATCATTTATTTACTCACTCCATGCACCACAACTCCGAGGGTTCCCCACAAAGCCAAGTCTCCCCCTGTGAGAAAGCTGTTCCACTGCAGCCAGTTTATCACAAAAGGCTTTAATCTCTTTTAAGATGGGATTTCCCTTTCTCTTAATCAAGCTCTTTCAGGTGGACTTGAAATTTAAAAGATTAAGTTTAACCCTTTGAGAGTGGAGAGGGAAGGATAAAGTTGACTTTCACTCTGGGTGCTTTTGTGGCAGCACACAGGAAAGCTGCATTCTGCTCACAGTTCTCCCCAGACAGAGCATCTGCTTTCACTTACTTTTCCTTTTCTTTTTTTTTTTTTTAATTCATTCTTCTTTTTCTTTCCTTGGCTTCAGAAGTGGTGGGAAGATGCTCCAGTGCTCTTTGTTTCCTGCTCATTCAGCTCTCCCTTGGTGTCTCCCTCTGTGCCCTGAATTTCCTGCTGCTCAGAGCACTGTGTCTGACGAGGGTTTAAAATGCTGCTAGCAAAAACAAATTCTTTAAAAATGCTCATTTCATCTTGGAGTATTTAAACAAGTCTAAATTTAGAGCGGAGCTGTGGAAAAAAAGCTAAAAAGGAAAAAAAAGGCAAAGTAACCAGCCAAAGGCATTAATTAATATGACACCTCCGTGGCTGCTTCTATAAACTGCAGGGAGAGCATGTGGCTGGCAGATGATTGGGTCTGCAGGCAGAAATGTACCCAAGCAATGTGGGCTCTGGAAGGACACGTGTGCTCCAAGTCATCCTGCTGCTGCCTGGCTCAGATATTCACCGCTTGTCACTGCCCCTGGGGCCATCTGAAGGGAAGGCAGGGGTGAAATGCCTGCCTCCATGCCAGGCAGGGTGCCCCAGAACCCCTGTGCCACACCAGGGGTGACTCTGGACTGCTCTGCAGACCCCAGAGGGGAGCCAGGCCAGCAGGTACAAGTGCATTCCCATGGGGAACAGACTTCTGTGTTCCTGCTCTGGGCATCACATCAGGGTCTCCTTGTGACCACTGGCACTCAGCCTGGTATCCAGGGGCAGGAGAACCTTTCCACACACAGCTGCAGGCTGCAAGAAGCATTTCCCCTGGGCCCAAACGCTGTTCAAAGTCACTCATTTAGCCCAAAACGCCCCTGGAAGCGAGGAAGTTTTTTTTGCAGCAGGGCTGTGGTAAGCAGGAGGCACTCACAGAGGCTCTGCTCACCTGATGCCTTAGGTTTGAACTTTTCTCTGTTCCCAGCCCTGCAGTGCCCAGTGTAACTCTGCAGGTCCCTGGAGCTCGTTCAGTGCTGTTCTCTCATGCTCACACTGACATAACAAAGCCTCTCCAGCTCGCTCTCCAAGGACACCCAGACCCTCCTGGGCCCAACAACTGCAAACCTTCATCTTGGGGAGAGAAAGGGGGGCAAGCTTGGGCAAATTCCATCCTTGCCTGGCTTCTGCTTGGGCAATTGATGCTGATATCAAAGTGGGAAGAACTCGGGAGCTGTCATTGTCCATTTTGGGATGCACTGAGGCAGGAGCCTCTGGAGCCCAGAGTGTGACCTCTGAAGGCCTTTCCAATCAATCCCTCCTTTATTCCTTTATTCCTGTCTGGTCTCTGTTTCTAGGGAGCCATTTAAGGCATCACACCCAGCAGCACTCAGTGTTGAAGTGCTGGAGATCTTTAAGGTCTCACCATCCCAAACCTGCCATGTTCCAGGCGCTGCCAGTCACACAGCCAGCAGAGTCCTAGAGCAGACAGCATCTCCCTGTTTCACTGCAGCTTCCCAGAGCTCAGCTGGGACTGCACAGGTCCCGATGGGACCAAAACAGTTGGGAGGGCAGGGCTCAGCTGAGGGACACTTCCCCTGGTCCAGCGTACAGCAGCACCACTCACACAGGGGCAGCTCCTTCCCACTGCCATCAAATCCCCACCTCTGCAAATTCCAAACTAACTCTCCACAGCACTGAAACTTCATCAGAAGGGACCTGCCAGACCAGTCAGTAAAACCATGACTAAAGGTACTTTTCCATGGCTGCCTCTGGCAAGGATCCCCTCCCCAGCAGCTGCTGGGATCAGGAGATTGGATCCTGTGGTATCGGCAAAACACTGCCTGCTTCCCAAACCACCCCGAGGAATGGTCACACCTGCTCACACAAGGTGGAGACACTGTGGGAAATGCAAAAGGTGAGAAGGCTTTCAGATGGAGTGAGAAAAACAGGTTTTGGAAATAAAGCAAAGATTTTAGGTTCAGCTGCAGCTGCAAAAGCCAGAAGGTAGAAGAAGATACAATTATCTCGATAGAAAGAACATTAAAACAAGGGTCAGTGTTTCTAGGTTTGGCTCAGAGAAGCCTTGAAGCTGCAGAAAATATGCTTAGCAAGATAGTTAAGTTCTAAGCTTAATAATGGAATATTGTGCATTGTTGTTAGAAGGCATACAAGGGAGCATTGTTTGAGGCAGGTGTACATGTGCTTTTCACTGATGAGTTAAAGCAGTTATCTGTAAGCTATAGAAGCAAGCTACTGGCTAAAAAACTTTTAAGAATGTTCTGTAACAAAGAGGTTCTGGGCTGTTGGTGCAGGTGTGAGCTGTGTGCCATCTCTGGTGTAACTGAGGCTGGTGCCTGAATGAAATAATAAAAAGCTCCTAAAACATCTCCCTGAGCCCCCATCCCGTTCACAAAGTACGCCAAGAGGGTCATAAGCAGAGTATTTGACCAGGGCAGAAAGGAGATTTTGTGCCAGACACTCAGGAGCCCATGCCAAGAGATAATGAGAGGAACAAGGTTGTGATCTCAGGTAAAGGCATCTGCCGTGAACGAGACCACAGAGTTTATTCCCATCACGACTTGTTTTACGTTATTTGAAATCAAAGCAAATTATTCATATTTTAAGTGGTTGTATCCCGGATGTTTAAAGCTCAGGATCGTNAAATATGTGGGCTAAAAGCATTGAGAATACATCAAACTATATAAAAGGGTATATAGAGGGGTATAAAAGAAAAGGCAAAAAATCATCCTGGCATCAGAGCAGCACTGCATGGAGGAAGGTTGCCTCAAGAGCTTGTGCCTTGCCTGGCACCTTCTAATCAGCTCTCTCAGAGGCTTTTAAAAGGTGTGTAGATGTGGTGCTTAGGGCCATGCTTTAGTGGTTGACCTGGTAGTGTAAGTTAGTGGTTGGACTATGTGACCCTAAAGGTCTTTTCCCACCTCAGGAATCCCCATGGTTCTGTTCTGTGATTCCACAATGTTCAGTGTGCTCTTCCCATTGCTTCCGTGCCTTGGGGTGATTTTATGTTGTGCATCCTATGTCACCCAGAAATGAATTCTGTGCCTTTAAAACTGGGTGCGAGAGAAAAAGAGTCTGATGAACTTTTTCGGTGCTCTAAAGTCACTCTGGCCACTCCTCTCTGCGTTCCTTTTGCCCCATTCTCCTCGTTTGTAGCCCACTGTGAGACTACACTTAACCAGTGCTTGGATGTTCTTTTGCTGGTCATGACACTCTCCAGTATCTTCTCACAACACGATAATCCCAACTGAACTCTGGTTTTAGTCAAACCAGAAATAAACAGAGCAGGTAAATCTCCCCCCTGCCTGTGTTTACAGCACAAAATCACACGGGTATTTTTTTAATTGCCTCATGGTTTTGCAAATGTAGCTCCAAATTGCTGCGCTTGCTCACCTCGTATCTCTTGCAGCCTTAAATTCTCACTCCTTGTTGTGTATTTGCTCTTATTCTTCCTCACAGGTTTCATTTTCTTTTTTTCCCCAGTCAGATCCTGCTGTTATCTCCTTCCCTTGCTCCAACTGTGCTCACCCACTGTGGAGGCTGAGCTCTGCAGAAGCAACTGGATGCACACTAATCCCATTAAGGGCCCTCCAGGCACCTGGGGTTTTCAGTTTTCAGTGCTGTTTTCATTTTAATCTTCCAATCTTTGTTCCCTGCAATTTTAGATCATTAAGGGGTTAAGTGAGATATATCCAGTAAATGAGATAAATCCAAATAAAGGGATTTGGATCTCCCAGTTCAGCGTGTCACTGTCTCATCACCTTCTCCATCAGAGTTCCAGGGGTTACCAAACACACCCAGACAAGGGCTCTTGCCAGAACCCATCTGGATAAATCTGGGTCCCAGCTGCAAACAGCACACAGGGTCACTGAAGAGATCCTGCAAAAATCACTCACAGGAACAATTTATGGAGCTCCTCGGAAGTGGAGAGAAAATGCTATCTAAAATGTTGCTGCTCCTGCCTGCAGATCTCATTTCAGATTTTGTTTTTATTCGAAATGTGAATTTTTATCCTCCCTTCCCTGAAGTATCCAGACAGGGAAGCCTGTCACCCCGGATGCCACCCCTCAGTTTTAATCCTGGTAAGCACAGGCAAAGGAAGCCTTCATTGTCAGCCTTCCCAGCTCCTCTAAGAGCGATTTTCTCCTCTTTTCCAGCTGCAGGGGCAGGAGGAAGCAGCACATTTTGGCCATTTGAGAGAGGGGAATTACACAGGCTCAGATCTGCTCCGCCTGTTGCCTCCAAAGCTGGCTCAGGCAGCTGCTGGGATGTGCTGAAGGCACAGTCTCTTGAGTGTTTGTTGTATAGAAATTGATTTCTTTTTGTAGATTTTAAGGTCAGAAAGAACCATTTCGACATTCCTGTGTAACCCTTTGTACAGACTTAAAAATGTAAGAGAAATTTATGCCCTCCAGGCCCACTGCTTCTGCTTTAAGAAGATTGTAACTTTCAGGATGTCATTCAGTCTGGAGTAAATATTGTAATAAATGACAAAACCATCCTATCCTGAGGTGAGTTATTCCTGGAATTACTTAATTCCTTACCACAGGCTTTCAGCCTCTTCGTCATACAATTTAACCTCTATTCAATGTTTCCTGTTTTCATTCCCTTTTCAGTATTTCCTCTGTCACTTCTATTATCCCATTTAAAGTGCATCCGTGCTGGTTTTGGCTGGGATACAGTTAATTTTCTATATAGTAGAAAAGATGTTATTTTCTTTCTATGTAGCTTGAACAGAGCTGTGTTTTGGATTAGTGGTACTACACTAATGGTACTACAGGGATGTTTTGGTTATTTCTGAGCAGCATTTTTCGCAGAGCCAAGGCCTTTTCTGCCTCTCATCCCATCTGAGCAGTGAGGAGGCTGGGGGTGCACGAGGAGCTGTGAGGGGACACAGCCAGAATTGCTGACTCCAGCTGACCCAGATAGATTGATATTAGATATTCCATAGATATTATTAGATATTCCATACCCTACGGTACCTTGCCCAGCATAGCAAGCCAGGGGGAGGAAGGAGGAAGGGGAAGATATTTGGAGTGATGGTGTTTGTCTCCCCAAGGCAGTGCTGGAGCCCTGCTGTCACTGCTGAACACCTGCCTGCCCATGGGAAGTGGTGGATGAATCCCCATTTTTCCTGCTTGCTTTGTGTGTGTGGCTCTTGCTTTCCTTACTGAACTGTCTTTATTTCAACTCAGGAGTTTGCTCTCCTACTCTTCTGATTCTCTCCCCATCCCAATGTGGGGGGAGAGATCAAGTGGCTGTGTGGGGCCCAGCTGCCAGCTGGAGTCAAACCATGATAAGCATCAGTGCTGCACTCAGCAGCACATCTATAGGATGTGCCTTAATTTCATTTCAGTGCCTTGACAGCCAGTGTCCTCCTCAGAGAAACCTGACAACCCAGCGTGGCTTTGCATTTTTTATTGAACAAGCCATTTGTACACTTGCAAAAGATGATTGGAAGATACTCTAATAAATGGGTTAAATCATAGCCATAGAGTCAAGTTGTTCAACAGGTTGCTGTAGTAATTTCTGCCCTTTCTGCTGCCATATCTGTAGTTATTTATAATTCATACTTCTCGTGATGATAATGAGCTTCCACAGCGTGTCCCTCATCTGAGTGTGCAGTTTGCAGCTCCCTGCTATTCATCAAGTTCAGCAATTGGGCTCCTTTGATTCATTGGTCTCCAGACGCAGACGAGAGGATGGCAATCTCAATTGAATGTTGGCCAAACTGAAAGGCCTGCCTATTAATAAATAATCATTCACATTAGGAAGTGATCAGCTGAAAGTGGGAGAGTCCTTTTGCTTTTCTCTGCCCCTTTTCCCTGCTCTCCCCTCGCCAGTGTGAGACCCACAGACAGGGCTTGGAGGGACATTGCCTTGGCAATTGCCTCGGAGGTGCTGCCAAGGCTGTACCCGGCCTCATCACCGCTGTGCAAAGCTCATCACCGAGCAGCGATCACCACGAACCCTCTGCCGGTACCTTCAGGGCTCCACCACTGCCCCCACGCTCCTGGTGCCAGCCCCAGAGCCGCTTGGGGCAGGAGATAATGCTGGGACCAACCTGCCGGAGGGACTCGCGGGTCGGGGAGGACCTGCTAGGCAGAGATCAAAGGCCAGGGAGGGGTTTGGGGCATGTGGATGCGACCCCTTTAACGCAGGCACGGCCTGACCTCCGGCTGGAGAAGCCAAGACCCGTCTTCAGAAATCAGAGTAATCCCGGGTGATTTTATCCCACTCCACTTCCCTAAATCTGTGGCTGCTGCTGCTTGGCGAGGGGATTAAGGGCTGGCAGGGGATTACGCAGCCACCGCAGCTCCCAGCGCGGAGCTCTCTCCTGCGCGGCCGCTCCGGGGCACGGAGCCGCTCCGCACCCGTGGGTGCGCACCCCGGCTGAGGCTGCCGCGGGCCCGGCTGCCCTGGGCTGGACACCCCCGGCTGAGGCTGCCGCGGGCCCGGCTGCCCTGGGCCGGACACCCCCGGCTGAGGCTGCCGCGGGCCCGGCTGCCCTGGGCCGGACACCCCCGACGGCGCTCGGCAGCGGCAGCGGCCTTCCCGGGGCAGAGGAAGCCGCGGTGCCGCCGGGGCCCGGCCCCGCAGGAGCAGCGCTCCCGAGCCGGCAGCATGGCGGGGGCGGCGGGGCAGCCCCCTCAGGGCAGCAGGAAGGGCGGGGAGCCCCCGCACGCCGCCGGCCGGAGCCCTTGCTGATGGCCGGCGCCTGCAGGATGGGGCCCTGGGCCGTCCCGTGGATGATGCTCTGTCTGCTCTGCCTGCCGCCCTCCGCCAGGGCCCAGACGAAGATCCCGCTGGAGACGTGAGTGTTTCCCGCTGTGGCTGGGCGGAGGGGTGTTCCCAGGGCACAGAGGGTGGGAATGCCGCCCGGGCAGTGGCAGGCACGGCGGGGACAGACTCCTGCAGGGCGGTGGCACTGCCGCACCTCGGCTCCTGGCACAGGACACGGGCGTGGGAGCCACAAATTCGGTGCCCAGGTCCAGACTAGAATGCAATAACCTCTTCTTCCCCGTTCGTCAAGAGTAGCAGTGATACTCATCTGCTTTAGTTAAGTACTTTGACATCTATTAATGCTCTGCTTAATGCACTGGGCAGCAGAAGGCAAAACCAGTTTAAAGACACGTTCGTAAAACCCCGCTGCTGCTGCTGCTGCAACTTGAGGACATCCCAGCACGGAGGTGGACGCGAGTGGCCCCAGCTTGGCACCTCCAAGTAGAGGTACTACTTGAGCAGAGTAGTTTGAGTAGACGCTGCTGGGTTTCAGCGTGCCAGGAACACCCAAGGGATGCGCAGCCCCGGCCAGGCTCTGGCTGTGGGGGATGCCCACGGGGTGTTTGAGCCCAGACGCATCTCTTTGCCACACGTGAGACTCAGATTGCGCAGGGAGAGGTTTGCAGCTCCGAAGCTCTGGTGCCTTGCATCGGTGTGGATCACTGCTGGCTGAAAAGAGCCTGGGTGATACACACGGACGTGGTTATTCACCTGTGTGGCTGTCAGAGGATGTTACTGAGAGGAGGCTAACCAGAGGAAGAGGCCACAGCACTTCCCTGCTTGTTCTGAGCAGGAACACCTCTCCAGCTCTCCACAAAGGCGTGATGCCCCTTCCCAGAGCCCTGGAGTGAAGGAAGGAGATGCTGAGCTGCAGCACAAAGCACGCCCAGCCATGGTTTGTGCTCTCCAGGGAGTCTCGGTGCAGATTTTGGGATGTGGGTTTGCAGCACACCCACGCCCACCTGTGTCGGTGTGACCAGCAGCTTGTCCAGTGTGGTCACTGCCGGACAGCTCCGTGCCAGCAGCATTGCCCTGGCAGCCCCCCAGGAGCCCAACAGCTCTCAGCAACCCCAGTTTATAAAAACTTCACCTTGTTAAGCTGATTTAGACAAGTTAAATCCTTGAAGGATTAAAAATGTCGGCACCGCGATTGGTAAAAGTTGTTGCGGGGCAGCTTTGGGGCACTGGGTTCGGGTTGTGGGTGCAGGATGGCAGCTTGGTGTGGAGAGGAGACAACACTGCCAGCCGCTTTCAGGAGGAGACACAGCTGAAAAATAAACTCGGGTCAGCTTAAACCCTTTCCTGCATTTGGGGAAATGTTTCTTTTTCAGAAATTTCCAGTCACACCCTTCCAGATGTGCCACCAGTACAGCCCATCTGACCAGGAGTTGCACTGACATTATCCAGGAGGGGCTCAGGAAACTTTGCTACCGATTTTATTCTTGCACTATCCCAGCAAAAGTACTTCTGGTTTGGGTTTCACAGAAAGGACACAGAGGTTACACATGATAAAATCCAACTTCTGCTGGCTTCAAACCATGCAGATCAACTTTCCATGTCCAGGATAAAAACTGCCATAGGAGTACCTTTCAACATTGAAGCCTGTGGCATTTAGAAGCCAGCCTGTCCTTTCTGCTGTTCTTGCCACTGAATACAAGAGCAGGGATTAGAGGCAGGCAATCTCTGACCAAATCCTTTTCTGATGTGTTTCGTTATAATGTGATAGCCCTTTACTACTGGAAATAAAAGATTTACGTCACTTCGCACAGTTTGGAACTTATTCCTGTACAACAATGAAGAATAAACAATAGAAAAAGAGCTTTTCTCCTCTGGTTCTAAAACCAGACCAACGGTTGAATTAATCCCTGGTGTTTCAAATCCACTCATGAATTTAACCAAAACACAAAAGTCGCCCTTTTGAAATGAAATTTTAGTAAAGAAACACATTGGCCAGAGGCCCAAAGGTAGTAAATCAGCAGAAAATGGATCTGTTTCATGGGTTACACAGGGACATTTTGGGGGCACAAAAGCAGAGTCCTTCGAGCAGCAGCTGGGTTTGATCAGGGTGAGGTGGCACAAGGCTCACTTGTCTGGCTTGGATCGCCGCCAGCTTATCCCAAAGCTCAGCTTTGACTCCGGCAGGGCAAAAATCTGCTCAGTCAGTTCCTGGTGATGCTTCTGGGGTGCAAGTTCAGCACACAAACCACGTCCTCTTTCCCACTGGACACAGCTCTGGCCAGCCACGGCGTGGGCAGGAGTGCTGGCAGCTGTGAGGGTGGTGAGAAGCTGGGGCTGGCTTCTTCTTGGGGTGATGGAAATGCTGGTGGGAGAGGCAAAGATCAACCTGGTATGGCCTCTATAGGCTGCTCCTATTGCCTTTATACATCTGGTCCTGAGTTGAACAGAGCTGGAGACCTTAGAAGAAATTTCCCTGCAACCTGATGAATGGCACCTTGATCTTTTCTCTCATAAACATAAACTTGTTTATGAAAAAATTAAGGAAACCTATTTAAGTTCAGCAGGCTGCTCTTAATTTCCCAGTACTCTAAGGTTGCTCATTTCCCTGACAAATAATTGTCTTTTAAATATGTAAATGCCACTGTATTTCTGCCTCTTCACTTTCCTGCTTTTCAACTTCAATGAAATGCCACCAGATATTTTTAATGACGCAATCTTTAGCCCTGTAACACAGGGATTTGGCACCTTTGTGCCCTCTCATTCCTCTGTGCCCCCTACCTTTACAACTGGTCCTCCAAAGCTGCCAGTCTCTGGCCCTCTCTTTGGCCCTGTCTTTGTGCCTCATTCCTCCTCTGCTTTGAGACCCTGAGCCAGAGCAGACATCCCTCTCTTTGGCAAACCCCTTTTTTAAATTCAAGTTCTGCTGTTACTGGAAGTTTCAAGAACTTGAAAGAAGATGCTCGGCTGCACCCACTAATCAGAAATTAACACCACAGACTCTTCCACCCTGCTGGGTTGAAAAATGATGAGGGCTGGAAGGAGTAGGGCACACACATGGCCACACACACGCCACAAAACAGAGGTGGGGGGAGGGAAATGGGGTAAAAATAAACATCCCTGCTAAAATTACTATCCCTTCATGGTTAAGTTCTCTCTTTCCACAGTAAAGGATGAGGAGAATATTAGTTAATGTCAGCACAAAACAGCTCGTATGTAAAAGTTAAAAAGCCAGCAGCAGCAGATGGGCATCAAGTTAAATGTTGATCCAGAGATCCTCATACCTAAGGGAATGCATTAGTCACTACTACAACAAACAGGAAAGCATCCCATGGGATCCCAGTTTCTTGTTCCCTCCTTTATTCTAGGCTTGCTAAAATAACTCTGATACAGCCCAATAAATCCTGGTCTCCTAGAAAATACCTGTATTTTTTTTCTCTCTCTAAGGATGAAGTGATGAGATAAAACCTTTGGCTCTCAAAATAAGATGCAGAGCACAATGCAAAAAAAAAAAATTACTTCAGCTGGTGCTAGTTCACACTCAGTGGTTAAATATGAATGCCTCATTGCCAATTAAGGATTGATTTAAAAAGGCACCCACTCTCTCATGCTTTTTTTATAGCAGTGGAGAGAGGTGCAGTGCAGAGCTGAAGCTTTGTGTGTGCTCCAGATCATCCCCTGTAGCTGCCTGTATGTCCCTGGGTGCAAGAGGGGAGTCTGAGCAGGCTTGAGGGGAGCTGCTGTGATTATTCCATCATTGCTGTGCTGGCTTTGCTCCCGAGCTCACCTCTATGTTGGTGCATTATTTGTGGTGCAGTGCACTGGGAAATGAGGCCCTGAGGTTAGAGCCTGCTTGGGACTTGAAGAAATCCACTGGAAGCTGTAGGTGAGACTCTGCACAGCAGAAATAAGTGATGTACTCTGGTGAGTGGAGAAGGCTATTTATTGCATTAAATACATCTCTCTTGAGCGAATCCTTGTTGGTGGAGCTGCCTAATGTGGATGGTGTAGCAGCTCTCTGGTGAAGTGCTCTGTCAATTTTGGGAGGCATCTGTTTTGATTTGGATGGCTCAGTGTTCAGGCTGCTCCTCGACATCCCTGTGTACCCCATGTGGGATTGCTGCCACCCATTGCTTCCAGGATGGCACAAGTGTGAGGGGTGCTTCTAATGACAATGCATAATCTGCTGTGGCACCACAGTGAGAGCAGAGAGTTCATCTGGCTCATCAGTCTCTGCCCTGCTCTGCTGGAGGAGCTCAATCCGAGGGGTGAATCATGACACCTTCCCTAAGTTCTGACACATATTTCTCTTCAGCAGATTTGGCACTGGGTGTCTAGCCCTTCACCCCAGGGCCTGTCAGGGAAGGCAAATAGATGTCTGCAGAAAGCAATTTATTTCACTTTGCCAGCAGCAGAAAGCAGAACTCAGATGCTATGCAAGACCAAATCTGTGCATCTGAAGTTAGGTGGGACCAACTCAACTTGAAGCACTGTGACTGAGACCAGCAGAACTCAATGTTTCTGCTGCCCAGTGTCCTGGACAGAATGTCCAAGAGCAGCACTGTCTCCTGCCTTACTGCTCGTCTGGCTCGAGACTGGAGACAAAACAGAGCCACTGTTGGAAGAGTGGCTTAGAGAAGTAGAGGGGGATCCGTGCTCAGAAAGATGGAGCTTTGCCTGTCTGAAGAAGTAACCAGTTTTGCAGACTTTGTATCACTAATGCTGATTTTTCTTGTTTTGGCCTTTTTTTAGGGTGAAGTCCTGGGCAGATGCCTTTGGTGGGGAGCTGTACTCCATTGTGACTAGGTATTCAGGCTCTCTCCTGTTGCAGAAGGTAGGCAAAATCTGTGAGGGCTGCCTTTGCTTCCTATCCCATGTAGCCTTCCAAAGTTCCCCCAGGGTGGAGGAAAGAATAAGACCCTGGTGTGCAGCAGTCTTTTAAAATGCCAGAGCTCTGTGTCCATAAGCACAGAGTGATGCCCTGTGGCCTATCTCCATGAACTGGAGAGAGAGAGACATTCAGTGCCTTCCCTGCTTTCCTCAGCCATTGCTGCACACCACCTTAATTGTACTATTTTTTGTTAAAAATCCTTTTTGACAGCGCTCCTCATGTTTCCATTCTCACCATCACTTCCTGCTCTCCTGTGCTGGCCCTTCACTCCTCCTTTCCTAACTCCCTCTGCTACTCATCACTCATTGTCACTCCATCATCCCCTCCTGCAGCTCTCCAGCTGACACTAATTCCTTTTTGCTTTCTCATCTGTATTCAGCCAGTTGTTTACCAATTCTTTTGAGTTTTTGCCCTTAAGGCTCTGCTTCAGGCAGGCGCCCTGGAAGCCAGAGGTGCAGAGCTTCTGCTTGGCTTGATCACCAAACAGTGCCAGTGAACTCTCTACCAGCATTCAAAGGTGTAGCTCCAGGGGCTTTAAACAAATGGAAAGCCTCTAGAGAAGCTTCTTTAAGTCAGTGGTGAATGGCTGCTCCTCTTTCAGCCTTGGGGATCTCTGCCCTGCACCTCCCCAGCTCTGCTCTGGGGGACTGGTGGCTGCTGGTTGCATCCAAAGGAGTGCACACTCCATTCTGTGGCCATCCAGTTCTTTTTTCTTTACTTTTTCTCTGATTTTTCAACACAAGCCATGAGTTGTGCATTAGACCTTCAAAGTCTCTGACTTCTGTCCTCATATTAATAATTACAGCCACATCCCAGTGCAGAACAAAGGAGTTGGGAATCGTTTTCCTTGCCTTGCTGCTAAGCCCTGTTTTCATGCCTTAAATGGCTCCCTAGAAACAGAGAGCAGACAGGAATAAAGGAGTTATTTATTTGAAAGGCCTTCAGAGGTCACACTCTGGCCTCCAGAGGCTCCTGCCTCAGTGCATCCCAAAATGGACAATGACAGCTCCCGAGTTCTTCCCACTTTGATATCAGCATCAATTGCCCAAGCAGAAGCCAGGCAAGGATGGAATTTGCCCAAGCTTGCCCCCCTTTCTCTCCCCAAGCTGAAGGTTTGCAGTTGTTGGGCCCAGGAGGGTCTGGGTGTCCTTGGAGAGCGAGCTGGAGAGGCTTTGTTATGTCAGTGTGAGCATGAGAGAACAGCACTGAACGAGCTCCAGGGAGCTGCAGAGTTACACTGGGCACTGCAGGGGTGGAAAAATAGAAAAGTTAAAACCTAAGGTATCAGTTTCCCTGTCCCCAAAGTGCTGCTTTTTGCCTGGAGTAAGGGATCATATCCTGCAGCACCATCTTTGCTGGGTTTGGCCAAGACAGACTTTCAGCATCCATCACCTGTGCTGATCACCAGCTCCTCTTGGCAGGAAGGAGTCACCATGCAATAAAAAGCTGTCAGCACTGGTAAACACTAACCACAAGGCAGCTGCAGCAGCATGTGGATGCAGGCAAAATTTGGCTTTTAGCAGTTTTGATGATGCTTCTGCATTGCCTGTTGTCCCCTGGGCTCCCCAAGCCATAGCTGCCAGAGGCAAAGTGACACGTGAGCCTCTCCAGTGAGTGCTGGAGCTCTGGGTGGGGGCAAAATGCAGATTTGGGTTATTTGACAGGCATTTCTCTGTGCTGTCCACTCTGTGTTCTGTCCCTCAGGCTCTTGATCCCTTTGGGATGGGGGTTAAATGAGGTCTGCAGGTGCTCATATAGTGCCACTAAGATGTAGAGTTACAGCAACCAGTTCTTGAACAGAAACTCCTAGCTCTTTTCAGCCACTAGTATGACTCATTAGAAGCAAAGAAAGCTCAATTTTTGATTAAAAAGAAGTCTGAATGGCACCATATCCAATCTAGTATTCATGTCAAGAGGAACTAAGGCAGAGATGTGTTTTCCTGATGGTCTGACAGCCTTATAAAATAATAGCACCTGCCTGCCCAGTCCTCATACACAGCTTTGTTCCTGAAGGGGGGAAGGTGTCTGATTTGCTCTTGTGTGTGTTGAGGCCTGGGCACAGTCTCTAGACACCCCTGAACTGGACACAGTGTCTGTCCAGTGTCACTTTGGGCAGAGGGCACAGCTGAGCTTGGTCCAGCTTTGCTCTGTAAACACTCCAGCCAAGAGCCATCTCCTAAATTCGTGTTGTGTCGTGCCCTGACTTAACTTGAGCAGTTTAAGCAGCTTGAGTTTACCTTTCAACCCCACTTCTTGAGCCTTTTCATCCCCTCAGGCGTTTTGTCTTTGAGGAAATACAGAAGGTGCTGTTATCTTTTATCTATTTCATGTCTCCCTTGTGCTTAATAGTCTTCAAGTAACTAGCTTATTGTTGCTTTGAGAGTCATAATTTTTCAGTTACTGAATGCTTTGCATGTATACCTCGTCTTTAAAACTTGCATTAACTTTCTTTTGTGGTTTTGAGCTTGCTTAGTTTTCTTTGGAATTTTTGTTTGTTTCCTCCAGAAGAACTCTAATATCACATTGCAAACTCAAGTAGTTGACTTTCCACAAGGCTCCATCATTCCTAGAGAATTGGTGAACTAACAGACATCCCCTGAATCCCCAGGGACAGGCTTTTACCCTGCAGTTATTAGAAAGCCCAAAATATGTGGCCAAGAACAGACAAACTTGAGAAGTTCAGTCAAGACGTTTTCCTGGGTGAAGATGAAAGGAATGTCTTTCACACTCTTAATTTAGTTCCACTAGCAGTGAGTAATGCAGCACTGTGTACTTCAATAGGCTGAATTTTATGGAGGTGGGAACAAGAATATATATTTGGTGACATATCTCTGTTCACAGATAAAACTTAGGATACTGAATTCTGGATATTCTACTTTTAAATCACCACCCCCATCACCGCAGAAGGGGAATCTTAATGAATTGCTCCTGCTGTTTTAAGGGAATGCTAAGTGCTAGATGAATAAGAAAAGATTTTCTGTTAGAGCTGAGCTAACTTTTTGGCCTCTTTTCAACATCAGATCCCTTTCCTGATTCCTGTTCTGTAACTTACTGCTAGCCTGAACCCTAAGCACAGGTTGTACAGGATAATCTTGGCCAGCTCCAAGCACCTGAGCTGACTCTCAGCCATGGTGTCTGGTGGCAGTATTGGAATCCAAACTCTGTTGCCCACCATTAGGAAATCTTGGTGTGAATAGTCCTCAACAGCCAGGGATTTCTGTAGTGAAACCATGTAGTGGTTTGTTGTGTAGGAAAAAAAGGTCAAATAGGATTTAAGCTCAAACCTGGTATTTTATTTGTTATAACCTTGTATTCCTTAGCGAACTGAAACTTTGCAGGAAATTTTTTATGGTGTTTTGTGTTTGGTTTTGGTATTTTTTTCCCAGCACTGGCTGGAGCTCAGGATTGAGATGTCTCAGACTGCCTGTGATTTCTCATGATTACTTTTACCCCAGTAACATCTACTTGTGACTATGTCAAAAACACACTAAAAAAAAATATTGAGAGAGGGGAAAAGCCTTGTTGCTTTTGATTGGAGCTGTGGCCCAAGGTACCCAGGGGCAGGTCACTTTGTGAGGCGTGTGCTGGTGCATGCCTCCCTTTGTTATCCTTCCCAGGAGAGATTACCCTCCTCCCCCCAGCCTGATTAAAGCCCAGCCTGGCAGAGATCACTTCTCTCCTGGCAGAACCCTGACGTGTCTGAAACGGGACAGACACCAGCTGGGATGTGCTGCTGCTGCCTTTCCCTGGTCTTAAAATTCAAACCAAAACATGGTTTATGGGGAAAAGGGTTTTTTACCTCNTGCTCTCCTGGTTTAACGGTGCCGTGGGGCTGAGCTGAGTTATCAGCCTTGGGAAGTCACAGTGTGTGGGCTAAAAGCACTGAGAACACATCAAACTGTATAAAAGGGTATGTAAGAGGGGTATAAAAGAAAAGGCAAAAAATCATCCTGGCATCACTGTGATCTCATCACCAGCTGGGGACCTTGCTTGGGGGTTGTGGCTGCATATTCCTCTCTTGGCAGTGTGGTTACCCCAACCTTCCTCCCAGCCCCTCCTCCTCCTCCTCTGGCTGCAGCTTCCCTGCCTGCCTGTCCCAGCAGAGGGGATGTGAGCCCTGGTGATGTTAATCCAGTAAAACCCTCGCTGTTAATCATGCCAGGCAGAGCGGGCAGCCTCCCTGCCATGCCTGCTGCAGGCTGCATGCTGCTGCTATTTCTGTCTGACCTCCTCAGCCTGCCCCATCCTCAAGGCATTTCCTCCTCTCTCTGCCCATGCTCAGCCACCCTCCCGGATGGCCAAGGAGCTTCCTGAACAAAAGGGGCTCTGCTGGCTCCCCCCAAAGACACACAAAGTCCTTTCCCTGCTACATTCCTCTAATTCAGGAGTGTTGTCAGAGCCCCTGACGTGTCCTTGCCCTTTCCACCACCTTGGTTTTTTCCCCCAGCCCTGGCTGAGGTTGCTGCTGTGATGCTGACACAACGTGAAGATGTAGAGGGGCTGTACATGCTGCAGACAAAGCTGATGATGAGGGACCAGGTGTGGGATCTTTTCACCCCCAAATGTGAGGTTTTTCTTCTTTATCAGAGTCTCATATTAGAAATGAAGGAGACGAAGCTTTTTGCTCAGTTTCATGGGTTGTTTATTATTTCTCGTATCAATTTCACAGCACAGCTTAAGCCTGGCTTGTCACTGTAGTTTCAGAGCTGCAATGGCTGCTCGTTTTTGTGTGCAGCATGTTTTAAAACTTTATCATCCAGTAACTAATCACAATGTATTCTATTTTTTATTTTGTACCAATAACTACCAAATCTTACTAACACGTTTTTCTTACCTCAAACCTATTCTACCAATCACTTTGTGCCTTCTTCAGAGTAGAACATGGAGAGAGAAAAAAGGCCCAAAAACAATGCCCAAAAGTCTCCATGTTGTCTCTATATATACCTATATACTACAAAACTTTATGCTATATATTTTCACCTTGTGATAAACTAAACTACAATTTGTGGCACGCTTTCAATTCATCCAGGAGTGTTGGATGTTTTTTCCAGGGACACAGATCAGGCTGTGTCCCCCTGGGGTGCTTGGAGGGATCTCAGAACAAGAGAAACTTTCCAACTTTCCTGGACTCCAACAACCAGGGAATTGCAATTGGTTGCCTTTGCTCAGGAGACAAGGCTCTGTCTTTTCTGAAATAAGTTAATCATCCTGTGTCCTTTCCCAGGTTTTTTCACTCTTCCTTTCTGGCTATCTCTGTTAACCATGGGATTTTCTGGAAAGGAGAAATAAAAGCCATTGTATCCAGTCTTAAAAGGGCAGATTTAAGGAGGCAGATTATGGTTACACAGTTTGGATGTACTCTTGGGTTTTTTTAATCCCTAGGTTACATGAAACACGGTGAGAATAAACTGGTTATCTCTAAAGCTGTCAGATCTAGATCCTCCTTATTACAGCACCTCTCCCCACGGAGGCAGCACCAAGTAGCCATGCTCATAATTCCTACTTTGCAGGAATTTCTTGCCCTAACTTACATTCCTGGGTGCCCAGTAAGTAACTGTGCCTCTCCCAGCTATCTTGGCAATCTCCTGTGGGAAATGCAAAAGATGAGAAGGCTTTCAGATGGAGTGAGAAAAACAGGTTTTGGAAATAAAGCAAAGATTTTAGGTTGAGCTGTAACTGTAAAAGCCTGAAGTTAGAAGAGGAAACAATTATCTAGACAGCAAGAACATTAAAACAAGGGTCAGTGTTTCTAGGTTTGGCTCAGAGAAGTCTTGAAGCTGCAGAAAATGTGCTTAGCAAAGATACTGAAGTTTTAAGCTTAATAATGGAATATTGTGCATTATTATTACAAGGCATACAAGCGAGTATTGTCTGTAACAGGTGTACATGTGCCTTTTAGTGACTGGTTAGAATAGTTGTCTGTAAACTTTAGAAGCAAGCTATTGGCTGAAAAGCTTTAAAGAATGCTCTGTAACCAAGAGATTTTGGGTTGTCAGTGCAGGTGTGACCTGTGTAACTGTGGCTGATGCCCCAATGAAATAATAAAAAAGCTCCTGGAATGTCTGCCTGTGACTCTGTCCCATTTAAAAAGAGATGCTGACAGTCTCCCACGTAAGCACTGAGCAGACCCTTGTTACTGGAGAGCTGGCAAGTCCCCTTGGAGAGGAGGTGGCACTGGGGCAGGGGAGCGTGTGTGCTGCCAGGACCTGTCCCCAGCGGTGCCCCAGAGCATGTGTGGCACAGGAGGAGGGGCAGGGACAGCACCTGGCTTCTGTTCCCTTGCTCTTCCCCCTGCCTTGGGCAAACTGGAGGTGTGTGATGTGTCCAGGGCTGGTTTGGATGTCATCACAGTTGTGTGGTTTAGGTTTTTAAAAGCTGGCCTTCTGCTTCTCTCTCTAATTTGTAGGCACTAATAGCTTCAGGTGCACTGCTGCTTGCAACAGCCTCGAGCTCACAGTGGGTCAGTTGTTTTTGCTTGGTCAAAGTGCTCTTGATGCCTTAGGTTTGAACTTTTCTCTGTTCCCAGCCCTGCAGTGCCCAGTGGAACTCTGCAGGTCCCTGGAGCTCGTTCAGTGCTGTTCTCTCATGCTCACACTGACATAACAAAGCCTCTCCAGCTCGCTCTCCAAGGACACCCAGACCCTCCTGGGCCCAACAACTGCAAACCTTCATCTTGGGGAGAGAAAGAGGGGCAAGCTTGGGCAAATTCCATCCTTGCCTGGCTTCTGCTTGGGCAATTGATGCTGATATCAAAGTGGGAAGAACTCGGGAGCTGTCATTGTCCATTTTGGGATGCACTGAGGCAGGAGCCTCTGGAGCCCAGAGTGTGACCTCTGAAGGCCTTTCCAATCAATCCCTCCTTTATTCCTGTCTGCTCTCTGTTTCTAGGGAGCCATTTAAGGCATCACTCTGAGTTAGAGCCACTGCTCTGCACACCCCGAATTATGGGGTGGAAGAGGGGGAAAGGCAAAAATGGAAGAAGGTGATAAAACCAGAGCAGTTGTTTCAACACACCCTCCCTCACCAAAGACAATACCCAGCTAGCAATAACCAATTCACCCCTCTCCTTAAGAACCTCCTGCTCAGCAGGATTTTCTTCTTTCCCTCGGGTAGAAGTACAAAGACGTGGAGCCAACTCTGAAAATCAAGGAGGTGGATGGCTTGGAGCTGGTGAAGAAGTTCTCGGAGCAGATGGAGAGCATGCTGCGCAGGAAGGTCGAAGCTGTTGAGGTATGGCCACTGGGGCTGGGGGCTTTGGGAAGGAATTCCTGTCCTGTCAGCCCCAGAGCAGCAGGCACAGGCCTGTGTGGGTGCAGGGGTTGTGTGAGGACTCCCCTGCCCAAGCAGGAGGCTGCTGGTGCAGCTGGCTGCTCGCTCTGAGCTTTAAGCAGACACTGGTGGGAGGATGTGGGCGTGCAGACAAGGGGATGCTGGCTTCTCCCGCCGCTCAAATTAGAAAATAAGATGAAAACAAAGTCTAGGAATAAATATGAGGGAACGAATACTCTTTTAGGAGACAAGCTGTTTAAAAGAGGAGGAGGGGAAGAAAACCTCTCAAAAGTGAAAAATCTTGTTCGTCCTTCCATGACGCCCTCTGGCCGCTGAAGACTAGGGGCTTGTTTCAGCTCTGTGTGTGTGTGTGTGTGGCTCAAGGGGAATTTCTGCACCTCCTGAACACAAGCTGCAAGGAAGGTGCTTGGATTTCCAGCTGTGTACATGGGGAAGTGTAGAGGAGGTGGCAAGAGGTCTGTAGCTGTTGCTGTGCAGGAGATCAGAGCAGGTAATCGTTCTGGCCCCTCTTGCTTCCTGCATCTAAGGATTTATCATATTCCCCTCTATTTACCTACTATGAAAAGCATATTTCTGTAGTCACAGAGCCTTGACTGTTTAAGGTTTCTAATGTGGAAAAGTCATCCAGAAACACATCATTTGAATCTCCAAGTGAAATGTGGGCATATTTAGCCCCAGAGCTTTGGCCCATAACATTAAATTCTTAGCCAGACTTTTCCAGTGTTTGGATTGCCTTATCCTTCATGAAGGAGCAAAATGTGGTTTTGCTGAGACTGTTGCTGATTGTGCAACCCTGAAAACACGTACGTGTTTAGTTGGAACCCTTCCCAGTCTGTACCAATTGAGAATTGGTGCCTTGAAGCATCATACTGGAGAAAACTGGCTGATTTCATTGCCTGCCATAAATGGTAAGAGCTTATAAATGGCCACAGCATTGCTGAGCCCTTTACAAAACCCAGTCGTGGTCTTTGTCTCAGTAACAATACCAGACTGAGGCTCCCACAAGGCCTTTTCCTTTGATGAGATACTGACATCAAGCTGGGGCTGAAATGCCTTTCCCATGGCTTTTTGGAAGGGTTCGTGGAAAATGAAATGAAATCTGTCTGTTGTTTCTGTAAATGGACCTGTTTCTGTTTGTGTATGTCCTGTGATACCTAAAATTGCTCAGGGGTTCAGTAGGGACTCTGGAGTAAGTAGGTGTGAATACACTTGGCAATAAATAGCTGCAAATAATGTACCTTCCAAGCTGTAAAATTGCAGCACAGAAGGGCAGGTCAGGAGGGAAGGAGGGAGGTTTATAACCCCAGACTCAGTCGTGGTGAAGGAGGCAGTCCAGAAGAACTTCTGGAGGGCTTTGCCCCAGCACCCACTCACCTTTCCTTCTGTGTGCTTGCTCTAGAGGTTGGTGGAAGCAGCAGAAGATGCAGATCTGAACCACGAGTACAACTCCTCGCTGGAGGTGAGTTTTTCCTGGTCAGTGACAAACGAGGCACACAGAGAACAGGCACAGCCAGGAGCCCCCCGGGCAGGTCAGGAATTGCCTTCTCCTCAGGACACTCAGCTTGTCTGGAGACTGCTGCGAGTAAGAGGCATCCTTGGCAGATCCCAAACACAGTAACTCCAAGCAGATTAGTTCCTTTGGCTCTGGGAGGGGAAGGATTTGGGGAGACATGGAGCTGCGTGATGTTGTTGGCGTTAGTTTCACTGCACAGCCAACACTGTCATTAGGTGATGTTTTAGTGCAAATTAGCTGGCACTTTGTGGCTTACTTGACTGGAAAATGAGCTAAAAATTGAGTGTGAATGAACAATGAGGAGGATGCTGTTACAAATACCCACAGCAAACCGTTGATCCAAATGAACTGAGTTTCTCACTGTCTTCCTTAACAGCTCCCATCATCTTTTCTGTACCAGACAGACACCCACTCGTCAGGACTTCCCTTAAGGTGAAAGTCTGGTGCTGTCCAAGCAATTTGGATAATTGGCTTTCTGTTAATAACTGTTTGCTGTGGCCAAGCTGTGGGATTATTGCTGGAGTGAAAAGGCTGTGGAAGGAAGTCCTCTGTCCACAGCACAAGCACAGACAGCTTAGCAGAAGGACAGGCTATCCCTGCAAGTACATGTCTCAGAGCTGGGAGTGAAAACACTCCTTGAAATCCAGCTAGTTACTAATTTCATCTCACTTTTTTTTTTTTTTCCTTTTTATGAAAGAATGATGTTAGTTGGGTCAGCTGCCTTCCCAGTGAAGGGTCATGGGTGAGTTGAGGTACATGACTCTGTGTTTGCACACTCCATTTGCACCCTCAAGCTGCCAGTGCTTGAACATAAATCCTTATGTAACCTCAGGCTCAGATAAAGTCAGCAAAAACATCTTTAAAAAGTGGGTTATCCAAGGACAGAGAATGCCCTGAATGCACTGAAGTGACTGTGGATGGTAAATCCCCAGCGACCTTCACGGGGGGGACACTGCATTGTCTTTGAGCACCTTCTGCTTGATCCTTTGCCCTTGATGAGTGCCTGCTCCTTGGAGTGACAGGCTGAGGGGATAATCCTGGCTGGATGTGCATCAGGAGTTACCTCAGGAAGTGACAGCTGCAGAGATGGGGCAGGTGAGGTCGGCGTTGGCGTGCCCTGTGCTGAACCTGGGAGCCAGCCCCAGTAAGACACTTCACCTGTCCAGCTGACCCCATAAATACCCCTGAGGGGCCCTAGGAGTCTGCCACCCTGCCCCTTTGCTCCTGAGTGCCTCTTCTGCTCCTGGAATTGGCAGTGCTTTGGGTCACACAGGCACATGGCAACAAGAAACTGGCCAGGAAGCATCGTTTGGGCAGCTTGGCACTTCCAGTTGGTAGTGCCTTGTTTGCAGCTCATTTTGATACTCTTTGAAGCCCTGATTCTCCCCTTTGTTTTAAAGAGTCTTTTCCTGGCAGTGTTGGTAATACTCTGTCCTGTTCTCTCTTTGTCTTTCTCTTTTCCATTCTCTCCATCAACAGTTTGATTATTACAACTCTCTCCTGATTAACGATAAGGATGAAAATGACAATTACGTGGAGCTTGGGGATGAATTCATTCTGGAGCCAAATGAGCATTTCAATAACCTGCTGGTGAACACAACCTACAGTGACATCCAGCTCCCCACCAATGTCTACAACAAAGGTAAAGGCCTCTACTTTCTCACTGCTGGTAGGTTGGTGTGGAAATTATCAACAAAATACTGGTAATGAGCATGGGAATAGAAAAATAACTGACAGGGAAAAACAGGCAAGGGGCAGTCAAGTCTGTGCTGTTGCTGTGACAGGGTTTAGGTACAATCTGCTCTTGGAAAACCCCTTTTGGTGGGCAGGGCTCTGTCCCAGGCAGGCACAGTGTTCTCCTACAGTTCCTCTACCCAACCAAAGACACTGTGATGGGACTTTATTGGCAGTTGTCACTCTGGATGAAGGCTTGGCTCTGTGGAGGCCTTTAGTTGTCAAGAGTCTCATTGGTGACTGTGTTCATAAATGCTGCTGTTGCCTTTCCCTGGTCTTAAAATTAAAACCAAAACAGTTTATGGGGAAAAGGGGTTTTTACCTCGGGATTTATTTCAGGATCCTTGGGTGCAGCACTTGGTCCAATGCACAAAATTGTAGGCCTTGCTAATTAGCACATCTATCAAAGATTCCCCAGTGAGAGGCTGGAGTGAAGCCCTCGTTGTGAGGAACCTTCCCCCTGGCTGGGCCTGTCTGAGGTTCCAAAATGTGTTCTGGAGAGGCCCTTGGTGTCTGGGGCTCCCAGGATGTTTGCTCTCCTGGTTTAACGGTGCCGTGGGGCTGAGCTGAGTTATCAGCCTTGGGAAGTCACAGTGTGTGGGCTAAAAGCACTGAGAACACATCAAACTGTATAAAAGGATATATAGAGGGGTATAAAAGAAAAAGCAAAAAATCATCCTGGCATCACTGTTATTTAGAGACACAATAGAGGGAGTTCTGTTTCTCCCATGAGTTTAAATCACTTCCATCTGATCTGACAGCCCCAAACCCTCCAGTCCTTGCTCACAACAGAGCCACCAGCAGAGCTGGCTGTGGGTGGCTGCAGCAGACCTGTCCCAAGCAGGCTGCTGTCCTCAGCAGAGGTGGAGAGAGGGGATCAAACATCAGCCAGCAGAGAGGCACTGCCCAGCCAGCTGATTTCTCACCTCTGCACCTCTCTGTGAGCCAAGCAGCTCCTCTGGCTGTGGCTGCAGGACGAGCAGGAGGAGGAAGGGCTGCTTCCACGCCCAGGGATCCTCCAGGGAGCAGTGTCCCTCAGTGCTCACTCCCCCTCTTGCAAACAGCAGCAACCCTGGCTCTCCACAGCATTGCTGGCTCTGCCTTCCTGCAGGACTTACTTTGGTCCCTGGGGAGTCCTAATCCAGTTTTTCCCTCATTTTGACCAAAGCTGCCTTTAGCGAAGTGACTAAAGAGGAAGTGGTAGGTCAAAGCCCCACCCTTTTTGACACTAATACAGTTAATCAGACAATTACCAGGTTCTCATGATTCCCTCTTTTTCTGCTGCTGCTCTCTTCTGTCTCCTGAGGCAGTGACTCAACACAGACACCAAATATGCACTGTCTCCTATGAGTTCTGGAATCTGCAACTTCCTATTGATTCTGAGGAGATGGGGGCATGGTAGGACAGCCCAGGCTTTGCCAGGGAAAGGGCAGGCAAAGAAGAAAAGAAAGACTGGGTGAGGAAAAGAGGAGAGAGAGTGCAAATGTGAAAATCCTAGGGCTCCTCTGTCCTAGGTGATTACACCTGGCATGAATTTAGACAGTCTTTGTGGAAAGGCTGGCAGTGATGCATCAGGCAGCGATGCACCTTGTTTCTCAAGAGCCACATGTCCCCTGTCAGGCAGCAGCTGAGCCCTGCCTGTAGGGTGTGCCAGCTGTGCTCAGCACTGCCATGGCCTCCCTGGCTCTCTGAGAGTGTTATTCCAACCAGATGCAGGGCTCAGGGGCAGACAGGGCTGGACAGAGAAATGGGGTTAACAGTGTCTGACCAAGCTGGGATCACCTGCAGTGGCTGGTGGTGGCCTGGTCTCCAGGATTCCCTTGGATGGGCAGGGAACAGGATGCATGGATGTTCCTGGAGCTGCCTTTGTTCCCATCCCTCTCCTCCATCAGGGTGGTGGATGCTTTCCCTTTTTTTACACACATTTTTCCCCTCAGACCCTGACATCCTTAACGGGGTGTACATGTCAGAAGCCCTGAATCCTATTTTCGTGGACAACTTTGAAAGGGATCCCACGCTGACCTGGCAGTACTTTGGCAGCTCCACTGGATTCTTCAGGCTCTACCCAGGTAAAAGGGTAGAGATTGGCTTTGCTCTTTTAGTTCAACACCACAGCTTTGCAGGATGGGATCTGTGCTGTGGGAGAGCCCAGCCTGGGAGGTCTGAGGGCATCACAGCCCCAGGAAGGGCAGGGTGCAGTGAGCAGAGTACTCCTGCATGGGCTGGTAAGGCTGGAGGAGTGTCCAGCAGGCACAAACCTTTCTCCCATTAGATGCAGCCCCTCAGGCACACTGCCCATGCAGCCCCAGGGGAGTCTGCTGGCAGGGGCCCTCCAAAAACACCCAAAACGCCATGGCAGGGCTCAGGCTCCCCTGTGGGTTTGAGTGGTGGCCAGAGCCTCTCTGGGGACACACGTGGCAGATGCAGTGGCCAGCCTGCCTGGTTTTCCACTGGCCAGCTGTGGGTGGCACATCAGGTCACAGCACGAGAGGGGAGGTCCTGTGTTGCAGTTTGGCCTCAGGTTCAGGCCATTACAACAAAGGAAACTCCATTCTCAAAAGCATCAGAAGGCAAAGATCCTTTTATTCATGCAAAGAGAGCTCTGTATTGAAGAAAGATGCAGTCTGTATATACAGCATTGCGAGAAGCAGTGTAAAAAACAGTTACCATTGGTTAAAGGAACAACACCCCTTTCAAATCATCAGTAACAAACAGCAGGTGCAAGGTATTTTCCAGGAATGTTTATCTTTGCCAACCTCGGTGCTGGGTGAGTAAAGTTTTTCTCCCAGACACAGAGATTTCTGAAAAATCCTTCATGAAAATCAGTGTCCATAGTCCTGTGCTTGCAGGAACCCATGAGATGCTCTGCAGCTGCAGCTTGGCCCAGTGGCCACTTGGTCAGATGGCTGCATGCCCTTGTTCTGTGACCTGTGCTGGAGAAGGTGAAAGCAGAGAGGACTGTGAACAGAGCCTGTAGCAGGAAATCTGGGATGCATCCCTGTCGCTGCTGCTGCTTTTTTATGTTCTCAGCCACCCTCTGGGAGAAAAAACTTCAGTTGTTGAGAGCTGCATCAAAGTGACAAAAAGTTCAAAGTACATGCAAGTGCTTCCCAAATTGAAACAGATGATGCCTAGGTACATTTTTTAATGGAAACAATAAATAGAATAATAAAATAAATATAATTTAATAGAAATAGGTTACTCAGAGCTGCCAAAGACTGAGCACCACTGCTGCTGCTGGCCAGACTCATGTGCTCCCCAGGTCAGCCAGGTCTCAGCAGGGAACAGCAGTAGTGCAGGGGAGCAGGAGCAGATGCCTGCCTCTGTGTGTGTGTTAATTGCTCCTCTTTCTGCTCTCTTCAGGAATAAAATGGTTACCAGATGAGAATGGAGTCATCTCCTTTGACTGCAGGAACCGTGGCTGGTAAGTTTTGGAGAGCCTTGGCCAAAGCACATTTCATCCTTTCCCTCTCCCCCTTCTCCAAGTTGAGTTGCTGATCAATAATTAATGTCCTGTGGTGCTGCTGCAAGAGGTGGGGGGTGCATAAACAAAGGTAACAGCAGGTTAGAAGCCCTGCCAGCAGCAGTTTTCCCTGTGGCATCTAACGTGTGCCACGTGGAAATTACACTTCTGTGACTGGGGGGAGGGAATATTCAGGCTTCAGAATTGTGGTGTGTTTGCTCCTCATGTGGGAAGCAAGGTGCTGGGGCCAGCCTGATCCTGCTGGGTGGCTGTGGTGGTCCTGGTGCACGTTGTGCTGTGCTCCAGTGTTCCTCCTCCCTCCTGCTCACCCTGATATTCCCTGTGCTCTTTGTGGTGCAGGTACATCCAGGCAGCCACCTCTCCCAAGGACATTGTCATCATCGTGGATGTCAGTGGCAGCATGAAGGGCCTGAGGATGACCATTGCCAAGCACACCATCGTCACCATTTTGGATACTCTGGGGGAGAATGACTTTGTCAACATCATTGCAGTATGTCTGTCTGCGGTGCTGAGCTGTCTCCCTTGTGCCTCACACCCTCTCTCCTCCTTCCCCTCAGCAAATCACAGTGACCTCCCTACAGCAGCACCTCTCTTGGGTGGGGGATTAACCCAAATTACCCCTGGGAAGTCAGCTCTGTGTGGTCAGCAGGGTGGCTGCCAGGTCATTCTAAAATAAATATAATTTAATAGAAATATGCATCTTTTTACTCACTTAGGGATGTGACTGCAACAGATAACAAAGGGCTGTAGAGAGGGACCTGAGCTAATAAATTCACCCAGCTTGCCCTAACACTGTATTTGGCTCCAGCAGCAGCAGTATAATCCTCAGGGTAATGCTTCCAGGCTAGAAAACTGCCTCTATGTGCCTTCTTGTGCAGCAGGATCCTGCAAGGCTGCCCTTAGGGTCCTGAGTGCATCAGCTGGGCCTGCATGGAGCTTGGTCAGGAAGGCTTGGGGTTACTTTCCTTCTTTTTGAGCCCTGGCAGGGTGGGGATGGGCTGGTCACCCACAGAGAACAGCCCCACTGACCACAGAAAGCAGAAATTCTTTCCATGATTTGTGCCAAGGCTGGTGCCAGGTTAAAGGCTCCTTGCCTTCTAATTTTCAAAGCTGATTGAAACACCATCTCTTTCCCCAGGCTTCTTTCTGTGGTAGCTTGCCCAGGCACAGCCACTGAGATATAAATTCTACTTTCTGTTGATAGCTTCTTCTGTTAGCTAATTAGAAACTCCAGTGGCAACAATTCTGTCTTTATATGACTGGACAGATGGAAGAGTGAACAGTGTTGGCAGAAAAATGGAGGGGAGTCATTAAGGAGTTTGAAATATCATCTGTTCTTCAAAAACAATCCCAGAAATACCATGTTTTATGTGTATATATATATATTCCTGTACTGCACTCACACCAAAAGCCTACTGGCTCAGAGACATTATAGCCTGACCTAAGCTCCCATTGATCAGCTGAGCATCAGTGGCCTCTTAGGAACTGCACTCTTCTGAGCCTTGCAGGAAGAGGTTCACAGAAGTTCACATTACCAAGCTTTACCTCACATGTCACAGCCTAGAATCATCCACTCCACTCCCCTGATTATCCCACTTGGATAGTGGATGAGTGCTAACCTGGTTTGTTGCTGCTCAGCCGTGCACCAGAGGCTTCAGACTTCGGGTTGCAGGGTTCATCTGGTGGCTGGGGACTCACAAAGCCTCCATAAAGTCAAAACTGTGTGCAAAAAAGTGCAAGGAGCAAGGCCGGGGATACAAGTTCATAGAGTGTGGATAAAAACTTTATGGTCTCAGTGGGAGGGAAAAAAAAGTAACTTTGTATGTGTAGATATGCTCAGCTAAAACTTGGTAAAACACCAGAATTAATGCATTATTCGATCAAACAGAAGATTCATCAAAATCCTAATTTGCCGTGATCACTATAAACAGTTTTTAAGGGAAATAGGTATCAAATGGCACAGTGTTCTATACTGTTTTCTGAACATCCACCTAGGATATGAACCCATTTTGTGAATTCTCTCCTGTGACAACCTCTTTCTTTTCCTTTTTCTCTTCACAGTACAATGATTATGTTCATTTCATTGAGCCCTGTTTTAAGGGTATCCTGGTCCAAGCAGACAGAGATAACAGAGAGGTGAGTACCAAGCTCCTCTCAGTGTCCCTGGGGTAGCTCTCCTCATATGAGCAGAGTGCAGGGTTTAGATGCTGTGAGATGAAGCCTTAAATGGCTCCCTAGAAACAGAGAGCAGACAGGAATAAAGGAATAAAGGAGGGGTTGATTGGAAAGGCCTTCAGAGGTCACACTCTGGGCTCCAGAGGCTCCTGCCTCAGTGCATCCCAAAATGGACAATGACAGCTCCCGAGTTCTTCCCACTTTGATAGCAGCATCAATTCCCCAAGCAGAAGCCAGGCAAGGATGGAATTTGCCCCCCTTTCTCTCCCCAAGATGAAGGTTTGCAGTTGTTGGGCCCAGGAGGGTCTGGGTGTCCTTGGAGAGCGAGCTGGAGAGGCTTTGTTATGTCAGTGTGAGCATGAGAGAACAGCACTGAACGAGCTCCAGGGAACTGCAGAGTTCCACTGGGCACTGCAGGGCTGGGAACAGAGAAAAGTTCAAACCTAAGGCATCAGAGATGATGCTCTGGGGACAAGGAACAGCCCTCTCCCAGCAGGGTTTGGGGTTCAGGAGGCAGCACCAGCGCAGTGCTGTGTGCTGGCTCTGTGGCTCCTTGGCTCACCCCGAGCTGGTGGGGTGAGCAGCAGCCACAGCTCCCCTGTGTCCCCACTGCTGCACCTCGAGCAGCTCCTCTCCATCCCCAAGCACACACTGGCCTGTAAAAAGTGTCTGCAGAGGGCAAAAGGTCTCCAGCTCTGAAACTCCACATCCTCAGCCCTCAGAAATGAGAATAATCAGTCATTTCCTGGTGAATGTGTTCTCAGTTTGGCCTGGTCCTTCACCAGGGTGGTCAGCCAGCAAAGCCCTCTCTGCAGAGCCCTTGGTGCTCTGATCTAGGAGGGTTCAGCAGCCCTGAGGTGACCAGCCTCTGTCCAGCTGCTCCACCACCCTCTGGGCTGACTGGTATTTTTAGCTTCTCTCCCTGGTGGGTTGTTTTTTTTTCCTTCCTCTTGCAATTTTTTTAGTTTGTATTAATACATCCTTCCACACCTTCACAACCAGATTTCTATCCCAGCTTAGCCCTAGATCACAGAATATGACTCCAGAGGGTGAAGTCTTCTGCAGTGTTTCCCAAAGGATTCCCAAACCTTTCAGACACTATCTTGCAGAGAGGGTTGAATTTAAGCAGATCAATGCCTCTTCAGTCATAGACAATCATTCGGATTTTTTCTCTTTTCCCGTCCTGTTGCTTCTAGGTGCACAAGATGGTTTTTTCCTGAGGGAGCAGATAAGGGAAAGTCAGCTTTCAGTAGTTTTGCCCCTGCCAGGATCTTACATGGATTGTCAGTGGTTCACAGGGCAGAGAGTGAGAAATGCAGTTGAACTGTAGCTGTGTGGGCACAGCCTTTTCCAGGCTACCCTTTCCTCCCCTGGTCAAAGGGAACACCCAGCCTGCAACTCATTCCTGGCTTTTTTTTCCCCTCTCTTCTTGCCAGCACTTCAAGCAGCTGGTGGAGGAGCTGCAGGCCAAAGGAGTGGGGACTGTGAGCAAGGCTTTGACAGAGTCCTTCAAAATCCTGAGAGAGGTAAGAGTTGGTGCTGATGCTTGTGTGGGGCACAAGTGTTGCAATGATGTGATCCTAACCAGGGCCAGAGCAACGAAAAAGACTCCATTCTCAAAATCATCAGAAGGCTAATTTTTTTATTCATGCAGAAGGCAAAGAGAGATCTCTTTCTCTCAAGATCCATGCAGAGTGTGTGTGTGAACAGAATTGTGTGTGTAAAAATGCAAGATACAGTTTNAATCTTTTCTCTCTCCAGCCTTTCAGCTGGAGGGGTCATCTGTCTGACTGACTGTGTCTGTCTCTCCAGCAAAGTCTCCCAAAGTATGAAAACAAACAAACACAGAACACTTTTATTGGTCAAGGAAAGCACCTTACCAAAACATCTTTTCATATTTACATTCTTTCATATTTACAAGTCAAGGATTTCTCCTGGGAAGCTACAGACCTTCCTTTTAGAAATGGAGTTAACTATTACAATTTGAGACAAGTTTAAAAAGGATTTGCTTTCTCCAGCTTTTTGCTGTGATCTCTCTCTGATCCACCAAGGAGTCAGCAACACAGGCTCTCTGACTGACCTTGACACTGTAAGAATCTCTCACAGGCAGAAATGCCTGAAAAATGCCACCAATCCCTGCCCAGGAAGGATCAGGAGCCAGCAAGGCTGTGGCCTCCTGAGTTTTCTTAATGAGCCCCACAATTGGGCATTGCCCAAGCACCTTTACAGATAAAATACAACTGATCAGCTGAGGGCCACAATTCTGGCTGTAAGTAATTGTTATTAGTGAGCAGTAGATGAGGATGAAGACATGAAAGATTGTTCTGCAGATTTATTTCAATGTCACTTTGCTGAGTATCAGTGCTTGGGGAAGAAATCACTGGTACAGGAGAATAAATCACTCTGATCATGCCCTCTGATAAGAGCCATGAATGATTCATTGCCTCATGTGAATAGGAAATTCAGTAGCCTGGAGGGAAACATAGAATTTGATTCTGTTTCTTAAGGAGGGGTAACAAGAAAAAGGACCAAAAAGCAGCTGAATGCTCCCATCCCCTCCTGGCCCTGTCTGTAGTGGACTTGGCCTAAAGCTGCCAGTGGATAATAGAAGGGCTTGTGTTGGAAGGAGCCTTAAAAGCTGAGACAAAATCTCTCCTCCACTGGCATGGCTGAAGCAAAAACACCTCCAGGGAGAGAGTGTTGCCCATGCACCCCAGTGGGCTAATGTGGCTCCACTGCAGTAACAAAGAAGAAACTCCTTGGTGGGTAAAGGATTTATTTCTTCTCTCTATTTAGCATTAAAAAATGCAGTCAAGGATTTTAGTAGTCATGGCTTATCGTGATTCTTGTTGATTCTCTCTTGCTTAATGAGCTGAAAACAGCTCTGAGATTGCTGTTGGACAGTGCAGCACCCAGTGGTGATAAAACCTTCTGCTGTTGTTCACTCACAAGGTGAAGCACTGCTTCCCTTGTGCCTTTTGCTGTCACCTTGGATTTTGGGAGAAGGCGTCGGGCTCAGAGGAGCACCTGCAGATGAGGAAAG
>VZRF01008239.1:72306-82806 GCA_013396875.1 Vireo altiloquus | reverse complement strand
GACCTGGTATGTCCATTCAACCTTTGTAAGATGCTATTGTTGGAGTTCAGCTCTGTACAGCCCAGGCACAGGCTCCGGGTTTGTTCACTTCAGCATCCTGAAGTCTTTGTGGCTTCCTGTGCACCCCGAGACTTCTGAATACATTCTTGAATTCCCAGTTACTGCTGTACAGGACATGAGAACACAGTGCTTGGAACAGCCTGTTTGGCTCATTCTTGGGTTTGCTTCTCCTGACTGAAGTCATAATCAGGAGTAGATGCTGATATAAAGGCATAGCTGAACACCAGTGACTTGTTGTGCAATGTCTAAAACCTTGTGTGACTGTTGAAAGACTTTAAAATGCAGAGGTGAAAATGACAGCTTTGGTATTTAAGAATGCTAGAAATTTGGACATCTGAATTTTCTGGTCAAGGATTTGAATGCCAATGTGGATATTAAAAAAAATGTTAAAACTTGTTTTCATTGGCAAGCCCTTTTAAATGGCATCAGAAAACTTAGAGGGGACAGGGTCTGACACTGGGGACAGTACCTGGCAGTTAGTGGCTTCAGATGTGGGAGATTAATGTTTTGCCTGGTTTCACCCAGGAGTACAAGTTTTCCTAGGGCTTTGTTCGACTGGGCATTGCAGGTAACTTTCACTAAATCCAAAAGGATGTAACAGCAGAACTTTTGGAGAATGTGCCCTAGGGATAGGGAGAGAACCTTGAAAATGATCAACAGGGTCTGGAAAACTTTAAAAAAAAAAAATTAAAATAGATAGAACTCTGTGACTTTTCAGGCACAACTCTTTGGGTCTGGAGGCAATGTTTGCCTTGCATCAGCTACAAAGTTGTGCAATGACTCTGTAAGAACTCTTCCTGCTGCCCGAGCAGTCACAGGAAAGCCTCTGAAACTTCAAATATTTGAAGTTTCAAAGGGTCAAAAGTAATGATGTGAGGCCTCTGAGGTTCTGCTGCAGGCTGTGATGTTTCAGAACACCCATCTGCTCTGTGTTACTGTGGTTCTGCTTGCTGTGGCCTCTGCTTTTTGTTGCTTCATTCTGAAAGTCCACTCCAGCAACACCGGTAGGAGCTGCAGAAGGTGAGGCTGTGTCCATCAGACCTGCAGTGTCAAAGGGATCAGACACTGCACAGAATCTCAGAATCATTTGGCTTGGAGAAGATCTCCAGGATCATAGAGTCCAAGCTGACTGATCCCCACCTTGTCACCAGCCCAGAGCTCTGAGTGCCACCTCCAGGCATTTCCTGAAGACCTCCAGGGATGGGGACTCCACACCACCCTGGGGAACCTGTTCCAAGGCTTGAACACCTTTTCCATGAAGAAATTCTTCCTGATGTCCAACCTGAGCCTTCCCTGGCACAGCTTGAGGCCATTTCCCCTCATCCTGTCCCTTGTTCCCTGGGAGCAGAGCCTGACCCCCACCTGGCTGCCCACTCCTGTCAGGGAGTTGTAGAAGTGAGAAGGTCTCCCCTGAGCCTCCTTTTCTCCAGGCTGAGCTCCTTTCCCAGCTCCCTCAGCTTCTCCTCACATGACTTCAATGTGTGGCAGAGGGTACCAGCTTAGGACAGTGTGTGAGCAATTAGAGAAATTGGAATCTCAAAGGCTTCTTCTCCTTCCCAGGGCGTCGAGGGCTGGACAATATTCAGCAGCTCCCAGGCACTGTCTGCATGGGCTGTATGATTTTCTGCCAATATCTCAGGGAGCACAGAGATGAGTTAGGAAGAGAATCAAAGCTGAGTCTGTTGTGTCTGTGAATTATGGATCAGGTTTCGAACCCTCCGTTAGCCTGAGCAAAATTTAGAAGCCTTTTCTCCTACCTCTATCAGCTGATGTCAATGTAAGTCTTCTGTAGGTATGGCAAAGTTACTCAGAGAATTATAGAACACTTTGGGTTGAAAGGGATCTGAAAGATCATCTCATTCCAATCCCCCCTGCCATGAGCAGGGACACCTTCCACTATCCCAGGCTGCTCCAAGCCCTGTCCAGCCTGGCCTGGGACATTCCAGGGATCCAGGGGCAGCCACAGCTTCTCTGGGCACCCTGTGCCAGGGCCTGCCCACCCTCCCAGGGAACAATTCTTTCCCAATATCCCATCTATCCCTGCCATTCTGGCACTGGGAAGCCACTGCCCCTTGTTCTGTCACTTCATGCCCATGGTAACAAACTTCTCAAGAACCTTTTGATTTTGCTAATGGCACACCACAGAAGCTATGGAAAAACAGAGGAATGTACTCCTGTGAATTTACTTGTTTTTTCTTTTATCAGCAGGGACTTCATTAACTTTCATCTGTCATCTGAATGTCCAGGAAACAAGGGATCAGGAATAGCTCCTCAGTGCCTGGCATGCTGTTTAGACTGTTTTCAGCATACAGGCATGTGATGATGCTGGCTGGTTTACATTTTTGAAAGGAAAATGCCTCTTGTAATTACTAAAATTTCACTTGCAAAGATAAATGATTGTTCCAGTTATCTGGGGACAGAGCTGACTTGATTGCTGGGAGTGAAAGGAGTCTGGAAATAGTCATCTAAGAGAGGTGCTTTAATTTCCTCTCTTCTTAACTAGCGCCCGTTTGCTGTGTAGATTAAATTGGATACAACTCCCTCTGCCCCAGGCTGCCTTGGCATCTGGAACTTCCTGGTGGTAGAGTCCAAGTTTAGTCCTTAAACTGTCAATCCTCCATTTCTCCTTTCATTGCTTCTCTGTGTGCCATTGCACTCCTCACCACCTGGTGCTTCCCAACAGAGTCCTTATCGGAAAGAGAACGTGGTGAAAATCTCAGACCTCCCCAGAAACCCAGAACTCAGGGCACTCCAAGTCTGAAAATGTAAAATTGGTTCCACTGCTTAAAAAGCAGAGCTTCAGGGAGCTGGAATAGCAAACATTGCTGTTCTCCAGATGCTGTAAAGTCAGGGCTCTGCAGAGGAGCTTTGATTTCATTAAACAATTTCCAAGTCCCACTCAGCATTACTACAATCCTGCTGGCAGCATTTCCTAGGAGCTACTCGAAGAGGACAATCTTTAAACTCTGCAGTTGGCTCAATATTTAAAATTACTCTCTGACTGGCTACAACACTGTAGGTTGGGAAGGAACTTTACATACTGAGCTTCTAGTGGAATATTAACTGGTCCCAGCATACGAGAGGCAAATTATTCCCTTTTTAGGGATGGAGTGGAAAGCTAAATGTTGCCCAGACCACTGCAGCAAGGTGAAAACCAGCAAGCATCTTGGGACTCTGAATGCCAAGTTCTTTCCATTGGAATGGTTTGAGCAGTCTCATTCCACGTGTTTCATCACCACCTCTGATTGATGGCAGAGAAACCAAGGCAGAAGCAGGTCAAAGAGCTCACCTGAAGGTTTTGCCTTGATTTGAGGCAGCCTGGTCTTGGCTCTGGCAGCAGAGGTGTTGGGCATGGCACAACAGGCTGCTCCTGAGTGTCTCCAGCTCAGTTTAAATCCCTTTGTGGTGCTCTGGTGGGCCTGCAGCCACAGTGGAACATTCCTGGCTGCAGGTGAGGGTGTCCAAGAGCTAGGAGAGAACATCTTCAGCTGCACGGAACGAGGAGAAAGAATGCAGAGAGAGGCTCTGGCTTTTGACTGGGATTCCCAGGGCTGAAATCCAAGCTGGCTGGTAAAAAGTGCCCACCCCTTTTTTCTTTTTTGGCTTGTGGAGCTGCATCCACCTCTCCCAAGGCAGTGCCTGGGTGGGATGGCATGCATGTGGTGAGGTTCCTGTTCGGCACCGCCTCTGCTTGTGCCCCCGTGGTTCCTAGCACAGTCTCCCTGCTGGCAGCTCTACCAGCTGGCACACACACTCTTTCCTGGGATGTGCCCCAGGTCATGTTCCTTTTCTCTGATTCCAACAGCAGGGCATGAATCCAGTGACCACCAAGTCTTCAGGGGTCTTTGCCCTAAAACTCCTGTAGTGTTGAGTGATACTCGAGGAGTTGGATTCCCCCAGTGCCCACCCTTGTGACTGGCTGCCACTCTGCCATCTCACAGCTTACAAGCAAACTTCATGCTTTTTTCCTTGTTAAATTTGAGCCTCCCACAAGTTCTGTGTTGGGTTTGGGGAGTTCTTAAAGTGACCCCGCACCACAGAACTCAAGTGGAACTGCAGTTTGAAGGTGAATGTCACTCATGGGATCTGCAGAAGGGACATGGTTACACCCATCTCTGCCAGCTTGCTTGAAGGCAGCAGTTTCCAAGATCGTTTTCCAAAAGTCCCATTAACTTTTGGGCTGAAACTGGGTGTCCCAGTGATCTGCCACGTGTCTCGTGTCTAGGAGGCTTCTCATGGGTGCTTTGGTCTGCAGGGTGATGGTGGCAGTTCCCCGTGGGTGAATTCCCCTCAGTGCTGGGGAATCCTCAGGGAATCCTCAGGGAATGCCAGTTTGTAAGTGCTTCCAGCTGCTGCCAAGATGTGAAGGTCCTGGATCCAGTGCTAAGGGAAGAGTTGATTCACCCCGTGGAAAACTAATAGCTAAAAGTGAATAAAATAACAAGATTCTGCCTTTGGCTGTGAAGATATCAGGAATTCAGTGAATTCCCAATGGGGAAATCAGTCCTGGGAGAAAGGCACTGCAACCCAATGCTTATCAGAAAACCACTGCTAAATGGAGAAAAGCTGACAACAAATATTTACCCTGGGATCAATTCTGTTTAAAGTGCAATGTTTGGAGCAGAGCTTGGACGTGGGGAGGTCAGGCATAGGATCAAGGCTGCATTTATATAAAGACAGAGGGATATGCACTGGGAATCCTTGCTTGGAAAGGGAAAAGGCTGGAGGATTTTGAAAGACACACTATGAAGATCTTAATTTTTGTCCTCACACTTGGCATTTTCTCATGTTCAGGTAAGCTGGAGCCACATCCTCCTTCTTAGGGTGGCTTTGGGGGGAAAAGTACAAGCCAGCAATGGACTTCTGATGGAACTGTGCCTCCCTCTCAGGGTTTCCAGCTTATGACTATGAGCTCCCTGTGACAGAAGAGGCTCTCAATGCTTCCATTGCACGGATCAATTCCCAGTCATGGAGCAGAAACCTGTATGGTGTGGTGAGGAGCCGAGTCATGGGAGTAAGTGTGCAGACAACAGAGATCCTGTACCTGAAATGGGATGGAAAACTCTTTTCCACTCAGTCTTGGAAACCCGTGGGTAGCTGGAGTTTGCTGATGCTGCTTGGGAGAGGGTGTGTTTGGGCCATCATCTGAAGTTATGGCTTTAGGAACCTAAATACCTTTTTTATGTGAGTTTGTAGTGAAAATACTTCAGGAATTCAGATTTTTCACGCCTAGAGTAGAAGCCCTTGAGGGTTGTCTTGTAGGATTTAAATACCTCCAGCTAGCTGCTTTGCTTTGCGCATCAAGCAACCTGGTTCATCTGATGCTCTTCACTGATTAAATGCCCCCACAATTCAGGATTCTTTCTCTGGTCTTTATTTATGTCATCTGTCTCTAGGAACCAATTCTGGCTTAAATCTGCAAGAGTCTAAGTGCAAGCAGGAAACCTCTATCTGTTTTAATTTGTGGTGCTAAGAATTATACTGGATACCCCTCCGAGTTAGGAAGTTAAAGCTTTTTAATTCAAAGTTATCATGTCCATGCTCCTGAAGACTCTCAGAACCTTTCTGTTTCTATAGGTGGCCTGTATCAAGTCTTCTGCAAGAATGAATGTCAAGATGATGTATGGCTTTATATAGCTGGGATTAAAATCCCCAAATATTTGAAAGTAGCAGGAATTTGCTGTTTGTTGGGGTTTTTTGGGGGCATTGCTTTTTTTTTTCTTTTTAGAGTCTCCCATCTTCAGCTAAAGCATTGATTAAACTATGAGAAAGAGAAAAGAATAACCAAAAAGTGACTAAACTGTCTAAAGCTTGAGGGAAACCCCATCAAAGCAGCTTTTCTCACACACATCAATCAGCTCTAAACTGGGCACTGACCCTCTGTAGAGGAAATGTTGATGAAGGGTGTTTGGACTTCAGGAGGCTCTTCAAAAACGCTGTTTTATTGCATGTGCAAAGTTAGAGCAGTGCAGGGTGTGGAGATTCAGAGCCAGACCTAAAAGCTACCCAGCTGCAGCTTAAAGCTATACCTGAAGGCAAGTTCTGTTCGAGTTACAAGGCATTATATACTTTACTGAGTACCTTAATACATGACAACCAATTAGCATCATACACAACACCTTTACATTTGCCTATAGCCTATCACCACTGCTGTCATTACCATATTATTGTCATTATTGTCCAATCACAAGAGTAAATGTGTGACAATTTAAGCTTACAGTGGAGAATCCTCAGAGCTTTTTTCTAACTACTACATTGACATTTCTCTGTTTGCCTGTGGTATCTTTTTGCTTGGTATAACATGTCTTTTATTTACTTGTGCTCTTCTTGACACTGATTTACTTGGTAAAAAACGTGTCTTTGTTTGTAGTCACATACCTTTGCTCTTGACATAAAAAATCTCCTCCCAACTCACTTCCAACCTTTGCCTTCTCAGTCACTCAGTAACCACTGCTTCAGCAAAATATCTCCTGCTCTATGTCAAAACTTGCTTTCATTTCTATCTCATTGTCAGTTTCTACATTCAGAAATCTTTCTTACCAAACTTACATATCTACCATCCTCCCCAACAACCCCCTAATGCCCTAATGCCATCTTCTGGCATAAGGGCATTAGGGAAAATGCCCAAAGAAGCAAGATTTTGCCCTTATGCCCAAAGAAGCAAGGGAGTGAGGGCAACAGGAGAGTGAGGAGGATGAGTGATATGTTGTGCTGACCTTCCTTTCACCAGGTGGACATGTGGGACAGTGATGCCTACAGGTTGGATCTGCAGTTCAGCATCCGTGAGACTGTCTGCCCCAAAGGTTCGGGGAGAGATCCCTTCACCTGTGCCTTCCAAACTGGGCCTTTCGTGGTAGGTGCCCCTGGTGGTGTCTTCCTCTGGTTTTAAAATCAAAACTAAACCTCAGTTTTATGGGGAAAAGGGTTTTTTTACTTTGGTATTTATTTCAGGATCTTTGGGTACAGTACTTCCTCTAGGTGGAATGTTCTGCAAATGTATGTACTTTGTTACACTGAAATACACACACTTAAGGGGTTTGCAAAATTAACATCTTTATCAAAGAGTCTTCAATGAGAGGCTGGAGTGAATTTTCTGTTTTGAGGAATTTTGGTTTTGGATGGGTTTATTTTAGTTTACAAAAATGTGTTCTGGAGAGGCCCTTGGTGTCTGGGGCTCCCAGGATGTTTGCTCTCCTGGTTTAACAGTGCCGTGGGGCTGAGCTGAGTTATCAGCCTTGGGAAGTTAAAAGTATGCAGGCTAAAAGCACTGAGAATACATAAAACTATATGAAAGGGTATGTAAGAGGGGTACAAAAGAAAAAGCAAAAAATCATCCTGGTATCAGTGGGAATGGGAACCCTCCCTGCCCTGCAGGATCTTCTCAGGATGGGTTGAAATGCTGCTGAAAAGTGAGGAATGGCTGGCTGGCTTTCTGATACAACCTGCAGCATGGAGTTGGGTGTTAGGTGGGAAGGGTCAGGAGTGGGAAACTCTTCTGCCTGGTCAGTGGGGAGGGCAGGAAGCTGGAAAGAGGATTTGTGTGTTGGAGAGGCATGTAGTGAAGGTATGTGAGTTTTTGGGGCCGGATCCTAAAAGGAGTGGTTTGTTCTCTAAGTTAAGAGGATAAAGAGCTGGTGTTTCACTTGCTTTTGCCTATCTGGGCACCACATAAAGGGTTATCTTCCCATGTAGTGCAGATCCCCCCTCTGTGCTGACAGTGCTGATCTCTTGCAGATTTTTTAACTCCCAGCCTGAAATAAAAAGGCTCTTGCTACAGCTCTTGCTGTGCTCTGAGTCTTAAATCACCAGTTTTAGTGGAAATACATTGTCTTTGAGTCTGGGCTTCTCTGTGCACAGTTACTTGAGCTGAATCACACCTCTGCTCTGGAGCTAACCAGCTTCGTGTGCATGTAGGTGGCACCACACAGAATTGTTGGTTATTGCTTTGCTATTTTTCTTTAAAAACATAAATATTGGCTGTTGGAGTCCAGGAAAAACCTGGGAATTTTTCCTGCTCCTCTGAGTGAGCTGAGGGCACCAAAGAAATGAGGAGATGTTGTTTAGTGCACCACAGAGTGTGGAGTTGGAGTTTTTAGGTTCTGCTATATATATATTATATAGAGCTAACATGGAGATTCTAGGGTGTTGCTTCTTCTTCTTCATCTTCTTCTTTCTTCTCCTTCTCTTCCTTTTTCCCTCTGACATGAGTTCCTGTGGTTTGTTAATTAGTAGATAGAATTTAGTGTAGAGGAGACATGTCGATAAGGTTGATATTCACTGGTTTTGGGAACAAAATAAGATAGGTAAAGTTTTCTAACTGGTTGATAATAGATATAAAAGCTACCTGCTTTGGGTAGCCATTGCCATTCTGCCCTCGTGTTCCTGGAGGTCACAGCACAGTCTGTGCCTCTGAAACTTTGATAAGAAAAAACAAACAAGCTTTGAAACAGCAGAAAGAAGCTTCATTTCATCTTTTTGGGACATGGGACACTGAAATAAGGAACACAGCTGGGCCAGGAGCCAGCAGGGTCCAAAGAACACCCCAACAGTTGGCAGCTATGGTGTTGTCCCTCATATCCTAAACTGACCTCATCCCTCTCTCCTTCTCAGGGCAGTATGGTAGTGTGAGGATGTGTTTTCCAAACTTGAGTGCAGGTTTCGCTGCAGTTTTTTGTCAAATTGCAGGGACAACATCTTTAAGGTTAGCTTAAACTTCCAGAGCTGGAAGGGTTTTGCAAAATTAACATATTTATCATATGGTGTGGCCCTGCACTGTCCTTCTCTTTGTGCTTGGTGATGCCAGAGCTGTGAAAAGGATGTGGAGGTTTTCTCCTACCTCGAGCAGGCTCAGAGGTTTGTACAACAAACACATAGTTGTGGAGCAATAACGTATATGTAGTTGTGTATAATCTCCTTAGGNCATATGGTGTGGCCCTGCACTGTCCTTCTCTTTGTGCTTGGTGATGTCAGAGCTGTGCAAAGGCTGTGGAGGTTTTCTCCTACCTCGAGCAGGCTCAGAGGTTTGTACAACAAACACATAGTTGTGGAGCAATAACATGTGTGTGTAGTCGTGTATAAACTTCCTGGGATTCCTTTCTCTTGGAATTTGTTTCTTAAATCCTTCTGCAGGTTCCAAGGCCCAGTGAAACTCCCATGAGAGGGTTTGTATTGGGTGTTTGCTCTGTGAGATTGGCTCTATTTTGTTCTGTTTCAGCCCACTGCTTCCTGCAGGAGTGTTGTGGAGGTCTCTGGGGAGCTGATTTCCAGCATCACTGTGCGGTGCCATCGCGCCACGTTCAGCTCTGAATCAGTGAGCAGCGAGGAGGTAAGGAAGGGGAAAACCAACTTTTGCTGCCTGTGTTGCCTTTCCCTGGCCTCAAAATTAAAACCAAAACATGGTTTATGGGGAAAAAGGGTTTTTACCTCGGGGTTTATTTCAGGATCCTTGGGTGCAGCACTTGGTCCAGGTGGAATGCCCTGAAATGCACACAATTATAGGCCTTGCTAATTAGCACATCTATCAAAGATTCCCCAGTGAGAAGCTGGAGTGAACCCCTCGTTGTGAGGAACCTTCCCCCTGGCTGGGCCTGTCTGAGGTTCCAAAATGTGTTCTGGAGAGGCCCTTGGTGTCTGGGGCTCCCAGGATGTTTGCTCTCCTGGTTTAACGGTGCCGTGGGGCTGAGCTGAGTTATCAGCCTTGGGAAGTCACAGTGTGTGGGCTAAAAGCACTGAGAATACATCAAACTATAAAAGAGTGTGTGAGAGGGGTATAAAAGAAAAAGCACAAAATCATCCTGGCATCACCTGGAGGAGTGAAAATTCTGCTTAGCCTCTTTTAAAGAGAAGTCAGGTGTCTGTGTGTGCTCCTGTTGCAGCTGGACGTCTGGAGCAGGAAAGGGGCTGTAGTTTGAAATCCAGCTGTTGGCTGTAACACTTCCCTTTCCATCAGCTGAGGGCTCTGACCTTGCCTGGGAGATCATGACTCTCTGTGGCAGTCTGGTACATCCATCAACTCCATCAACTCCAACACTTCCTTCAGTGAGGATGTGCCTGGAGAACAATTATTGGCACTTCTCGGGCACACACAAATCCCTGCGGCTCTGGCTCTGTTACCAAGCCCAGCTCTGAGCTGAGCATGTCATCACAGCACAGCCCAAGGACATTTGGTCTGCTGAGATCTGTGCTCCCTTCTTGAGCTCTTTTTTTTGTTTTTAGGATGTTATTCAATGCTAGCCTAACCTGGGAATTCCTGCTGGCTGTTTCCAAATTGTGCCAATGTCCATTTTATTCATGAACTGACTCTTGAACTTGTGTGTCTGCACTTGGAACACAGCTCTGCAGTGGGTGTTGTGCTTGAGGGAACATGGACACACAAGCTTTTTTTTTTTTAAATTCAGGAATCTAAATAAAAAAGTGAAATTGAAGAAGCACTGAATAGTT
>VZRF01008239.1:53025-71603 GCA_013396875.1 Vireo altiloquus | reverse complement strand
GGCTCTGGCTCTGTTACCAAGCCCAGCTCTGAGCTGAGCATGTCATCACAGCACAGCCCAAGGACATTTGGTCTGCTGAGATCTGTGCTCCCTTCTTGAGCTCTTTTTTTTGTTTTTAGGATGTTATTCAATGCTAGCCTAACCTGGGAATTCCTGCTGGCTGTTTCCAAATTGTGCCAATGTCCATTTTATTCATGAACTGACTCTTGAACTTGTGTGTCTGCACTTGGAACACAGCTCTGCAGTGGGTGTTGTGCTTGAGGGAACAAAGTTTCACAAGCAAAGACATGGACAGCTTTTTTATTTTTGAAAATTCAGGGAACTAAATGAAGTTGAATTGTAGAATCACTGAATAGTTTGGGTTGAAAGGGTCCTTAAAAGCCCATCCAGTTCCACCCCCTGCCATGGCAGGGACACCTTCCACCATCCCAGCTTGCTCCAAGCCCCATCCAGCCTGGCCTTGGGCACAGCCAGGGATCCAGGGGCAGCCACAGCTGCTCTGGGCACCCTGTGCCAGGGCCTGCCCACCCTCCCAGGGAGGAATTTCTTCCCAATATCCCATCCAAACTTGCTCTCCTTCTGCTTAAAGCCATTCTTCCTTGTCCAGTCACTACAAGCCCTTGTGAAAAGTCCCTCTCCAGCTGCCTCATAAGCAAATAAGATTCTTCATTACTTTCCCTTGGCTTGAATCGCCAAATTAGCTCTTCATTTTTTATTTTTATTTTTTTCCTCAAAATCTCCATTCAGAGCTAGCTAGTGTGTGTACCCCGGGAAGCCTGGCTTTGCAGAAAGACTGCATGTGAATCCCTGGAATGTGCAGCACAGTCTGGGATGTTCAGTCAGTCCTCTGTGGGTTGACAGAACTGTTGTTTAACAGGGCACTCAGCACCAACACTTTGCTTTTACAAGCAGACATCTTCCCCCAAGTCTTCCTTAACCATCACTTAAAAATTCAGCGCTGTTGCCAATATTCCTGCTGGGGAATATATTTCCTGCAGTGTTAACAAGGAATAAATGCCAAAGGGAATTACTGCACTTGAAAAGGAAAAGTGTTTCCCTCTGCAGAGTGCTGCAGCAAGTGCACTGTTAGCACTTGCTGTGGGGCTGTGACTCGGCTCAGGGGATCTCAGCTTGGCCCAGGGGGTGTTGGGGTACCTGTGGTGGCATTTGGATGGGAGAGGGAATTGTGATTGACTGAGGCATCACAGAATATCCTGAATTTGACAGGATCGTGGAATCCAACCCCTGTGATGCCTTAAATGGCTACCTAGAAACAGAGACCAGGCAGGAGTAAAGTAATAAAGGAGGGATTGATTGGAAAGGCCTTCAGAGGTCACACTCTGGGCTCCAGAGGCTCCTGCCTCAGTGCATCCCAACATGGACAATGCCAGCTCCCGAGTTCTTCCCACTTTGGTATCAGCATCAATTCCCCAAGCAGAAGCCAGGCAAGGATGGAATTTGCCCAAGCTTGCCCCCCTGTCCCCAAGATGAANCAAACCTAAGGCATCACCTGGACTGCAGAAGCATCAGCAACAATCTTGTTTTCAGCCAAATTCAGAATGAGGTTTTGCAATTACTTTAGTGATCACCTAGTGCCTGAGGAAATGGAGAGGTGGGACTTCTTGCCAGGTGAGGTTTTTAAAGAAATGCCTTTCATTTTCAGATGATGCATGTGCCACTAACGACCCCTAACAGGCGAGGCAGCGCTCACAGGGAAGGTAAGCTGGAACACCCTGACCTGTGTTTTCCTTTTGGAACATCTCAAGGTCATCTGTCTGAGGGAGGAGACAATGTGAAAAATCAGCTGTTTGCTCCTGGTCATGGGCAACTGGTTTTTCCCTGGCACGGGGGTGTCCAGTTGAGGGTGTGGGGATGGAACTGTCCTGCCGAGCCAGGCTGTGCTGGGGTTTATACATTTTCTGGAATGCCAGATTTGTGCTCCCATCACCATTTCTTGTCTGCAGAATGCCAAATATTTCCTATTCTAGAATCACAGAGTGATTTGGGTTGGAAGGGATCTGAAGGATCTTCTCGTTCCACCCCCTTGCCGTGGGTAGGGACACCTCCCACTATCCCAGGTTGTTCCAAATCCCATCCAACCTGGCCCTGGACACTTGCAGGGATCCAGGGGCAGCCACAGCTTCTCTGGGCAGCAGTCAACACATGTTTGAAAGCACCTCATGCTCATGGATGTCTCCATGTTCTTTTTTTTAGATGATGCCTTTGCTCCCGAAGCCTTCCCTTCAAGGGGAAGAGGCTGGAGATTGGAATAAACCCAGCTACTTCAGCACTGACAAGATGGAATAACCTGGTTTGGGTGGGTATGCGTTAGGGTTAGGGTGGAGAGAATCAAAGAGCCTACAGCTCCAGGAACACTGGGGCTGGAAAAGTCCATCCCAGCAGGGCCTGCATCTTTGCTGCTCCTCCATCTTTCTGATCTGGACCACCCATAGTGATGGGGTTTGGGTTAGGGTAAGGGTTAGCTTTTATACACCCTGGCTCTGCAAGGTTTTGTGGCAGGGTGGGGAAGTGAGTGCTCAGGATGAAGGACTTTTAGCTGCTTCACTCCTTGGAAGACATCCCAGCTACAGAGCTCGTGGCTGTCACTCCCTTTGGAGTCATCCATCCCATATACTCTGATATACAGCAGCGTCCTGGGGTGCAGGTAGTGTGAAAAGTGTGCAAGAAAAGCCATCTGTAAACTCGGAGTCTAAGCTTACTGTAGGGTTCTAGCCCTTTGACCTCAGTTTTCCTCATGACAAGAAGGACATTGTAGAGTTGGAGCATGTCCAGGGAAGGGAATGGAGCTGGGAAGGGGCTGGAGAATTCCTGAGGGAGCTGGGAAAGGAGCTCAGGCTGGAGAAAAGGAGGCTCAGGGGGGACCTTGTGGCTCTGCACAACTCCCTGACAGGAGGGGGTAGCCGAGGGGGGTCAGGCTCTGCTCACAGGGAACAGGGACAGGAGGAGAGGGAACAGCCTCAGGCTGGGCCAGGGGAGGTTTAGATCAGATATTAGGAATTTTTTTTTCACAGAAATGATTCTAAAGGTCAGGACAGGCTGCCCAGGGAGGTGGTGGAGTTACCATTCCCGGAAGCATCCAAAAACCACGTGGATGTGGCACCTGAGGACATGGTTTAGTGGTGCTGGCTCGATGCTTGGACTCGGCCATCTTAAAGGTCTTTTTCAACCCTAAAAATCCTGTGATTCCTTCTCTCTTGGCTGGCAGAGACATGTTTCTGTCTGATGCTCCATTCTGTCTGATTCTCTGGACCTCATCCAAACCAGTTTCCCTCAGCAGGGGTGTATCTCTTGGCCGTGGGATCTGGAGCANATGGACAATGCCAGCTCCCGAGTTCTTCCCACTTTGATCTCAGCATCAATTGCCCAAGCAGAAGCCAGGCAAGGATGGAATTTGCCCAAGCTTGCCCCCCTTTCTCTCCCCAAGATGAAGGTTTGCAGTTGTTGGGCCCAGGAGGGTCTGGGTGCCCTTGGAGAGCGAGCTGGAGAGGCTTTGTTATGTCAGTGTGAGCATGAGAGAACAGCACTGAACGAGCTCCAGGGACCTGCAGAGTTACACTGGGCACTGCAGGGCTGGGAACAGAGAAAAGTTCAAACCTAAGGCATCACCTGGACTGCAGAAGCATCAGCAACAATCTTGTTTTCAGCCAAATTCAGAATGACGTTTTGCAATTACTTTAGTGATCACCTAGTGCCTGAGGAAGTGGAGAGGTGGGACTTCTTGCCAGGTGAGGTTTTTAAAGAAATGCCTTTCATTTTCAGATGATGCATGTGCCACTAACGACCCCTAACAGGCAAGGCAGCGCTCACAGGGAAGGTAAGCCAGTTCTGCCATGCTGGAATACCCTGACCTGTGTTTTCCTTTTGGAACATCTCAAGGTCATCTGTCTGAGGGAGGAGACAATGTGAAAAATCAGCTGTTTGCTCCTGGTCATGGGCAACTGGTTTTTCCCTGGCACGGGGGTGTCCAGTTGAGGGTGTGGGGAGGGCCCTGTCCTGCCGAGCCAGGCTGTGCTGGGGTTTATACATTTTCTGGAATGCCAGATTTGTGCTCCCATCACCATTTCTTGTCTGCAGAATGCCAAATATTTCCTATTCTAGAATCACAGAGTGGTTTGGGTTGGAAGGGATCTGAAGGATCTTTTTGTTCCATCCCCCTGCCATGGGCAGGGACACCTCCCACTATCCCAGGTTGTTCCAAGTCCTGTCCAACCTGGCCCTGGACACTTGCAGGGATCCAGGGGCAGCCACAGCTTCTCTGGGCAGCAGTCAACACATGTTTGAAAGCACCTCATGCTCATGGATGTCTCCATGTTCTTTTTTTTAGATGATGCCTTTGCTCCCGAAGCCTTCCCTTCAAGGGGAAGAGGCTGGAGATTGGAATAAACCCAGCTACTTCAGCACTGACAAGATGGAATAACCTGGTTTGGGTGGGTATGGGTTGAGGTTAGGGTGGAGAGAATCAAAGAGCCTACAGCTCCAGGAACACTGGGGCTGGAAAAGGTCATCCCAGCATCTTTGCTGCTCCTCCATCTGTCTGATCTGGACCACCCACAGTGATGGGGTTTGGGTTAGGGTAAGGGTTAGCTTTTATACACCCTGGCTCTGCAAGGTTTTGTGGCAGGGTGGGGAAGTGAGGGCTCAGGATGAAGGACTTTTAGCTGCTTCACTCCTTGGAAGACATCCCAGCTACAGAGCTCGTGGCTATCACTCCCTTTGGAGTCATCCATCCCATATACTCTGATATACAGCAGCGTCCTGGGGTGCAGGTAGTGTGAAAAGTGTGCAAGAAAAGCCATCTGTAAACTCGGAGTCTAAGCTTACTGTAGGGTTCTAGCCCTTTGACCTCAGTTTTCCTCATGACAAGAAGGACATTGTAGAGTTGGAGCATGTCCAGGGAAGGGAATGGAGCTGGGAAGGGGCTGGAGAATTCCTGAGGGAGCTGGGAAAGGAGCTCAGCCTGGAGAAAAGGAGGCTCAGGGGGGACCTTGTGGCTCTGCACAAGTCCCTGACAGGAGGGGGCAGCCGGGGGGGGTCAGGCTCTGCTGGCAGGGAACAGGGACAGGAGGAGAGGGAACGGCCTCAGGCTGGGCCAGGGGAGGTTTAGATCAGATATTAGGAATTTTTTTTTCACAGAAATGATTCTAAAGGTCAGGACAGGCTGCCCAGGGAGGTGGTGGAGTTACCATTCCCGGAAGCATCCAAAAACCACGTGGATGTGGCACCTGAGGACATGGTTTAGTGGTGCTGGCTCGATGCTTGGACTCGGCCATCTTAAAGGTCTTTTTCAACCCTAAAAATCCTGTGATTCCTTCTCTCTTGGCTGGCAGAGACATGTTTCTGTCTGATGCTCCATTCTGTCTGATTCTCTGGACCTCATCCAAACCAGTTTCCCTCAGCAGGGGTGTATCTCTTGGCCGTGGGATCTGGAGCACGCTGTGGCAAAGAGACAGATGAGTTGTTGGGTGCCCCTGTTGGGTGCTTCAGGAAGCCACTCACCATCTCTGTGCTGGTGCTCTCCTCCCACCCACGGCTTGCTCTGTGTATCCTGCACATTCTTCGAGGAATGGCCTTGTCTTTGTGCCAAATCAAGTGCCCCAGGGCCCAGGTTTTGTCCTCAAACCAAAGGGATCCGGGAGAACCACGGGGTGAGAAGCACTTGTCTGGGAGAATCTGCGAAGGAGATGTTTGGAGCCCAATTAATGGCAATGATAATGAAAGACACCAGTGATTTATTGGAGCTGGCAGGGCCTATCCTACACAGAGCACCTTTGCTGACCCTCCTCTGCGGCTCTGTGTGGGAGCAGCTCTAATTGCTGCTGCTGCTTTACCTGCTATCCCAAAGATCTTCATCGAAAGGGAAGTGGTTTGAAAGAGTTGCAGCAACACTTTCAAAGCATGAGCTCATCCTTTGGCAAGCCAAACAGGTTTAAAGTCGTCGGGAAAGGAAAGGGAAATTACTTAGTGCTCTGTCTTTGTGATTAAAAAGGCTTCGAGCACTTGGGTACATATCATTAGCAGGTCTCTGTCCCCGTGGAGTGCCAGGACTGAGTGCTCCCTGTGTTGGAAAGGAGACGGTTTTAGATGGAATTTAGCACCGGTGACTCACCCAAAGCTAACACATGTTACTCATAAGCATATCCTCGGTAAACCTCGATGTGCTGAAGGAGAAGAGCCTCCTGCTCTCCTGGAAACGAGATATCAAAGGAAAACTCAGGCACTCTGCTCCGTTTGTAAGAATTATTTCATTAAATCCATGTGCTGCTTTCGTTTATCCCCAAGCCACTAAAGCCAATAGGACTTTTTAATCACTGCCTGTCTTCTTGGAGGAATTTCTACTTTTCTTTGCTTTTGGAAAGTGTCAGGTATCTTTAATTCTCTGGCTCTCAAGAAGAGCTACTCCCTTCTCTGAGAGGCAGCACTCAAAAGTGCTTCATGTTCTTGTATCCAAACCTCTAACAAACCTCAGAACCGAAAGCAAGATGTAAAATCTTCCTGAAAAAAAAAAATCCAAAAACTCTCTATGAAACAAGTGGGGAGAAATTTATGGTTCTTGAAATTCTGAGCAGCTCGAAATTTAATTCTTTCTGCTTACTCTTGAAGATGGGTTGCAAGTGTCATTTTATGGAGCTGTATTTCATGCGAGTGTCATTTATGGAGCTGTGTTTCCTACCAGTTCCCTGGGTTTTGGACATCTCAGAGGCAGATACATCAGAAGATTTAAAGACAATATCAACCCCACCCCCAAACCCCCTCGTTTCTCTTGCTTTTATCAATTTGACTTATTAGTTGCAAAGCCTGGAGAGGAATCTCTCTGGTTTTGCTTGTACCCAGAATTAGAGGGTTTCATTTGAAGCCAAAAATTAAACAGATTTCATGGGTCTGAGGCCAGGAAAAGTTATTCCCTGCTGTTTTCCCTGGATTTTGGCATGTGTGCAGTCCTGGCTGGCATCATGACAAGGCATGCAGCGTTTGGTGGGGCATGGGGGAAGGAGTGCTGAGTTTTGAAATGGCAGTAGCTCGACTGGCTTAGCTTAGCTGAGAACATTTTGGGGGAGGCTGGGGAAACAGCAATTTAATAACAGAAGACTTTCATCTCTTACTGAAAAAACCTGGTGCTGACAGGCAAAGCTAGACAAGTTCAGGTAAGAAATGAAATGTGATTTTTTTTTTCTTCTTTTACACACCAGAATGGGTAACTGACTGCTGCAAAAATTGCTCAGGCAAGTGGCTGACAGTTTTTCCACGCTGGATTTTACATTTCTGAGCGAGGCCTTCTTATCTTTTTGGCTACAGGAATTATTTCAGGAGAATTCTGTGCCTGACTTAGTGCAAGAAGCTAGGCTAAATGGACTCACTGGAGCTTCATAGCTCTTTTTATTTGTTAGAATGTGCTAAATATTCAAGAGGGAGGGGAAAAAAAAAAATCAGTGCCATTGTTATATAAAGAACATTTTCAAGTCTGCAGTCTTCAGACCCACCAGTCTGCTGGTGCCTGCAGGAATTAGAAATTGCATATGAAAAACCCCATCAATGATTAATGAGCTTACTTCAGTGACAAGTCCTAATCAGATTTTCTGGATTTATTTCCTAGTCCATCTCCAGAACTGGGGAGATGGAGAAATTCCCGTGGCATGCTCTGGGGCCAGACTTTCCCACAAACAGCTCAGGCCCATGGGGGAGTGACAGGAGAGGGGAAAGCTGCTGTGCTGAGGAGCTGATGGCCTCTGAACAACCCGAGTGGGATCTGCCTGATGGTGCTCGTGGCTCTGAATTGCAACGAGGAGCCTAAAAATGGCTCACCGACCACCTCAGGAAGCAAAAGGGCTCCTGGATGCTTTGCTCTTCCAAAATCACCTGCCTAAGGCAGTTTTGGGTTGGTTTTTTTTTGTGCAGGGTGAAGCCTGATCCGTGAATTAGATCTGGAGTCTCCCTGGAAATGCTTCATGTTCCTGAAGAGGAAAATCAAGCAGCAAGTTCCTGCCTTTGCAAAATACATGTAGACGGTGGATGCTGATTGTCTCCTGCTCGTTAATCACACGGGGAAAAGTGTTTTTAAACAGGAAATCAACTTGCTGCAGCATCAAGCCGAGGGGCTGTGATTTCCTCCTCAAGTTTTCTGTATTTCCCTCCCAATTGCTCTCTGACTGAGGTCTCTGTCACCTGGCACAGCTTGCTGCTGGCAGGAGGGTGGTGGTGGCAGTGCTGAGGAGCTGATTAGCAGCGCTGCACGTGCACAAGTGGATAGATTGGCATCCTTAAATATTAGGGTGGGGTTGGTTTGGGTTTTTTTTCAGTGGAAGAGTAACCAGCAGCATTAGGTCGCTTTTCATACCTAAGAAATCCAGGATCTGACCTGCAGAGCGAAGTGGATGCCTTTTAATCTGTCTCCTATAAATATAATAACAGAGCAGGGTTCATGGCTCTCTGGGGTATGGGAAAAATGAGCTTTAATCCCCAGCGTCCTCATTAAGGAGCTGCTTGATTTCAGTTGTGGTTTTATAGCCTCATGTCTTTGTTTTTGTGCCTCACCCATTCACCCACCCACTTTCTACAGTTCTCATAAAGCAGCTCATTGCTTTTTGTGGGGAAAAAAAAAACAAAACAAAAAAGCAAAGCACCAGAGGGAAGGAAAATCCCTGCAGAGTGGGATCTGTTGCAGAATGCATGAGCTCCGTGTCAGATGAGCTTTGGGAGCGAGAGCTGGAGCAGTTTGTGGCTTGGGGAAATGGCAGGCTGCTGTCCTGCTGCTCCTGCCATGGAGCCTGGCCAAGTCCTTGGTGTCACCTGGCAGTTGTGAGGTGCCGTGGCAGCCTCATCTTTCATCTGCTCCTGGTGCCTTAAATGGCTACCTAGAAATAGACACCAGACAGGAATAAAGGAGGGATTGATTGGAAAGGCCTTCAGAGGTCACACTCTGGCCTCCAGAGGCTCCTGCCTCAGTGCATCCCAAAATGGACAATGCCAGCTCCCGAGTTCTTCCCACTTTGATATCAGCATCAATTGCCCAAGCAGAAGCCAGGCAAGGATGGAATTTGCCCAAGCTTGCCCCCCTCTCCCCAAGATGAAGGTTTGCAGTTGTTGGGCCCAGGAGGGTCTGGGTGTCCTTGGAGAGCGAGCTGGAGAGGCTTTGTTATGTCAGTGTGAGCATGAGAGAACAGCACTGAACGAGCTCCAGGGACCTGCAGAGTTACACTGGGCACTGCAGGGCTGGGAACAGAGAAAAGTTCAAACCTTAGGCATCATTCAGAGGCAAAGGACTCAGAGTGAAACAGAGCCAGGCAGGAGCTTTCCTGCTGCAGAGGTCAGGGATGGGGCAGAGGTGTTCCAGCAGAAGGGAGAATTTCTGTGACAGGCTCCTGGTGCTGTGGACAGCAGCAGTTTTTGTCTTGCCCTTTGTCGCCCTCTTCTCAATCTCTTTCGAAGGCTAAGACCCAGAGCTGCAGGGAGGAAATTGCTCCTGCTTAGGGAGCAGGCAGAGCTTGGATGATCCCTCACACTTCACAAGTCCCTTTGTCTAATTCCAGGAGAAAACCAACAGGACTTCCTCCACTAGAGGAACGGAAAGGGCTCTCGAGAAAGGGCTCTCGGCTGCCCTCAGCCTGTTGCTCAGTGCTGGATTTTAGAAACAAGCTTGTCAAAGAAGCAGGCAGTGGGGAAGGGCCTCTCAAAGCAGGGCCATGTAGCTGAGGTTGGAATGCTGTGGGAGAGAGATCCCTCATCCTCTTTGGGCTCCGGACAGGAACCCTCCTGAGGGAGGACTTTCTCCTTAAACTGAGCTGGAATTTCCCGTGTTCCCACTGGTTCCTGTTTCTTCTGCTGCCCCTTGGTCCCCAGCAATGGTTGCAGTGGTTGGTCCTAGCATCCCCCAGCTCCAGGGCTGGGCAGGATTCAGGGGCTCCTGGACAAGCTGTTCTTAGAGAGTCACTGTATTTAACCCCTTCCACACACGTGGATTCTCCCTTCTTGCCCTAAAATTTCACTAACAGAATTGTCATACAGAAAAAATTTCAGGTTGCCATGGTGACCAGCTCGCTGAAGACACAGTGTAGGCTACAGAGAGCTGGGGGAGCTGTCACATGCTCCCTCCGAAAAACACATCTCCCATTTCTCCTGAATATTGCACTCTCAATTCAGCTCCATTTCAGAGCAGACCATACATCAGCTTCTAGCCTCAACCATCTCTGCTCTTGACACTTGACAACATGTGTCGAGTTGTGTCCCGTGGGACTTATTTCACTTAATTAATGTTAAATTTTCTAACAGTCTGCTTCTTTTTATTCCTCTTTTTTTTTTTTTTAACCCTAATTAGCCATTGCCGTGACATTTGAGCACATATGAGATGTTTTGCATATGCAGGTTTCTTTTTGCACATTCCACATGGTGGGGAGCAAATTAATGAGCAACTTGTTGGAGCTGAATGCACTTTTCCCGAGGATGTTCGCTTGGTTCTGTGACGTATGAGACAAATTCTCAGCTCTGACATTTCTCCTCCTTCCCTGTTTTTAAAGCAGATTGGAGAATGAGAAGAATCAAGATTCAAAGATCCAGCATGGGAAGAAAGAACCTGATGCTTTGACCTTTCCTTTTTGGTGTAAAACTGTTCTGCGGTGGAGTGAGAGTCTTTCCCCAAACTCACTTTCTGCTCTGGTGGCAATCGGAGGAGATCGCGAGATGCTAAATACATCCTAGTCCATGATACCCCTTCTGACTTGTTAGGTCTCCCCTGGGAGGACTCGAATTTATCCCTGTCCGGGCTATTTGCACCATCCCATAATGATGCTATTAAAAGCTCGTTATTCCATCTGTTTGTTCTGCGTCGCTCTCTGCTTGCTTGTAATTTCCGGGCGATGCTCGCGGCTAATTATTGATTATTCAAAGCAATACCACCCACACTTCATTCCTGTCTCTCCGAGCTGCAGACAGAGAGAAACCTCGCTCCAAATCCAGAGCTGTGTCCCACCGGGAATCTGGCTTTTAATGGGTCGCTAAAATGTGGAGAGCCGAAGGCTGCTGATGGCAACAATTGTCAGGTCCTGATGGCTTTTGGAAGAAGGCCGGGTTAGAACAGCCCTCTGATGTCTTCCTCACCCTGGGAAGAAGGTCTTGAGCAGCCTTGTCCCCTTCTCTCCACTCCCTGCACAGAGCTCACCCTGCGGCTCTTTGAGAAATTAAAGGTTACTGTGCAGTTTGGGGGAGTCTTCTTAGGGGTTTTTGGGGTTTTTTTTAAGGCTTCATCAGGCAAAATCAACTGATTTTTCTCTCTAAAGCCACTCTCCCACCCAGCTTGACTCTCACTTTATTTTTCCTCCTGATTGCAGGGAGGTAGCCTGATTTGTAGGGATTTCCATCTCAAAAGCTTGAGAAAATGCAGTCAGAGCCCTCAGTGATCACCTGTAGCAGGGAGCAGAAGGAGGTGGAAGGTGCTGATAACGCAGAAAGGGATATTTTCCTTTTCCATGGTGGTTTTCCTGTCCCATGGTGGTTTTCCTTTTCCATGGAGGTTTTCCTTTGCTCGGATGAACAGGACTGGGAACATCACCCAGGCTGGACATCGGGGCTTGGAGCAGCCTGGGACAGTGGAAGGTGTCTCTGCCATGGCAGGGGTGGGATGGGATGAGCTTGAGAGGAATGATGGATTTGTCTTTACAAACAAACTGTGGGGCTGCTGGTAGACAAAATCAGCACTGAGAGATAAAAGAAACAATGGGAAGGATTCCACTGATGGATGAATGGAGAAAGATATTTGCCTTTACAAGCAAACTGTAAGTCTGCTGATAAGTGAAACTGGATATTGAGAGATGAAAGAAATGATGGGGAAAAACTAATAATTCCATAAAGAATGAAGAATTAAAGGGGAAGGATTATACATTAGAAGGGAGTCTTAGGTATGGGGCATTCCGGGAAGTCTTGTGCCTCTCAAGTACCTCAGGCAATGGGGAAAGAGAGAGGGAAATGAGGAAATTGGGATAAAAAGGAGGCTGCACCCTCCAATAATCTGAGAGACCCCAGGGGAATGCCCCATGGCCTCTCCCTTTATTTGAATAAAGTAAAGAGACTCCTCTGTCTCCTTTTTGGACATCAACCTCTGGTGTTTGTGGATTAATTTTCCTGACAAGCTTTAAGGTCCTTTCCAATCCAAGCCACTCGGTGATTCCACAATTCCTTTTGCTCTGAATGCACAGTGCCAGAGTCCTTCACAATCCATCCCTCTGCTGCAGCTGAGGGATTTTTGCTGAGCATCTTCTTCCCCCACGGGGGTAATTTTGCACCTCTGTGCCGATTTTAGGTGGAACCACGACTCTTCATTGGACAGGAACAGCTCAGGTGCTTTCTGAAACTCCTGAGCTCAGCTGGTGGTGGCTTAGACCTTCTCATGTATGTCTCCCTGGCCCAGAAGACCTTCCTGGCCTGTTCCTCCAAGACCTGGCTTTGTTTCCTGGAAGGGATGAGGTGGATTGACACAAGAACCAGCTTCAGTTGGGCTTCTACTCTTCCATGTTCCACTCTTGCTTCTCCCAGCTCCCAACACTCAGTTCTCAGGGCCAGGAGTTGGACTCGACCATCCTTCCAACTCAGGATATTATATGAGTCTGTGTTTTGCTGATAGGTGATAATTAAATGTAAGCTTTTCTACACACACACACACACACACACAAAAAAAAAAAAAAAAAAGCGCCACTTTTTTTGTTGTTTTTTTTTTCCCCAGCCCAAATGATGACTTTAAGCTCCTCCTTGCACGCATGCAAATGCCTTCACACCTAGGAGCTGATGTGGCATCTGCCGTGCAGATGTTTATCTGGCAGCAGGGAGCAATATTTCCTCCGTCCACATTACTTTCCTGAGCTTTTCCTGGTCTCAAATCGCTGACTCAAGCACTTGGTGCTCCAACACACCAATGATCCTTGCTAGGGATGCTCCCTTCCAACTCCCCTGGCTGAGAGTTTCGTCTGTGTAAGCAAACCATGAGTCTTGCTGTTGGATTTTGCTTGGGGAGTGGAGATTTATGCAGCAGCAGGGACAGGGAGGGAGCTTTCCTCACACCCTTAGAGGCACTACTTGCCCTGGAAGGAATGTGCAGAGTAGAAATTCTCCTCCTGCAGACTTTGAGGCTGTTCAGAAGCTCTGAGGTAGCAAAAAAAGGGACAGGAGGCAGCAAAGCCATCAGGGATGAGCCTGGGGCTCGCTGCATGCAGGGACTTTGAGTGTTGTTGCCTCACCAGAAGGTGAAATGCTGTCACCCTTCCAAGGCAAAGCTGTTGTAGGGTGAGGAAAGAAGTGAGGGTTTGGATTTTGTGTGGCAATTTGGGGAAGAAGCAGGAGCAACCTGGCCCCTGCACTGACCTCCAGCACCGCATTCTGTCCCCAGGGAAGGGTGGAAACTGCTGACCTCCTGCTCTCTGAGGAAAGCAGTAAAACCTGCATCCATGGCAGAATCACTCCTTTCACATTTCATTTTCTCTGTTCCGTTTTTTTTTTTGTACACCCCAAAGCTTTTTATGCTGACAGTGTCTGGGCAGGAATTCCCATGGTGTGGGATGGATGAAGGACACCACGAGGCAGTGACAACGCAGAAAAATTGGGCTCAGTTCCCTTCTCTCCCTTCAGCCAGCACTTGTGGAATTTGGGCTCCGCAGCATCTCATTTCCCAGACCCTCTTTTCTGGCACAGCTCAGTGATGGACACCCCACCCCTCGGAGCGTTCAAGGCCAGGTCAGACAGTGCTTGGAGCAATCTGAGCCAGTGGAACGTGCCCTGAGGATGGTCTTTAAGGTCCCTTCCAGCCCAGTTTGTGATTCTGTGATCATCACCAGGCGCTGGAGTGGCTTGTGCCACCACGGGATCAGTGCTGGTGCGTTGGTAGCCCCTCATGGCAAATGTGGGCTGGATGGGAATGGGTGGAACTACCAGCAATTAAGAGAAGTTCAATCCTGCGTGGAAGTAGCCTAAAAGAGCTCCCAAAGAGCAGAGACGATCAGCTGGATGGAGCCCAGCCCATGTTACAGAGAAGGCTGCTGCTCATCCTGGAGGAATGTGGAGATTTCCGGGCGCACGCTCTGCTGTCAGCAGCCTCGGCTCGGGTTGCTCATCCACACTGACCCCTGGATGATCTCTCTGACATGGAGGAGGTGCTTTAATTGCCAAACCCAGTGTGTCGTGATTCGGGGAGCTGCTGGGAGCAGGAAACCTGAGCGTTCTCCCATGGGCTCTGCCAGGAGCTTGGGGTTGGCAGCAGCTCTGCGAGCTGGGCATGGACACTCGGGAGGGTTCTGGGGAGACACAACCCTGCTGAGGGTGGAGAACATCCTCGGTGGCACAATAAATCAGTAGCTGTCGGTGAGGGTTGCTGGCCGCTCCTGCTCCCGCTTCCCACTAGATGTCAGAGTTGAATAAACGCAAGGCGAGGAAGCATCTCCGTCCTCAAATCATTCCCGGGTTTTTCTCCCCTTCTGATTTCTGTGTGATAAAATGACCTTTGTGCAAGGAGCTTCGGCGTGTTTAAGTGGTGGAGAGAACAGGGGATGCAGAGGAGAAGCGACTGAGACAAAAAATCCTGGCCAGGTTGGAGTGCTTGTTTTGCCTGCGGCAGCCCTGAGCTTAAATTCTGCTCCAGGCACAAAGAAGGTTTTGCTTTTGACTCCGCGGGACAGTGGAATTTTCTTTCTCCTGCATGGCAGGCTTATCCTTTCCGATAAAACGGCTTTAAATCAAATTTCCCAGCCTTGCCTTGGCTGTGCAGAGGAAAGCCAAGAGAAATAAATGCTGCTTGTGGAGAGGGTTTGATTTCAGAGTCTTTTGGAGTCTTCTACCTGTTCCCAGCTCCCACCTCTCCTCTTCCTCAGGAGCTCAGCTCGTTCACTGCAGCTGCTTAACTGTAGCAAGAGCATCCTGATGGCACTAAAGATGAGGTGTGCTAATGAATGCTTTCACAATCAGGAAGAAATTCGCTGCTGTCTGACGTTCACAGCTGCCACAGTGTTTGCTCCTTTCAAACCTCCTGCTGGCTTTAAAATCCTGATTTTTTTTCCCCCTCCTCCCCTCCTCTTTCTCCCAGGACAAGTTGTTGCCTCCAGTCTCATGGCACAGTGGGAATTCTCTGAAGGGAATGGAGTGCCAGCCCTTGGCAATCATCACCTGGTGAAGGCTTCTGTGGGCACTGCTTGTCCTCTGTGACAAACGAGGAGTCTGGGCTGGAAAACCAGCGTTAGACCTGGCAAGGGGAGCTTAAAACATGAGTCTTAACTCTTCCAAGGAAGTTAAGCTCCTGGAAGTTATCTAGATGTTCGTTGGAGATTAAACTGGGGGGAGATTAAGCTGGGAGAAACATAGCCCAGGAAGGAAATTGGGATTTCGTGTTGGCCTCCAGAGACCAAAGTGGTTTAGGGTATTATTTATCTGTGAGACTTGAAGGAGGAGACCACCAGGAAAACCAAAAAGCCTGGCAGGATCCCAGGGATTACAGGCCTTGATTAATGAGAGTTTAAAAAGAATCTTATGTGCTTTTGGAGAAGGAATTTTTTTCTGAGCAGTGGGAAGGTGATGCTGCTGGCTGAGCCTCCTGATCTGAAATGAATAATGGAGAGGCAAAAAAAAATCCCCAGCATCCCAATTGGAAGGCTGTGGATTTAAATAGAAAGTGAAAACTCACAATCTCATCAAGAAGAGGTCCTGTGCAGAAGAATGGGGGCCAGAAACATTTAAACTTGGGGCTACATGGCACCTGTGGGTTACTGGGACAGATCCATTGGAACTTTCGGTTGGAAAAGACCTTTAAAATCGTCGAGTCCAACTAAAGATGGGGCAGCAAAAGCTCAATATTTTTTTTTCTGCGTGTGTTTTAAAGGCCTTTAATTGCCTTTCGTGTTTTAATGCTGGAGGTAGTCTTGTTCAGCAGTGAGAAATCTCCATTAGGCAGGTTTGCCAGGGGCTTTGGGCACAGACAAAGTGGGTAAAAAAGGCAAACCAGAAAATCCTGGGATGGCCTCTGAGCATATTTTTATAGTTCTCCTGCTCAGTGGAATGATCTTCCAGGGTATTTTGAGGAGAAGAAGCACTGACTGCAGGTAATGCTAGAACCAATTGCAGAAGCCTTTGGGTTGTTTGCTTTTCTAAGCTGGTGTTTTATTAATTACCAACTTTTTATCCTCTTGGAGAGAACAGGAAAAACCCACTTGTCCGTGCAATTTTTTTCCAGCTCTTTGAGATCTTTTAAAGCACTCCCAGGTCCTGCTGGTGAATTTTCTGGAACAGGCCCCACGCCACCTTTCCTAGCAGAGAGAAAAGGACTCAAATACGAGGGGTTTATGCATCAAGAGAGACACACATCCCATTTGAAGGGGTGGGAGCAGCAGATCTGTGCATCTGCTGTGTGTTCAGTGAACCAAAACACAGCCTTTTATCCTAAAAGTTTATGTGCCAAAGTTTGAAACTGTACAAGTAGAGGTGTCAGACCAAAAGGGAGTGGTTGGGTGCTCTCTGGAGAGTGCCCAAGATTTCAGTTCCTTCGCTGAAAGAGGATGGAACCAAAGCCTGGAACTGAAATAACAGGCCTTGGTTCTCTGCCACGACCCTATTAGTGTATCTTTCTTTAAAATGACTGCTCATTATGACTATTTCATCACAAAACGACTCTCTAGCTGCTATCTGCTGTTGGCCAACAAGATGTGTCCTGACACTTCTGCATTTCTCATCCCTCTCTGGCTGAAACAACTCTGCAGAAAGTTGCCAGCAACCCAGTTCCCCTAAAAATCCTATTTTTAAAGAGAACTTGCTATTGTCCTTGGTTATAATGCAAGATGGGCCCAAAAGTCTGTGTTCTGTCAGCATCTTCATGAGCTGTTGGAACCAGGTGGGGCAGAGCTCCCTGCCTGCTCCCTCAGGAATATCTCCTGTTCATGGCTCATCAATGCCTTATCTCAGGACTCACCATCCCATTGTGAGATGCTCCACCCAGAGGGAGGAACCAAGCATCCCTTCCTGGAAATAATCTGAGATTCCCAACCCCACAGGAGCCTTTCCCACTGGATTCCCACAGGACAGGAGCTACAGAGCCACCACTGGACCTTCTGAGGAAGACCAGACCTTTCTACAGGATCACTGCTCCAGCAGAACCACATCCATCACTTCAGGAGGATGCAGCCACCATCCCTTAATTTCAAAATCATAATTATTCAGAGAGAAGGGAGGTTGCATCTTCCATTCCAAGGGAGGCTCCTGCCTTCCTCAGCAAACACCTGCCTTTCAAACCACAACTATTTATCGAGAACACTGCCTGGTCCCACCGTGAGCAAGAGCAGAGATTCTCAGTGTGGTGCTTGTGCCTGCTGTCAATTGATGGTTTTGGTGGTGGCTCTGCTGGAGAAGAGGGCTGGAATTCCACAGGGATGTGCTGGGAGGCTGGAGCCTGCCAGGGTTTGAGTGTGAAAGCTGCTGGTGCAGGAGACTCCTCGTGTTTTGCATTCACAGCCTTGCTCTGATACTGCAGGGCCCTTGGCCTTAAAACTCTTTTTTTCTTTACTTGATGCCAGGGCTGCTCATTCAGGGATGAGGCTTCTGTGGGACCTGGTGCAAGTGGTTTTTCCTTCCAGCCTTAAGCATTCCCAGAGCTGCCACCCTTTGCACAGCCCTGGTGTGTACAGTGGTGGAGTGAGGCTGGTTTCACCTCCAAGTTTGCCAAAAGTTTATCGTCCTTGTGCCTCCCCTTTGCTCCTGGAGAGAAGGAGCGACAGAAGAGGTTTGTGTTTCTGTGGAAGAGATGCTTTTCAGCTCTCAGCTAAGGGGGGGCATTTTTGCCCACATGTGTGATTTGCCAAGAGTGGGGAATTCACTCCCTAGCAGCCCATGACACATGGCAGAGTGTCAGTGCCACTTTTGTAAACAGGATGGGAGCCTAGGCAGAAGTTCCAGGCACTTTTTAAATGTAATAACAATACACAATATTCCATTATTAAGCTTAAAACTTCAGTATCTTTGCTAAGCATATTTTCTATAACTTCAAAACTTCTTTGAGCCAAACCTAAACCCACTAACCTTTGTTTTAATGTCCTTACTGTCCACATAATTGCATCTCCTTCTACTTTCAAGCTTTTGTAGTTGCAACTAAACCTAAAATCTTTGCTTTATCTCTGAAACTTGGGTTTTTTTCATTCAATCTAAAAACCTTCTCGCCTTTTTCATTTCCCAGAGCAGAGCTCAGGAAAGGCTCAGCCTAAAGTCTTGGGAGTACTTTGCCTTTTTACTTCCTTGGATGTCTCACCACTTCTCTGCTGGGAGAGTGGAGAGTGATGCTGTCCTGAAAACAGGACCTCCCCAGGCCCTGAGGTGGTAAAAAACATGGCAGCAGCTTCATTCCAGAGCTGGTTAATGATGATGAGGATGGGCCAGAACTCCACGCCGGCTTCCCTGGCAGTAATCCCAATTAACATAACCACAGGACACGCTGCTGCACGGAGGCACAGAGCACAAATGTTTTGCCATGGTTAAGAGACCTGTAGGTACTTGCAGTGCTGCCCACTTTGAGGTTACTTGCCCTTTTGAGCCACAATCTGGTTCCAAGGCAC
>VZRF01008239.1:33794-48966 GCA_013396875.1 Vireo altiloquus | reverse complement strand
AAGCTTAATTCTGATTTATGAAAATAGTTGTAACTTTTGCACAAGTCTTACATAGAATTTACCCATGTGGTCTGTCTCTGTTCTGGCTGTTTACGTGCACAGCCTATCTAAAAAAATACCATTAATGCAGCAGTGTTTATATTTCGTCTAGGACAAGGCACTCTGTGAAAGGTGGCACTGCTGCACTAAAAAACTAGGTTTAAGGGCTTTTTAAACTCAATTAATAAGAGTTTCTCAGTAATTAAGGCACTTAAAATATATTTCTACTGAAAACTGAAGTTTATACTTCTATTTCATGTTTGTGTGACTTTACATCTCTCAGTTTCTTCAATGGTTTTAATTCAATCTCTGTGTTCTTGGATTGTTTCTGGGCCTGAAGATCTGAGACCCAGGGAGGTCTTTCCAACACTTGGGCTCTGTGCTGGTTAAATGGCAGCGTGGCACTGCAGCTGTGCCTCTTTTTGGCTGCACATCAAGAGGCAGGCATCCAAATGTCAGGGTTTTTTTGGTCTTCCTTTCTATGCCATCGAAATCTTTTTGAAACGAAGGGGATTAGAACGAGGAGGCAGAAATGAGAGCTCACGTGTGATCGCTGCGTGTGATCTGTGCTCTCCTTGAGGCTGCAGAGTTGTGTGACCTCCCCAGGAAAACCAGACCTTGCAGCCTTTCCTTTGCTCCAAAGGTGTCTCTTGCTGAAATGACCAAAGATTTGCCCCTCCAGGGCATGGAACACCACCAAGAGTCATGTTAGGGGCAAAACCTGCCCCTAATGCTGGACTGCTGCTGAGTTGGATGGGAGGCCTTTGAGACCAAAGATCTCTAAGATGTGTCATCCTCATGAGATGGAGAAAGAAGAGCTGTACAAGAGCTAACTGCACTGGTCTCTTTTGGAGTGGTACTGGTAGAGATTTTGTGGCACAAGGAATTAATTTTTCTTGTTTTCATAAAACCATAGAATGGCTTGGGTTGAAAAGGACCTTAAAGCTCATCCAGTGCCATCATCAGGTGCAGGGACACCTCCCACTGTCCCAGGCTGCTCCAAGCCCCAATGTCCAACCTGGCCTTGGGCACTGCCAGGGATCCAGGGGCAGCCACAGCTGCTCTGGGCACCCTGTGCCAGGGCCTGCCCACCCTCACAGAGAAAAATTCCTGCCCAACACCCCATCCATCCCTGCCCTCTGGCAGTGGGAAGCCATTCCTTGCATCCTCTCCCTCCATGCCTTGTCCCCAGTCCCTCTCCAGCTCTCCTGGAGCCCCTTTAGGCCCTGCCAGGGGCTCTGAGCTCTCCCTGGAGCCTTTTCTTCTCCAGGTGAGCACCCCCAGCTCTCCCAGTCTCTCTCCAGAGCAGAGGGGCTCCAGCCCTCAGGTCATCCTCTGGACTCACTCCAACAGCTCCACGTCCTTCCTGCAGTGAGCTGGAGGCAGCACTCGAGGTGAGGTCTCACTGCCTTCCTGTAAGCTCTTGGGAAGGGAGAAGCCTCAGGAGAAATGCCCCAGCCCCATTCCTGGCTCTCAGACTCCTCTGCAGCCATCCCCTGCTCCATCTTGCAGGCTCCCTGGGATGCAGGGAACACAGAGGGTAACACTCAGCTGCTCCTCATGCTCTTTTCCCACCTGTCCTCCTTCCCTTCTGCTGGATGTGACACACTCTTCTCAGGGGTGTTGGGAATCCTGACAGTTGCTGAAGTCTGTTTCAGAAGAGCCAGGCTGTACTTGTGATTTGAGGTTTCTTTGAGTAAAGTGGGGGAGGAAAAAAAAAAAAACCAAATAATTTTTTTTTTTTTTAAAGATGGGCTGTAAGAAGAAATCGGTGCAGAAAATGGAAGGCTGAAAGAGATTGGCAGGGTGGTTTCATCTCACAGTAACCATATGAGTTTTTAGCCATAAAAAAATCAAAAAAAGAGCACTTTTCCAAGTAAGTGTCTTCATGCTGCACCTTGTCTGCTCTTGGTGTGAGAGGAAGGCAGTGCTGGATGCTGCTCTGCAAGTGGCAGCCAGTTTGCTGCCGGCACATTCCCAGGTAAAGGCACTGTGCAAATGTCAGGGGAGTGTCTCCAGACTCGAAAAATCAGCTGTCATTGCTTTCACCTTAACGTGAAATGAGATCCAAAGGGTGGGGAGAGGATAGGACAGCCAAAAGCTGAACTCCAAGCCAAATTATGTCTGCCTCTGAAAGCAGTTTTGTGTTCCAGAGGTCTCTTTCTCTCCACATGGGGTGGGCTGGCCTTGGGCAGCTGCCAGGTGCCCTCCTGGATGCTCTCTCACTGCTCCTCCTTGGCAGGACTGAGGGAGAAAATAAGGTGGGAAATCTTCTGGATCAGGATAAAGGCAGGGAGATCATTCATCAGTTACTGTCATGGGCAAAACAGACTTGTCTTGGGAGAAATTAATTTAATTTATTGCTATAATTTCTGCAGCCTGGAGGAGACTGAAGGGAGACCTGAGAGAAGAATTCAGCTTCCTCCCAAGAGGCTGCTCCAGTCTCTGCTCTCTCTGTGACCAGGGGAGGTTTAGGTTGGATATCAGGGAAAGGTTCTTCCCCCAGAGGGTGCTGGGGCACTGTCCAGGCTCCCCAGGGAATGGGCACAGCCCCGAGGCTGCCAGAGCTCCAGGAATTCCAGGACAGCACTCCCAGGGATGCCCAGGGTGGGGTTGGTGGGGTGTCTGTGCAGGGCCAGGAGCTGGACTGGATGATCCTGGTGGATCCCTTCCAATCCATGTGATTTTATGATTAAAATAGATTTGGATAGCGAAAAACAAGGACAAAAATTAAGGCAACACTTTCTCTCCAACCCTCTTTGCCCAAGCTCAGCTTTGCTTCTTCATTCCCAACTCTTCTACCCCTGTCCCCTGAGGGACTGGGAATGGTTGCAGACAGCCCATGACATCTCTCCCCTGCCATTCCTTCCTCATCCCACTTTTCCCTGGGAAGTTCTGGGCAGAGGCAACAGAGCAGCTCCAGCAGTGGAGGACATGAGCTGAGACATCCTGTGGGACCCTGTGTGGGGTCCCATGGAGCTGTTCTTTGTCTGGGGTTCTCTCTCTTCTCAATCTCTCATGTCAGGAAAAACAACGAAGAAACTTCTCTGCTGCTTCAGGTTTGTTTATGATATCTTATCAAAGGTTCAGGAACAGCCTCTCTGCTGCTTCCAGGTGCACAATGGCTGCAGAGGCTGCTTACAGAGAGTTTCTATCATTTTTAGCATCAAATAGGAAAGTTCTACGTGTCTTATTTTGTCTTTAAACCCAATATCTATCAATTTTATTAATATGTCTCTTCTACACTAGATTGTCTCTACCAATCACTAAATCACAGGAACTTAGGTCAGAGAAGAAAGGGAGGAGAAGGAGAAGGAGAAGAAGAAGAAGAAGAAGAAGAAGAAGAAGGAGAAGGAGAAGGAGAAGGAGAAGGAGAAGGAGAAGAAGCAGGCACCCTAAATTCTCCATATTGTCTCCATATTAATATATAGGGCAAAACCTAAAACTACAAACCCATTTTCTGTGGTGCACTAAACAACATCTCTTCATTTCTTTGGTGCTCTCAGCTCACCCAGAAGTGGGAGCAGTTTTTCCCACGGGCTTAGTTCATAGGCTAAGCCTTCTTGGGGAGCTTTAGGGATGAAATTCATCCCTAAAAGATCAGGGAAAGTTTTTTGGCTTTCCTGGGTTCCAACACATCTGAAATCTGGGCTGTGGGTGAGTGGATTTATCCTTAGGGCTTCCCTTTCTACGCCCAGCGCAGGAAACAACACTGACCTTGTCTTGCAAAATATTTGGGGTTCAACTGACGACTGTGCCACTTGAGTGTGTCACGAGAATGCCAAGTCACACCAAATTCCCACCTCCCTGTTTGTCCCAGCCTTGCGAGCGTGGCGTTTAATAAACCCTTTACAACACTGAGAATTAAAGGCTGCTTAATAGCTTGTCACTTCAGGTTTGTGTTACTCCAGCATTTGCATAAGTGCATTCATGATTTTGGCACTTCACTCCAAGCCACCAAAGAAGTTTGAGCTCCTTGGCTCGCCCAGCAAACGGGAAGCTGAGGGGATGGGGGTAGATCACAAGGCTTGGTTTTCCTGTGGGGTGGGCAGGAAGGTTCTGGCAAAAAATAGGCAGCTCCCAGTTGAGCCGGGCTAGAGCATCTCAAGTCTGTGGTCCTCCCACTTCTCTTCTTCTCTGGCAGCTACTCCAGCAGCAGCAGCTGCTTCTTCAGCCCAGGCAGCTGAGCTCTTCTTCCGGAATGGAGAAACCTGGGCCCAATTCATCATCTCTGTTAAATGCCCCCACGGCACAGCCTGAGCTGAGCTGGATGCCTCGTTGAGCAAAACTCCCAAATCCCTGGAAGCTGCCAGGACTTCAGCTGGATATCCAGAGTAAAGAGCCTTCCTACCCCTTCTCCTGGTTTTGTTTTTCCCTGCAAGCCATCGCTTTTTCTCAGGGAAATATGTTTTGAGCAGCCGGCCCGCGACGTGTTGGATGTGGACCCAGCTTTTTGTTTGGAAGGAGATTTTTTTTGGCTACGCCAGTCAGAACTGGCTGAGGTTCCTTTTCCAAGAGACCTGGAAATAAGCAGTGTGACCACAGTGGTGTAGCTGAGCTCCTGAAGAAGCTGAACTCCAAATGTTGAGGCAGGAGTAGCTCACAGAGCTCCGGATGCTTTCTGCCTGATGAAAGATGATGAAGCAGGTGTTTGACCTCCTGTGTATATGGATTTTACCACCTCAAACAGCCCTGAAATAGCCTTTGTAATCCAGCTTCTGAATCTTAGAGGAGAACAACTTCCCCAAGCCCCTGACCAACTGGCCATGACCTTCACAAGTGTAAATAATGTTTCCCCTTGTCCCTGTTCTCGCTTCCCACCCTGCATTGCTGGTGATGTATCAAGCCTCATCTAGGTTGTTCTAAAATCCACATTAAGCATTTTCATTTGGTCTATCCATGTGACTATATAGGTATTTTTCTTCTGTAAGGGAGATTCCTTCAACTCTTCCAGTTCCTGGCTTATTTCAAGGAAGCAGCAGATGTCCATCATTGATAGAGCCCATTTGCAGTCTTGTTCTCTGGAAATGGAAATTTTCCCTGGAAACCTCTTGTTCCCACCTTCATGAAATCTTTCTGAGAGCTCTTATGAAATGGCTCCTTTTATTTTTGGAGGCCCTTTGGTTGAATATTGACCTCAAAATATCTGACAGCTCCTCTGCAGGTTTTCGGGAGGAATCAAGGAAAACTGACACTCCCAATTAGCAGAAGGTGTGATGAAGGAGATTCCTTAGGATTTCTGCAGGAAAACACTCCCTGCTAATGTGTTAGGAAGACAGGAACAGCTGCTGTGCATTGGCAGTGCCCCTGGAGGCTCCCGGAGTTCAGAGAGCGAGGGCAAGAGCGAGACAAGAGGAGGTGAAGCCAGCAGCTGTGGAGAATGGGATCAAGCTCGGGCAGTCACAGCCTTCAGCCGTGCCAAATGTAAATGTGAGCTCTCAGTATCGCTGGCATCCAGCTAAAAAGAGGAAACCAGCCAGCTAATGAGATGCTGGAATTAATGCGGCGTGCAGGAACGCCACAGATCCCAGGCAGCTCCCGGAGCAGGGCTGGGAAGCTGAAGTGAGGTGGTATTTCAGAAGCAGCTCCTCCCTGAGCTTTTGAGCACGGTCACAAAGCCATCGCTGGATTCGAGGGGCTTGGGGAGCGTGTCCTGTCCTGCCCGTGCCTGTTTGCTGCTGCTTGTGTTCCCAGATCTTAAATTATTCAGGTGGAACAGGACAGAAGCTTGTTGAACAAGGAACCTGTTAGAGAGCGGGAAGAGGCAGAGGGAAGAGCTGTGGGGGCTCCTCAAATTAGCTTTGTTCCTAACCTTGATACTAAGACAGGGTGGAAAAGTGGAGGTCCAAGCCTTTTCCCATTTGCTCCTCCGCAGCCAGGAATGACCCCACTGCCTGTCCAGGAAGGGCTCCTGTTTCCTCACCCTGAGAATGACTTCAGCAGACACTAAAATTCACCCCTCGGCTCAGAAACTTGAGAAGTGAATGAGCTCAAACCGTGTGTGTTTTAACCTTCCCCGCTCTCATCTCAGGGTGAAAAGCTGAACGTTCTCCACATGGGAGCGGAAATTTTGTTGATTGCTGGAGTCAGGAGTGCAGGAGAAGAACCTCTCTCCCCCTCAATTCCTTCTGCAGCCGTCAACGACATACTGCAAGTGTCACAGTGTGAACGTTGGCATCTTCCACCAGGGCTGCTGGGAGCCACATTTTCCAGCATTTAGCTCTTGTGTGACATGTGAGAGGAGAAAGGCTGCGCTGTGCTGGCAGTGGGGGGTTCTCTCCCCTTCAGCAGGAGCGGCTGACCTTGCTCGCACACGGGGGTGGGATGTGGCTCTGGAGAAGCTCTGGAAGCCCCGTGGTTGGAAAAGTGCCACGTGGTGAGAGTGGCAGATGGCACTGAGCACCGGTTGCTGGTCTCCAGCCTCATGGTGACAGCTTTTCCTATTCCTGTCCCTCTCACACCAAACGTGGGCAGCAAGGGCTGATCTTGGGGCTGACCCCAAGAAGTTTCCTGCAGCAGCTGATCCTTCACAGCATTCACAATCTGTTTAAACTGTGTTTCAGATCTTTGGGGGTGGATGGTGATGCTGCTGTAGATCACAGCTTGGACAAGACCTTTAACATCATGTGGTGGTTGAAGTGCCAAGCATGCGAAATCCAATTATATGCACAAGGGGAATATGGATTTATGGAGGAGAACGGAAAGGAACTTCAGGGAAAAACAGGTCTACGCTTGAGCAGTTGCGACATAAAGAAAAAGTTTATTGCTAACAGAATGAAAAGTGAAAAGAAATGGTAAGAAATCAAAGCAAACCTTTAAGCACCTTTCTTTCCCAGTGCCTCCCTCTTTACCACAAACCTCTCACAAGTGAAAACAAAACAAAACATGGAATTTGGTCAGAGTTCTGCTTTTTTTAAGCATCTTTTTATGCTTAAGGAAAAGAGGTTCTTGTGCTGTGCTATAGAACCTTCACAAACCAACAGTCCACCCAGAAAAACAATCTGTTGAAGTGAAAAAAGTATCTTTCCCCCTGAAAACCTTGCAGTCTTCTCACACTGCCAGGTCATGGGCCACAGCAAAAAAAAACACCATGAGGTTTTAGTTTTGGGGTTTTTTTAAAGGATGAATTATCTCAGCCTGAAAGCAAGGGTTCTCTGCTTCGAATTTCCAACAGCTTCTCACAACTTCTATATGGCCTGCTGTGGGCCTCTCTTTAAAATCACAGGCTGCACAAGAATCTCCTATCCCCCCAAATTCTTTTTTTTTCAAATGGATTCAAGTCTTTTCTTTGGCTTGCAAGAAGGATTTTTAAGCTCTATGCCAGAGGTGCGACTGCCCTCTTTTCCTGCCGCCAGTTCGCTTCCATCCCATGCGGTCTTGCCCTTCTCTTCTGTTTCTGACCTTGGTGTTCAGCTTTGTCCCATGTAACTTTACTTTGTCCCATGTGACTTTACTTTCTCTTTTTTCCTCTCTGGCTTGAAAGAAAAGCTGTCTTTGTCGGCTGTGGCCTGTGGAAGGGGCCTTGGCCCGGGCCCAGGGCCTTCCACCTCAGGGCCACCCCTCAGCCCTTGAGGCCAGAATAAAAGAGAAACTTCCCATGCTTGCTTCCCTTTAAAATGCAATCCCAGAGGTGTTACCAGCCCTCTCATTGGGTTAGCAACTTATCCATCATCCAAGTTTTCAACCTACTATGCATCATGAAGGCCAACCCTAAACAGTGTGACTTCAGTAAAGAGCTGGGGCAGAGTAGGGCTCGATGCCAGAATGCCACAGGAGCTACCGAGGAGTCAGGTTGTCTGTCCTCTGCAGCCTTCAGGATTGTTTCTTTTGCCCCAAGATTAATTTTTATCTTGTGGTATGAATCACCTGTGTCCTTAAAAAAGCAAGCAAAGCCACAAAATCTGAGTCATTGCTCTTTGCCTTCAGGCAAACCCCTGGTAAGGCCAACACAAGTTTGGGGCAAAAAACTGCTTGGATCTACCAGTCCCTCTATACACTCCAGCTGGGAAGGAGGGGATACTGCCCCTAGCCAGGGGCACCTTTCTGTGAGGTGTTGAGATCATTTAGAATGTGACCACGCATACACAAGCTTCTGGAAATTCCCATTTCACCCTTTAATGAGCTTGGTTTCCGGAAGCGTTTTCGCCACCCAGTTATGCACCAGTGAAAATTGACCTCTGCAACCCCCAGACTTGGTTCCCTGTATGGCACAGCATCATGGGATAACTGAGGTTGGAAAAGACCTCCAAGATCATCAAGTCCAACCTTGGCACCATGCAAGAAATGCTATGACTTTGGAATATAAGTCAGTGACGCCGTTGTGGTGGTAGAGGTCAAGTCCCAGCCTGGGCTGGGTTGGAAGGGACCTTAAAGACCATCTGGTTCCAAGGTTTGATGTTAATTCCCATGGGCAATCCCACCACCATCCCTTGATGACATTCCTGGCTCCTGTCTGTGAGGAATGAGTGGAGCCAAGCTCTAGGACCTGTCATTACTCTTCTCTGGGAAGGCCTTTGAGGAGTGACTGTCAAATGTCCTGTCACAGCTACAGTCCCAACCCCACTTCAGCTTTTGGAAAGCAAACAGCTTTGTGTCACACATGAACTCTCTATTTTGGGCAATGTGACCCCAGCTGGTTTTCCAGCAACTCGCAAAAAAAGTGGAAAAAAAACTACCCTAAAGTTTTATGCATTAAACTTGACTAGGAGTTCCAAATTCAGGGCCAGCTTTGCTGCCTGTCACTTCTCAGCCAAGGTGATAAAATGCCCTTGGATGAGGATTTTGAAAGCTTTCCTTGCAGCAGTAGTTGTGGGAACTTGGAATTTGGCAGATGCTGAGCAGCCTGAAACGAGTCTGGAAATCACCTTTGCTGCAGGTTTGAGAGAGACCGTGAAGGAAGGAGCAAAACTGAACATCCCTGCTGTTGGAAATAACTTTTAAAAGTTTTGATTTTATTTCCCTAGTCAGTCTTGGCTCACCTTTGCCCTGGGGAAAGGAATTCTGAGTTTTTATCAGGGGGCACAGAAAGATTCACAAAAGATACCAGCCATCAACCAACATCAACCAACATAAACCAACATCAACCAACATCAACCCCCCCTTGGCATGATTGGTGACACATGATTCGCAAAAGGCTGATAACGAAATCAAGGAGTGAGGGCCGAATTAGCCAAGGAATCCATGGCCAATAAGAAACCAAATGTTGGAAAAATTTTGTAATTTGGGACCAATGAACAGGAGCTGCTTCGAGGGGGGGTTTTTTGTGCATAAATCTGCAGAAAACCTGGTAAAAGGTGTGTGTGTGTGTGGAATATTTTCTGTGGCACACCTTGGCCAGAATAAAGCAGTGCCTGGTTCTCTGTCACTTCTAATATAGTGTTGGAGGGTTTTTATTTTCCTCCCGAATTCCGGTGACACTGGCGGAATTAGTGGTGTCCTTTTAAACGATTTAGCACCAAAATTATATTGTCTCATGGACAGGGCTTGGAGCAGCCTGGTCTAGTGGAAGGCTCATGGAACGAGAAGAGCTTTAAGGCCCTTTCCAACCCAAACCATTCTGGGATATGATTCCATGACTTGGGATGAGACCCCCGGTAACCCATGGAGCTGGAGGTGCTTTTCCACTTGCCAAATCCCTGTTTAATCCCCTGCCTCGCTGCTCAAATTAGAGCTTTATATTGAGCACACCACTTATTAATCAGCAACAACAACCACTGCCTTGTAAGATAATTATTTTGCCTAATAACAAAACACTTGCCAAGGAGTCTCTGCTTTCCCAGCAGCTCGAGCTTGCCCCTGGCTTTCCTGCTGCTTCCTTTCGAAGCTGACAGCTCTCAGTGGCTTTGGAGAAGCTTTTCCTAGTTGTCACACTGCTCCAGTGATTGCTCCTCCGAGCTACCACAGCTCAGAGTGCTTCCCCAAAGGCTTTGCTCAGACCTCTTCACGCAGCTTACACCCTGTAGCTGTGGGGTATTTCAAATATGTATAAGCTATTGCTGTATTTCTGGACTATTTATTTCCTACTCAACTGTCTGGTTTGTGATGGATTTTTTTTTTTTCCTTTGTTCTCTCTTTTTTTTAAATTTATTCGGAGGGTTTTCATTTTATTTGGAGAGAAATCCTCATTGGGAAGTGCAAGTGGAGAGCAGAGCTGAATTTCAATTCTAGCTTGATATATGGGCTTGGAGTGTCTAACCTGGCTGGGCTTGAGGCTGTGTCAACAGATTGAAAAGCATTAATTGAGACTTCTGCAGTTAGAAAAATGTATCCTGGGAGACTTTTCAGGATATTTTGCTTTGTTTTAACAGCAACACACCTTGTAGGAATAACTGCAAGACATCCTAGATTGAAAATAAGAGGTAAAACCTTTGTTATCTTACCAAAAAAGCAGTCAGGAGCATTGCTGAGGGCTGTCAGGGAGGGAGGGTCCAACACATGGCAGATCCTTGCTTCAGGTTGACAGCTCAGCTCTGGCCCTGCCTGTCTTTCTGTGCTGCCTCCCACCTGCTGGAACCTCTGCTGAGGTTTCCTCCAGTGACAAGAAGATGCCAAACGGGGCATTTTTAGCTTATCCATTGAACCCATAGGAAGAGGATTTATTATTATTATTATTATTTTTGTTTCTCCACTCGTCTTTTCATTTGCGCCTTTCCAGCACCGGGGGAGGGTGGGAATGGAAATGCAAAAAACTCAGAGCTCTGTGCGAGCGTTTGAAGCGCTCGGGACATCTGTTAGTGCCACGGGCAGGCTCTGGAACAGACAGTGCTGCTGACAGCAGCCAGGAGAAGATCTGTCTGGACAGTGCTAATCACAGTCTCTGGCAGGCTGGCTGCTGGAAGCCAGGCACAGATGGCTCCTTCTCCTGCTCTCTCTCCCTCCGAGCCCTTGCAGCTCGCTGGTATTTTGCGAATCTACCCCGGGTTTTTTTTTAGCACATTTTTGTGGCTGCTGGAGTTTTCCTCTGAAGCGGCTGCTCAGATTTGAGTCCCCGCTGCGCTTTCCTGCCACGCTCTCTAATTCATCCTTCTCGCTGCCACCGAAAAATGTGGTGAAACCGGTGGCCAGCATCTCCTGCTGTTTTAAGTGGGCTTTCACCTGGAGGGGTTAACAGGAGAAACAGATCGCTCTAGACTTGAGTAGTACTTCTGTATCCCCTTTCATCCCCAATCAAAAGATCACTTGATGAGGAGGAAAATGTGATGCAGATCATTGATGAAAATACCCTCTAAGAGCTCTGCATTTGGAAGCGATCCTAGAAATACCATTGTTCACCGACAACTGATTAAGAGAAACTCGTTGCATAGTCATTAACCTACCTGTCTGCGGCCTCGCTAATTATCAGCGGAGTTAATGCTTCCATCAGGGTGACAAAGGCGACAAGTCAGACCTCATTTCCAGTGGCTCTGGTGGCAGAAATGTAACTCTGAAGGTCACCCCGCGGTTGTGGGGATGTTCCTTCACCTCCGCTGGGTGCTCTTCCCTGCTGCCAGGACCCAAAGTGGGCTGTGAAGAGCTCAGTTCCTGCAGAACTCCCCACACCTTTCTCCCTCAGAGTTTATTTGGATTGTTGGGAGATCATCTCCTGTCCTTTATTACTTCCCAGATGGACGCAGTGTGTTTTAGCCCAAAGGCTGCTCTTTGAACACACAGGAAAAGTGGAATCCCGGGCTGGTTTGGCTTGTGTCAGGAAAATCAGTCCACAAACACCAGAGGTTGATGTCCAAAAAGGAGACAGAGGAGTCCCTTTACTTTATTTGAATAAAGGGAGAGGCCATGGGGCATTCCCCTGGGGTCTCTCAGATTTTTGGAGGGCTCCGCCTCCTTTTTATCCCAATTTCCTCATTTCCCTCTCTCTTTTCCCATTGCCTGAGGTACTTGAGAGGTACAGACTCCCAAGAACTCATACCTAAGACTCCCTTCTAATGTATAATCCCCTTCCTTTAATTTTTAATTCTTATGGAATTCATGGTTCTTCCCATTGTTTCTTTCATCTCTCAATATCCAATTTCATGTATCAGCAGACCTACTGTTTGTTTGTAAAGGCAAATATCTTTTTTCTCCATTCATCAATCAGTGGAATCCTCCCCATTGTTTCTTTTCTCTCTCAGTGCTAGTTTTATCCAGCAGCAGGCCCACAGCTTCTTTGTAAAGACAAATCCTTTCCACTTGGGAGGGACCTTAAAGACCATCTAGTTCCAACAAACTCAGCCCAAATAATTTGTTGAGCCCTTTGTGCTGAGTAATGGATACTGGGGGCAGGTGATGATGTGTGGAAAGACCCTTACAAAGCGCTGAAATTGTAAAAGTGGGGATGTTTTATTTAAGGTGGGTTTGTCCTGGCTTGCTAGGATATCCAGTCACGGTTTTCCCTTCACTTTGGGAGGGACCTCCTCCCTTCCATCCTTCCTCTCTTCCTGGAAAGAGGAATAAGCATTGAGGGGTATACAAATTGTTGAGCAAGCAGCCCTTAAAAAAAAAAATATTTTCTAAACCCTAAAGTCCTCTGATTCAGAGTTCCCGTGCAGAGGAACTGAAGGTCCCAGGGAAGGGCCCAGGGCTGGTCCCAGCTCTTTCCAGTGGACTCTCCATCAGCCACAGGTGGGGCAGCTCTGCAAAAATGGTATTTTAGGAAGGGCAAAAACACCCCTTGGGCTTGAGGAGAGGTTGCTGTTGGTGAGGGAGTCACACTGGGGAGTTTGTAGGTGCTGGAAGGCTCAGTTCAAGCCCAGCTCCTCCGGGAGGAGGAGTGTTTGGGAGTGCTGCTTTTGTGCTGTTCTGTGCAGGATGCTCCTCCTCGTCACCTCCAAACCACTGCTCTGCCTTTGCCGAGGTGGCTCTGTGTGTGTGTGTGTGCATGCAAAATGAAATTAAGTCGAGAGGCTCTGCTTGCTGATTAAAATCGGTGTCTCTGAATAATTGCGATGTTAAATGCTGCCTGTGCCCCGCGGAGCTGCTGGGTGATGTTTTCTCCGAGTTTAGCACTGAATGAGGTTCTTGGGAGAGCTTGTGTGGGGCTGGCTCACAGTCTGAACCCTGGGGCTGTGGGGTGGTGTTGATACAAATTGTTGAGATGCCTTAAATGGCTCCCTAGAAGCAGAGACTAGACAGGAATAAAGGAATAAAGGAGGGATTGATTTGAAAGGCCTTCAGAGGTCACACTCTGGGCTCCAGAGGCTCCTGCCTCAGTGCACCCCAAAATGGACAATGACAGCTCCCGAGTTCTTCCCACTTTGATCTCAGCATCAATTGCCCAAGCAGAAGCCAGCCAAGGATGGAATTTGCCCAAGCTTGCCCCCCTCTCCCCAAGATGAAGGTTTGCAGTTGTTGGGCCCAGGAGGGTCTGGGTGTCCTTGGAGAGCGAGCTGGAGAGGCTTTGTTATGTCAGTGTGAGCATGAGAGAACAGCACTGAACGAGCTCCAGGGAGCTGCAGAGTCACACTGGGCAGGGCAGGGCTGGGAACAGAGAAAAGTTAAACCCTAAGGCATCACTTGTTTCACAGTCCTGGCTGAGCAGCAGAAAATATCCCTCCTGCTTAAAATACAGGCAGGTTCCGTGACAAATCTCTTAGTGGAGCCCTGTGGAACAAGCCAAGCACCCTGCCAGGACCCCAGCAGTGCAACCAGCAGAGCTCCTTGCTGTGCTCCAAATTCACGTTTCACCCAATTATGCCCTTCAGCACTCCTTGGTGCAATGAACACTCTGCTGAGATGCTTGGAGAACCTCAAGGATTCTCTCAGCATTGTAGTTGTTCTGGAACAAGCGAGGGATGTCTCCTGGAAAAGGAAGGATTTGGGTTGTTTTGTAGCACGACGTTTTCTCGTTTGAAAGAGCTGCTTTTGCAGGCAATTACACTGTGCTAGCAGAACAAATTTCAGCGAGCAGTTGATAAAATTCATAATTAATGAGCTTTGGCTACCACAATGCTGATTCTGTTCAAAATAAGCTCACATTCCATGCTTGCTTTTCCAAATACAAATGCATCTGCCTTCAGTGGAATCAAATGTCACTTAGACATATGTAGCCTGGGGGAAAAAGTACATTCTTCAGCTGTTTAGTACCTGTCCCAGTCTGTTTGCAGGGATGTGTTGGTTTTGGCCTTCTGGGCACGAAGCAGGAAGGCAGAAAAACTTTCTCCTCCATTCTCTTTAAAATGCTGTCTGTAGGGCAAGATGGATTTGTGTGAGATGAGTGCTGGAAGCGTGAAATGGATGGAGGTGCCTGAGCGAGCCTGGCTGTGCTCTTTGATATTCCCATTTCCCTCTCATTCCTCTCCTCTTTCCCTGGAGGAAACACCCAAAGACCTTTTCTGTGGCTTGCCTGGGGGAGATCTCTTGGCCAGATGGAAGTGAGAGTGATGGGCTTGGAGGAATAGAAAGGAGTCACTGGAGGTGCTGGTTGTGCTTCTTCAGCCAGGTGCTGCAAAGCTCCTGGCAGATGTTATAGACATTTATACAGATATTGATGTACCTGTGCTGCCCTCTTTTCCCCAAAGAAACTTTGTTTTTCGTGCCTACAAATGGAGAAAGCTGAGCTGGGAAAGAGGGAGCTGGAACGAGATGGTGTTTAATGTGTTGGTCTCTGCCAGTCCAGTGTGTTCTGTGGTGGCATCAGTGGATTAATTACCTGCAGAACATTATAAATCAGCCCTGGCTACTCGGGTAACCAGGAGAATGCTCACGGAGACAATTAAAGCTGAGAAAAGGTGATCTGGGAAAGCTTAATTGGTGAGAAAAGAAGGAAACCTCAGCAGCCAGCTGAAGGATTAAGAACGGAGGTGTGATTAGATGCTCACACCTGACAAGCCAGAGCAGGGGTTGTAATCATCAGACTAGCCCTAGATTAGCTCTGCCCTGGCAGACATGCTGTAATTTATAGTTTTTTCATCTAATTGAGTGAGCTGGTTGCCTGAAGCATGGTGAGAATGTGTCCCCCAGGGATCTGTCAGGGAAGCCCAGAGTGTTCTCCTTGCTCTCACATCCAGGACTCTGTGTCTCATAGGAAAGTTCATATATGTCCAAGGAGCCTTAATTTTTCTAATAACCCCCCCCCACCTCAGTTTTTTTCCCCCAAACTTGTTGGAGTCCAGGAAAAGCTTGGGAACTTTTCCTGCTCCTCTGGGTGTTTGTTTTACCC